>JAVSCE010010685.1:0-188509 GCA_032199065.1 Smutsia gigantea | reverse complement strand
GAAAACATAGAAGAAAATGGACAACTTCTTAGAAAAATACAACCTTCCAAGACTGACCAAGCAAGAAACAGAAAACTAAACAGACCAATCACCAGTGACGAAATCGAATTGGTAATCAAAAAACTACCCAAGAACAAAACCCCTGGGCCTGATGGATTCACCTCTGAATTCTACCAGACATATAGAGAAGAAATAACACCCATTCTCCTTAATGTTTTCCAAAAAATAGAAGAGGAGGGAATACTTCCAAACTCATTCTATGAAGCCAGCATCACTCTAATACCAAAACCTGGAAAAGACTTCACCAAAAAAGAAAATTACAGACCAATATCCCTGATGAACGTAGATGCAAAAATACTCAACAAAATATTAGCAAACCGAATTCAAAAATACATCAAGAGGATCATACACCATGATCAAGTGGGATTCATCCCAGGGATGCAAGGATGGTACAACATTCGAAAATCCATCAACATCATCCACCACATCAATAAAAAGAAGAACAAAACCACATGATCATTTGCATAGATGCTGAAAAGCATTTGACAAAATTCAGCATCCATTCATGATTAAAGCTCTCAACAAAATGGGTATAGATGGCAAGTACCTCAACATCATAAAGGCTATATATGACAAACCCACAGCTAACATCATACTTAACGGCGAGACACTGAAAGCTTTTCATCTAAGATCAGGAACAAGACAGGGATGCCCACTCTCTCCACTGTTATTCAACATAGTACTGGAGGTCCTAGCCACAGCAATCAGACAAAACAAAGACATGCAAGGCATCCAGATTGATAAAGAAGAAGTCAAATTGTCACTATTTGCAGATGACATGATACTGTACATAAAAAACCCTAAAGACTCCATTCCAAAACTACTAGAACTAATATCTGAATTCAGCAAAGTTACAGGATACAAAATTAACACAGAAATCTGTTGCTTTCCTATACACTAATGATGAACTAACAGAAAGAGAAATCAGAAAAACAATTCCATTCATAATTGCATCAAAAAGAATAAAATACCAAGGAATAAACCTAACGAAGGAAGTGAAGGACCTGTACTCTGAAAACTACAAGACACTCCTAAGAGAAATTAAAGAGGACACTAACAAATGGAAATTCATCCCATGCTCTTGGCTAGGAAGAATAAATATTGTCAAAATGGCTATACTACCTAAAGCAATCTACAGATTCAATGCAATCCCTATCAAACTACCAACAGCTTTCTTCAATGAACTGGAACAAATAATTCTAAAATTCATATGGAACCACAAAAGACCCCGAATAGCCAAAGCAATCCTGAGAAGGAGGAATAAAACGGGGAATTACGCTCCCTGACTTCAAGCTCTACTACAAAGCCACAGTAATCAAGACAATTTGGTATTGGCACAAAAACAGACCCACAGACCACTGGAACAGAATAGAAAATCCAAACATTAATCCAAACATATACAGTCAGTTAATATTTGATAAAATGCCTTGGATATACAATGGGGAGATGACAGCCTCTTCAGCAGCTGGTGTTGGAAAAACTGGACAGCTACATGTAAGAGAATGAAACTGGACTACTTTCTAGCCCCATACACAAAGGTAAACTCAAGATGGATCAAAGACCTGAATGCAAGTCATGAAACCATAAAACTCTTAGAAAAAAACATAGGCAAAAATCTCTTGGACATAAGCATGAGCAACTTCTTCATGAACATATCTCCCCGGGCAAGGGAAACAAAAGCAAAAATGAACAAGTGGGACTATATCAAGCTGAAAAGCTTCTGTACAGCAAAGGACACCATCAGTAGAACAAAAAGACATCCTACAGTATGGGAGAATATATTCATAAAAAACGTATCTGATAAAGGGTTGACATCCAAAATATATAAAGAACTCACGCACCTTTACAAACAGCAAACAAATAATCCAATTAAGAAATGGGCAGAGGACATGAATAGACACTTCTCTAAAGAAGAAATTCAGATGGCCAACAGGCACATGAAAAGATGCTCCACATCGCTAATCATCAGAGAAATGCAGATTAAATCACAATGAGATATCACCTCACACCAGTGAGGATGGCCAACATCCAAAACACAAACAACAACAAATGTTGGCGAGGATGTGGAGAAAAGGGAACCCTCCTACACTGGTGGTGGGACTGCAAATTAGTTCAACTATTGTGGAAAGCACTATGGAGGTTCCTCAAAAAACTCAAAATAGAAATACCATTTGACCCCGGATTTCCACTCCTAGGAATTTACCCTAAGAATGCAGCAGCCCAATTTGAAAAGGACAGATGCACCCCTATGTTTATTGCAGCACTATTTACAATAGCCAAGAAATGGAAGCAACCTAAGTGTCCATCAGTAGATGAATGGAAAAAGAAGAGGTGGTACATATACACAATGGAATATTATTCAGCCATAAGAGGAAAACAAATCCTACCATTTGCAACAACATGGATGGAGCTAGAGGGTATTATGCTCAGTGAAATAAGCCAAGCCGAAAAAGACAAGTATCAAATGATTTCACTCATATGTGGAGTATAAGAACAAAGAAAAAAACTGAAGAACAAAACAGCAGCAGACTCACAGAACCCAAGAACGGACTAATAGTTACCAAAGGGAAAGGGACTGGGGAAAATGGGCGGGAAGGAAGGGATAAGAGGTAAAAAGGGGCATTACGATTAGCAGATGTAATGTCGGGGGGTCACGGGGAGGGCAGTACAACTCAGAGAAGATAAGTAGTGATTCTATAGCATCTCACTATGCTGATGGACAGTGACTGTAATGGGGTTGGTGGGGGGGACCTGATGAAGGGGTAGTTTAATAACCGTAATATTGCACATGTAATTGCAGATTAATGATAAAATAAATTATATTTTAAAAAAAAGCACCTTGCTTAGCTCTGCTTCCACCAATACTACTATAGTTGCTCCTACTAGGCCTATTAATGCTGCCACCGTCACTTATGATTTATATAACATTAAAGATATCAGGGAGCAGTTTACATGCAATATTATAATAGCATAGCGTTGTTATCCTTCTTTACAAATTAGGAATCTGAAATTGAGAATGTGCACAAACTTAAATGGCAGAGCTGGCATTTAAGCCCCTTTGGTTTTTTTTAACAAATCCATGTTAGCTTTTTTTTTTTAACATGTTTTTTAAAAGATTAACTATTCCTAGGGATGCCATATCTAAGTGCCACAGTTTGGGTGACTTAAACACCAAGAATTTATTTTCTTACAATTTTAGAGCTAGACATCTGTGATTAAGATATCAATAGTGTTAGCATCTTATGAGGCCTCTTTCCTGGACTTAAAGATGGCCATCTTCTCCCTGTATCTTCATATAGTTTTTTTCTCTGTGTGTAACTGGTCTAGTTTTCGCTTCTTACAAAGACACAAATCATACTGGATTTGGCCCTACCCATATGATCTAAAGTTAACTTTATTACCTCTTTAAAGATACTATCTCCAAGTACAGTCACATTTTGAGGTACTGGAACTTAGCACTTCAAAATATGAATTTAGGGAAAACAGTACAGCAGTAATGCATGGTTTCACTTACTTCCTTTCTATTTAAATTTCATGTTTTAAAAAATAGACACTATGCTGTACATTACATCCCCAGAATGTATTTATGCTATAACTAGAAGTTTGTACCTTGTGACCACTGTTACCTATTTCCCCCACCCTTCATCCCTGTGTCTGGAAACCTGCTCTCTGTCTATGAGTTTTTTTGTTTTTTTTTAGATTCCATGTATAAATGAGATCAAGAGTATTTGTCTGTCTTTGTCTGACTTATTTCCCTTAGCCTAATGCCCTCAGGGTGCATCCATGTTGTTGTAACTGGCAGGGTTTCCTTCTTTTTGATGACAGAATAATATCCCATTGTATGTATACACACGCATATACACAACATATCTTCTTTATCTATTCATCAGTTGATACTTAGGTTATTTCCATGTCTTGTCTATTATAAATGATGCTACAGTGACCATGGGGATGTAGATATATTGAAACATTTATTGGCTATTACTTATGCTGCTGCCACCTGATGCAATAGATAACACTTGGAGCAAAAATAGACTAACCAAAAATGCTGAGAAGAAAGGCTAAGAATGAGATACTCCTAAAAATTTTGAAAAGTTCCATCATATTGCTGGGAATCTAGAAGGCCACACACACATTCAGAACTATATGCATGCTCAGGAAAGATATAAGGAGGTCCTAAGATCTCACCTCCTGCAGACCTTGAGGAAGCAAAAGCTAAGGCAGGGCTGTCAAATGATTTGCCGATTGCTGTGGGTAGGACCCAGCAGACACAGAACTCATTGGTAAAGACTGGAAGATTTTCTTGGTTCTAGTAATTTAAAGAAATCTCTGTCTAATCATTAGCTAACCATCAAGTAAACAGAACAGAGACTTCAGGGAATGCACACAATAATGCAACACAAACTTCATAAAATACATTCAGGACAGTCATGAAGCAATCAACAGCTACAATAAGCAGAAACAAGAATTTTAGGAGAAAGAATGTAATTTCCAAAGGTTCCACATTATAATAATCAAAACGTCCAGTTTTCAACAAAAAATTACATGCCATCCAAAGAAACAGAAGTATGGCTATACACAGGAAACAAATCAATAGAAACTGTGCCTGAGAAACTCAGACTTACTAGGAATCTCTGGGATTGACATCCATGAATCTACATTTTTATTGACATTCCTGGATGATCCTAGGTCATTTGAAAATAATCCCAGTTTGGTTTCTTTCTTTACATCCTTATAACTTATATTCTTTATATCCTTATAACTTTACCTGTTTTCTTGTTATACTGTATTGGCTAAGACATTGTATATTGAATTTAATCAATAATGGCACTAATCCTTTAGTGGTTTTGATTTTAAATAAAATGCTTTAAATGGTCTACACTTAGGAATAAAATTTTCCATTGTTTCCAGCTAGGTAAACTTTATAGATCTGAGGAAGGTCCTTCATATTTCTAATGACAGCTGTTATTCACATGGAATCAGTAAAAATAAGTTTAACTAGTACCTAAAAATATCCATTAATATAGTATTTCAAGAACATACACACATGCACAATTAACAATAAGGCACAGTACATCAACACAGTATGTCAACATGTCACATACGTGAACTAGAAATCCTCTCTTGAGTATTGTCAGTATGAAAATAGAAGTGATTGTAAAGTTTATTAACTACTTATCAATTATCAGGCATTGCAATAGGAACTTTCAAGTCACTGTCTTACAAATTACATAATGCTATGAGGTAGCTAAAATAAGACTATTTTTCTGATGGAATCTGGAGCAAAGAGCAGTTAATTACCTTTTCCAAATGTCTAAGTATCCTCTCAGTAAAGCAAGGATTTATAAAGAGTGCTAATCTGTTTAACAATTGAGTAATTGCATTATTCAATAATGCAATTTGTATCTTTGGAATGCAGTTTATTTACAGGTCATGTACAATCTTAGAAACAGTTTATAGAAGCAAAATAATTCCTCCCATTGAGAGATGATAATCATTATCTAATAAATGCCTTCATCCCAAATACAAAGAAACTAATAAGATTCTGTTATTCCTCTCATTTTCATAAACTATAACAAAAACATTCTTTTGACTCTACTTCACTAACTGGCTTGCACCCTGTTTCTTTATTACTCTTGACCACAAAACTCCTTGGAAAAGTTGTTTATCTCTCTTTCTCCAATTCTTCTTTTTCAATTATTTCTTTTTATTCCAGCCAAGCTTTCATCCCCACTATGGCAATGTTCACCATGACATTGGCCTTTCACAGTCACCAGTTATTACCATATTCCTAAATTAAAGGTCAGATGTCCACCCTCATTTAGCTCATATGACCACTAATTTCTTCCTTTTGACACCTCAGATTTCTTCCTTTTCACTTGCTTCCTTTGGATTTTGCATCTCCATACTCAGTGTTTTTCTTACCTCATCAGTCACTTTTGGTTATTTTTGTTCATTTCGCCTCTCCTCCTGATCTCTTAAAACAAAATGTACCAGGACCCAGTTGTTGTTGCTTTACCATACACTGTGCTTGGTCTTATACGGTTTCAAGGCTTTAAATATTATGTAAAATGCCCCATCTCCAAAATTTATCCATAGCTTAGCCTGTTCCTGATTACCATTCCAGTGTAGCCAAGGCCATGACAAGAGTGGAGTAATATTGGTGCAGGGTGGTTTTGCAATGTCTACAAAGAACATATTAAGGAAACTAAAACTGAATCAGCTTTTTGTTATTGTCACACCCAGGCGATACTGTGGTAGTATGTTTAAATATTTCTCTACCAAAAATCTTTCATTGGTCTAAGTTCTATACAATGGTTTGTACACTTGCTAGATGCTCCTGTCATCCTGCGCTCTGTATGCCAGCTGCTTACTAGACATCTCCATTTGGACATGTACTGAACTTTGAACACATCGTACTTAAAACCTAACTGTTCCTCCAAAATCTTCTCTACCTTCATTGTTTTCCCATATGAGCTGAAAGGCAACCACCTAAAGCCAAAATTCTGAGTCATCCAGGACTCATTTTCACTCCCCACAAACCTCTGTAATCTAGTAGGATATTCTGTGATTCCTCTACTGGGATGTATACTCTTCTACCTGGAGGGCAGAGTTCTTTGTATTTTTGTTTTGTTTTGTTTTTGCTTTTCCCCTGACATATCTTAAGCTCAGTTAAAATTGTTTAAAATAAATCAATGAAATACCTATGAGAAGATTTTTTCATTATTATTTTTTAAAAAATCTAATCATTAGCAATCATCCCTCCACATTTTGAGCAAACTATGCTGATATTTGTATTTTTCTTTAAAGTTTCATGTTCTTGTCTTTGAAAACTCATTTATAAAAACTACCTTTCTTTTTACTACAGTTTTGCTGAATTATAGCTTCCTCATGTTGGCTTGTTTCCCTCACTGGCAAATTTAGCATTCCTTTTAAGTGGAAAATTAACATCATCAATTTTCATTAGTTAACCAGTTATATAGAGAGTATGTTTGTCAGATAAGGCAAATACGCAAATATTTCCAAATAGGGAACTAGGAGATAAATGTTAGTATAATTTTAAGAATGGAGATACTACATAAATAAATGGTGGCCTCTATGAAGAAAGTTAATAGTGGGAACAGCATTTATATTCCATATCTACTGACTGGAAAGAAGCATCTGGACATGATTTTGGGATAGAATTGTAGAACTAAAGGGCTGTGATGAAGAAACCAAGTGAGGCACTGTGCAGGTGAAGGTGAGATGTACTGACCCTTGTAGCTGTAGTGTTGGTGGTGCACATTTGTAAACTATTGATACTCTGCAGAGCTAAATCCGAATCTCCAGCCCAAAGCTTTCTCATGTGAGGAAGATCTTTATTTTTAATTATTCACTGTGTTCATATAGGCACTTCAGTTTTCATAAGTCCAAACTAAATTTAAATTTGTCTTCTTCATATTTATTTTTCTAGCTGTATCCCTACTCTTGTGAAAGACCTCATAGACTATTCAGTTAGTTAAACCGAAATCTGAGACTTATTGTAGATTCATTCTTCTCCCTCTAGCTCAACACATAATCAATTGATTATAAAGGCCTACACGTTTCATCTCGTATTTTGTAAATATGGTTTCTCTTCATCTCCCTATAACTGTCCTCTCTAAACTCCTACTTGAATTACTTAGGAGAAATGCTTGCCTCCCATTTTATCTGTTCTCAATCCACATTTGTGGCTTGTATCAAAGCTCTATTATAAAATATAATGTTATGAAATCCCTGCTTAAATTCCTATGCTAGTTTCCTACTGCTTCCAGAAAGAATGTCAGACTCCTTTGTGTGACTTTCCACTTCATCCATGGCAATAACAGTAATAATAATAATAATACTGATAGTAATTATAGTGGGCACTAATTGAATGTTTAATTAGTATGTGCCTAGCATTGTTCAAAGCATTCGACTCAGAATAGTTCCTTTTACTCTTCCTCCTAGCCCTTTAGCAGGTGATACTGTTATTATCTGATGTTACAGATGAGGAAGGAGAGGCACAGTACAGACATGGCATGCCCAAGATCACAAAGTGAAAAGCAGCAGAACCGAAATACAAATACACGTAGTGGATTTCTCCCAGTGATGTCTTAGGAAGTTTTTCCTCAGTTCACATCCTCCCAGCCTTATTTACACTTTGCTCCAATTATACTGGGACACTAACAGTTCATACATAAAGCATGTGGTCATTTGATATAATAGTCTCTTTCCTACTGGCCTATTGTTTTTACAAGACTGTAAGCCCCTTGAGGGCAGAGGCTGTATTTTACATTTTTTTCCTCTAAGCTCTGCAGAATGTCTAACACATTATGGATACTTCATATAGTTGTGTTGATGTACAGTCAGTTCTGTTATAATAATTGCTTTGAAACAAATTTATTCCAAAATAATTGATATATCAAGGAAGAATTTAAACATAACATAAATTTCACATTTGCTTATGCACAATTTTGCCCTGGAGGAACACTAGGTGAACACAGAAAACTACACTGAACTGAAACAAGTGGTGTTGGAATGCACAAAATGCACACATCTCCCACATCTACCAGCTACCTTAATTCTCTGTGTGTTATGTCCCATACCTACCCACATCTGGCATTATAACTTTCCATCCTATTTCAGATAACTGTCCTACCACTTCATAGTAACTCACAAGCTGCAGCCCTTCCAAATGTTCATTTCTACAAATACCTGCAAGTCTTTATTTAGACAAATTATTTATTATAGTATGTGTGTGTTTCCTATGTATTCAAAATGTTCTAAAGTGGTTTACCATTTTTTTACGTTCCTTTCTATTTTTTTATGGGCTACTGATAAAGTTCTTGAGTGTTGTACGCTGATATATTTTCCCCATAAACTGTATGATTTTTACTGTGCCTGTTTTGTGAAGTATGATGATGTTTCAGAACATGCATGTCTCATTATAGCAGAACTTATTATACTTGAATGAATTACAGAAAGGCTGAACCTCTCAGGGTTACTGTCATGGGATGAATTGTGTCTCCCTCCAAACTCACCTGTTGGATTCCTAACCTCCAGTACATCAGAATGTGACTAATACAGTCACACTGGAGACAGGGCTTTTAAAGAGGTGATTAAATGAAATTGAGGCTGTTAGTAATGCAGGTTCTAATCCAATGTGACTGATGTCCTCCTAAGAAGAGGAGATTTGGACACACAGACACCCCAGGGAAAGACCATGTGAGGACAAAGAGAGAAGGCTGTCATCTGCAAGGCAAGGAGGGACGCTTCAGAAGAAACCAACCCTGCTGACACCTTGATCTTGGACTTCTAGCCTCCAGAACCATGAGAAAATTAATTTGTGTTCATTATTAACTTCAGGCATCCCATCTTTGGCATTTTGTTATGGAAGCTGTAGTAAACAAATACAATTAAACTTGGCTAACTTCTATGCATCCTTCAAGACTGAGCTCAGGCATCTATTATTTATCTGAACCCCTAACCCTCACCCTGGATTGGCATTTACATTCCCACTCCATCCCTTTCTCATTAGATCCCAGTATATCTTTTAGTATAATACTTACTAAATAATGTCAAAATAACTTATACCTTCTCTATTTGGTATCTATAATGAATTATTTAAACCAATATTGTCCATGTTTTTAACTTTGTACCAAAATGTAACTTTGTTACATTGCAGATTCTGAATATATTCCTGCTAAACAACTGCATGTGAAAAACATTGTGGGCATAAAATCAAAAGAATATTTAGGTATATTTAATGAAGGAAACCAAAAAAGTAATACACTTTCTGTGACTATAATGTTGGGACAGCGCATATGTGCCACTTATCCATGGTGTAGATTCTCCTTTTGGTTTTATTTGAGGGCACATGACTCCTGCCTTACCCATGTTCCTCTGCAGTATGCTTAATGAAAATAATCCAAAACATCTAGTGTGGGTGCAGAGAAAATGGTAGTACTATTTAAAAAAAAAAAAGTGGAAGTCTGGAGGAAAATTACAAGTAAGGGTTTATTTAATATATGACTCAATATGGACCTGTAGGGTAATTATTGGATATCCACCATCTATGGGAGAGCAATTTCTGTTTATCTCTAAGGAAGTTAGCTTATGGTGAGTGATAAGAGTAACCTGCAGAAATGCTAGGACTTTGGCAAGCCCTGTGATTGCAACAGTGAGGGGAAGGAGAGTACACGTTCAGCGCCTAATAGCTAGGAAAGAAGCTAAATAACTGCTGTGATACAAGTGTAATATTAAATACAGATAAGGAAGATAATAACTGTGATAGGAATAACAGTATTTAACACTTATTGACAAATTAGTTTGTGCAAAGTACTTACATTTCTTGATATTAAAGAAATAAAAATTTTTAAGAGTCATAAATTCTAAGAGGTGGGAGTCATCAACCTCCTATTTTTCATCAACTAGATACAGCCTGTGATGGCTAATTAACTTGCCCCAGGTAACATAGCTTCTTGGTGACATTAGGACGCAAAATCTGTTTGTGTTTATTTTTCTCCTGTGTTCACTGTTGCTATGAGAAAACTCTCAAGACGACTTTTGATTTTGATCTTGTCCAGTCCTCAACAGTTCTCTTTTCTATTCCCTTTCTGTTTTACCACTCTGTCCAAGCACTGCTTCTGATGTTTCCTGCTCATTCCAAGCGCTGTTTCTGATAAACAGAAATTGGTCTCCAATAGATGGTAGATATCCAGTAAATCCCCTACAGGTCCATACCCAAGCTCACTGTTGTTTCTAAATGTATGTGAGCTTTGTTTTTGTGCTATTCATTTGCCAGCTATCATGCACTATGTTGCCCTTTTGCAATTTGTGTCTTGCATTCAGCTATTTTAGTAGCTTAAAAAAAAAATTCCCTCTGTACCTTATAGTGAAATCACACTTAAGAAGATATTTCTGGATTTAATTCCAGAATAATTTAATAGTGTTAGCACTTATACAGGTAATCTGTTATGTGCCAGACACCATACTTATACAACACAAAAGTTTCTTATGTCTCCTTCAAAATCCTTACTGATAGTAATTTTGTTATATGTATTTGTGTGTATGTGTGTGTGTGTGTTGGCGTGCGTGCTATGGATTATAATGTAAAATATATTTCCTACTGTGAGTTTTAGTCAAAAATGTTTGACAATATGGTGACCTCATGTCATTGCAAATATGTCATCTATTTTTATTCAAAAGCAAATATTTCAGACTTTTTTATTCTCACCATTTTGCCACTTTGGAGTCCTATGGATTGTAATAGATTCTTGATGCAGGGCTGCTCAAACCATCTTGAGAGCACAAGACAAAATGTCAGTTGGGCTAGGTTCATTTTCACTCACCTGGTACAGCTCCAGGAGTTCATTGATTTCTGTAATGAAATGAGCTGGAAGTAAATCCCAGGCCTTTGGTACACGTTAGTCATTGGTGCCGATGCTGGAATCTTAATAAGCTGTTGAATGTTGATCTTGTGCCAGGGAAGCAAGGTGTTAAGAGTCTTCCTGGTGTTCCCAGGCCACATAGCAATCTGGGGTTATAATTGCCTAGTCCAGGAAAAAAGAGAGAGAAGGTGAAATAGCATCACACTCAAATAAAACAGCACACTTCAGAAAGTGAGTAAGTGAACGAATACAAATTTGTCTTTTTATTTATTTTATTTTTTTCAAAAAATCAAACTTTGTAGGTGCAATTTTCTTTAGCGTTTCTAAATGGAATGCAGCAGTTCAGGACCTCAATTAATTAAGGGAGTAGTCAGTATTTAAACTGAAAAAATCCAACATTAAGGATTTTAATTAATTTTCAAAGATGATAAAGTCCATGTTAAGTCAACATATGCCAAGGTCATTTGCACTTGATTTCCTTGAGGTAGGTCTAAGAATTATACCATTTCCAAGTTCACTTAGAGAAACAAAAAATAATCTAATACAGTTTTGAAAAGAAATTAGTACCAATTTTATTCAATCAATGAGAAATTACAAATGTGGAAAATTTGCAGATGTTCTTTGGAAAGAACAGAGTTCAAAAATCTAAACAGATTTTAGAAAGAAACTGATAGAGAAAAAGAAAAAATATATGAATTTTTACTTTCCAGTGGTGGAATCCTACATCCCTATAATTTTCTAACTGCTGGTAGGAATGAAAATTCATTCAAAATTTCATTAATGCTTTACAAATAGTTGTATCATTTAACATGGAAATTCTGTTTTAGCAATATAGTCTAAGAAAATAATATGTTATCTTCAGAAAACAATGTATATAAAATAAAATTTTCTGATAACTCATAAGGGGAAAATTAGAACTTAAAATCCAACAAATGATCAGTTTAATACTTATAATATGCCTATAAAATAAAACAACATGCAAGCATTAAAAATGAAAATGTATTGTTATTGATATGTAAACATACAATTATATAATGTGGAGTAAAAACCAGATTATAAAATTATACATTTGAATGTAGATCAATACTACATAAGCAATGTTTTTACATTCATACACATATGTATATCATGTTTGGTTTATATTTATATATTTATCTATATGATCATGTATAGAAAATATTTGAAAATTTATATCATTAAATTTTAACAGTGGTTATCTCTAGTAGCAGGATTATGATGGTTTTGTTTTGCTTGGCTTCATCTTTTGATTTCTTCAAAATTAGCAGTTATTTCTTGTGCTATTAAAAGCAGTTTAAAGAAATTTGCATTTTGGTGTAAAACAGAAAATACAGTGATTTCTTCACCAAATAGATGAATAATGAATGGGACAGAATTAATTAAATGGATATTAAAATTTTAATTCCAACATTTTAATGGGAACTCTGGACAATAAATAGAAACAGAAGGTAGTGTGCATACATTATATAGCATTACATTTTCTAAAAATAAAGCTCCAACACTCCTTTGCTCAAACATACAAAATGGCTATCCTCCACCAAATGAATAAAGTATAAACCCATTCAAAACCTCTGCAAATAATGCTGAGTATGGCTATAATATATGTTTTTTCTAATGATTTAAATATGTTAAAAATAATTTTATTAAATTATTATATGTACTTTTTGTATAGAGCACTGTGAAGGTCCAAAATATGTATATGGTATTTGCTCATGAACTCAAAGATCTGGCCATCAAATTGAGAAAACCTAGGGGATTAATGGATAATGAGTGAGGTGAGTGGGAAGGGGCTGCATTTGCCTATGATATTCCATGCTGGAAAGGCTAGTCAAATTGGGATCAAGCCTAGGGTTTCCCCATTTATCCCTTCTTTCTCTCTTAGATTGCTTCCTGTACTTGCGTCTAAGGTATACAATGTAGGATAAACATATACACATCTTTTTGGCTTTAGTCAAACCTGCTCAGCTGGTTGACAGTGTTAAGTGTCATTTCTTACCAACTGCTTTTAAAATCTCAGTACCCTTGGTGTTCCATGGTTTTATTGTGATAGGTTTAAATCTATCCTATTTCCCAACTCTTAGTGTTGTATCTTAGGTGATTTCTTCTAATGTGTCTTGCAAACCCTAGTTGTTCATTTAGCTATGTCTAGTTTACTGCTTAGCACCAACTGAGTTTTTAATTTTAGAAATTGCACTCAAAATCTCTAGAGGCACTGTCTGAAGTTCATTCAAATCCAGCTGGGTTTTTTTTTTTTTGTTGTCTGAAGTTGACAGCATCTTGTTTTTGTGTGCTTTCCATTCCTTCTTTGATAATTTTAAGCACATACAAGTTATTGTCAATACCTGATAATTATAGTATCTGGAAAGGTCAAAAGTCTGATATTACTGTTTATTTAGACAACAGATCCTCAAACATGGCAAATTATTTCCTAGTATATTTTATAATTTAGGATTTTTAGGTTTAGAATTCATTGATATATAACCATCCCAGTAGCAAAATTTATATACATTTACTGGTTTGTAAGCAAACATGTAAGTAGTATAAATTGGGTCTTAAACCTTTACGACAGCAAGCCTGTAATTATGAATTCTCAGGGTAGGACTTTTTTTTTCTACCTTATCTAGATCCCAAACTGAAGCAGACAGTCTTTCCTGTCATCTCATTCTGTATGGTTTTCCATATATATTCATGATTTTAGTGTTTATCCTTTTAACATTTTCAGCCTTATTCACAAATCACAGCAATTCTACCATGCTCACTTGAGGGTAACATTCTTTAAATGCAAGTCTCTTGGTTATTAAATCCTACAGCCTTAGAGAGGATTAAAGATGCTGGCATGAGAGATAAGACAGAGGCTTCCTCCTAAAACCACATATAATACAAAAAGATAGTGAATACAACTACTCCTGAAAGAGCAATAGGAAAGAGGACTGTGCCAGACTGCATACACGTGGAGAAAAGAGCAGACCTCATGGAACAGGTTAATGTACCAAAGCTGTGGCTCAGCAGGACCCAAGCCCTTTCCTGACCCCAGCTCAGGGGTGGGGGAAAGAGAAATGGAGTGGGAAGGGAGTGGAACCCTGGGACTGCAGAATACCTAACTCCGGAGATCTGCTCTGGGAGCACAAACCTACATTTCATGTTGCTTGCATGGTATGCTCATGAGTAGGGGGTTGGAAAGCTAAGATAGGCAGAATTCCAGCCACTTGTGGAAAGCAGGGATCCATATCTCACTGCTCTGGGACAAAAGAAAGGTGGGCAGTCTGAGAGACTTCCTAACAAGGAAGCCCTTAGCAACAGGCCTGCTAAAGGGGCAAGGATTGCACAGAGCTTACTGCACAGGAGAAAGGGCAGGTAGACAAAATTGTCGGGATGCACTCTGAGCATCAGGTTGGGAGCTTTCACAATCTTCAGGTGCTCCAGCTCCCTGGCTGCCTAAACAGCTCCAATGACCCCCTCCGTAATACACAGCATACTGCACATTTCACCCGGTCAGCCCCACCTGGCTCACAAACCGAAAAACTCTACCCTGGTGTTAGGCCAGCCAGAGGGAAGATCTGTGTACAGCAAATACAAACGCAAAGCATAGAGGCTTATACCTGTGTGCTCGCCTCTGGTTCATGCAGTGGAGTCAGGCATGGGAGACAGGAAGGAGAAAAGAGCTCTTTCCTCCTCCCAGGCACCAATACCACTTCCCTGAAACACCAGACATTGCTTCAGGGGCTGAACAGCTCCAGAAAGTAGAGCTTCTGGACACTAGAGGGTGCCATATACAAATATGAAACACCAGAGGAACTTGGCTCAAAGTAAAATTATTAAAACAACGCCTGAGAAAGATTTAAATGACATTGGCCTCATGAATCTTTCTGAAGGGAGTTCAAAATAAAAATCATTAACATGCTCATGGAGGTACAGAAAAATATTCAAGAACTCAGGAATGAATTCCGGTTGGAGATCCAATTTTTGAAGAACACAATGGAGGGTATTAAAAGCAGATTAGAAACAGTGAAGGAGATGATAAATGACATAGAAACCAGAGAAGAGGAATACAAAGAAGCTGAGGCTCTGAGAGAAAAAAGGATCTCTAAGAATGAAAGAATGACAGAACTGTGTGACCAATCCAAACGGAACAATATCCACATTAGAGGGGTACCAGAAGAAGAAGATGAGAGAGAAAAAGAGATAGAAAGTGTCTTTGAGGAGGTGATTGCTGAAAACTTCCCCAATCTGGGGAAGCAGATAGTCTCTCAGGCTATGGAGGTACACAGATCTCCCAACACAAGGGACCCAAGGAAGACAATATCAAGACATATAGTAATTAAAATGGCAAAGATCAAGGATAAGGACAGATTGCTAAAAGCAGCCAGAGACAGAAATAAGTTCACATACAAAGGAAAGCCCACCAGGCTATCATCAGACTTCTCAGCAGAAACCTTACAGGCCAGAAGGGAGTGGCATGATGTATTTAATGCAATGAAGCAGAAGGGCCTTGAACCAAGATTACTTTATCCAGCAAGATTATCATTTAAATTTTAAGGAGAGATTAAACAATTCCCAGATAAGCAAAAGCTGAGAGAATTTATGTACCACAAACCATCTCCACAGTATATTTTGGAGGAACTGCTATAGACAGAAGCATTCCTAAGGTTTAATAGCTGTCACTAGAGGTAATAAAAACACAGTAAAGTAAGTAGAACAGCTAATTACTAAGCAAATGCAAAATTAAATTAATTATCCCCAAAGTCAATCAAGGGATAGACAAAGAGCACAAAGAAGCTGAGGCACCTATATGATACCTAATATATAAAGAATGGAGGAGGAAGAAAAGGGAGGAGAAAAAAAAAGAACCTTTAGATCTTCTTTGTTATAGCATATTAAGTGAGTTAAGTTAGAATCTTAGATAGTAAGGAAGATAACCTTGAACCCCTGGTAACCATGAATCTAAAGCCGGAAATGGCAATAAGTACATACCTATTGATAATCACCATAAATGTAAATGGACTGAATGCACCAATCAAAAGATATAGATTCACTGAATGGATAAAAAAACAAGACCCTTCTATATGCTGCCTACAAGAGACTCACTTTAATCCCAAAGACATACACAGAGTAAAAGTGAAGGGATGGAAAAAGATTTTTCATGAAATAGTGAGAAAAAAGCAGGAGTTGCAGTACTTGTATCAGACAAAATAGACTTCAAAACAAAAAAAGTCACAAGAGATAAAAAAGGACATTACATAATGATAAAAGGGTCAATTCAACAAGAAGATATAACCATTATAAATATCAATGCGCCCAACACAGGAGCACCTACATATGTGAAACAAATAATAACAGAATTAAAAGGGGAAATAGAATACAATACATTCATTCCAGGAGACTTCAGCACACCACTCACTCTGAAGGCAGATCAACCAGGCAGAAAATAACTAAGGAGACAGAGGCACTGAAAAAGACTTAACAGACATCTACAGAACTCAACATCCAAAAGCAGCAGAATACACATTCTTCCCAAGTGCACATGGAACATTTTCCAGAATAGACCACATACTAGGCCAAAAAAAGAACCTCAGTAAATAAAAAAGATTGAAAAATGAACAAGTGGGACTACATCAAGCTGAAAATCTGTACAGCAAAGGACACCATCAGTAGAACAAAAAGACATCCTACAGTATGGGAGAATATATTCATAAATGACATATCTGATAAAGGGTTGACAACCAAAATATATAAAGAACTCAAGCACCTTAACAAACAAAAAGCAAATAATCCAATTAAGAAATGGGCAGAGGACATGAATAGACACTTCTCTAAAGAAGAAATTCAGATGGCCAACAGGCACATGAAAAGGTGCTCCACATCACTAATCATCAGAGAAATGCAGATTAAAACCACAATGAGATATCACCCCACACCAGTGAGGATGGCCAACATCCAAAACACAAACAACAACAAATATTGATGAGGATGTGGAGAAAAGGGAACCCTCCTACACTGCTGGTGGGAATGCAAATTAGTTCAACCGTTGTGGAAAGCAGTATGGAGGTTCCTCAAAAAACTCAAAATAGAAATACCATTTGACCCAGGATTTCCACTCTTACAAATTTACCCTAAGACTTCAACAGCCCAGTTTGAAAAAGACAGATGCACCCCTATGTTTATCGCAGCACTATTTACAATAGCCAAGAAATGGAAGCAACCTAAGAGTCCATCAGTGGATGAATGGATAAAAAAGAGGTGGTACATATACACAATGGAATGTTATTCAGCCATAAAAAGAAAACAAATCCTACCATTTGCAACAACATGGGTGGAGCTAGAGGGTATTATGCTCAGTGAAATAAGCCAAGCCGTAAAAGACAAGTATCAGATGATTTCACTCACATGTGGAGCATAAGATCAAAGAAAAAAACTGAAGGAACAAAACAGCAGCAGACTCACAGAACCCAAGAATGGACTAATAGTTACCAAAGGGAAATGTACTGGGGAAGATGGGTGGGAAGGGAGGGATAAGACGGAAAAAGGTGCATTACGATTAGCAGACGTAATGTTGGGGGGGCATGGGGTGGGCTGTACAACTCAGAGAAGACAAGTAGTGATTCTATAGCATCTCACTACGCTGATGGACAGTGACTGTAATGGGGTTGGTGGGGGGGACCTGATGAAGGGGGTAGTTTAGTAACCATAATATTGTACATGTAATTGTAGATTAATGATACCAAAATAAATTATAAAAAAAAAAGAAGTGAAAGTTCTCACATTTGCCCTTGTATGTTATCCTCCCTTCAGCACACCCAACCTAGGCCCTACCAAGACTATTCCCTCTTTGGCATGTATTTCACTGGATTTTTTGTTTGTTTATTTAGCATATTTTTCTAGGTCAGAATGTGGACTGAGCTCATTCTTTATATGGACTTTATTAACATTTAATAACATACATGAAACATAGTTATTTACCCATTACCTAAAGAACGACATTTAAGTATTTAGTTTGTGTGTGTTTGTTTTTGTTATAATAAGCAACATCATCATTAAAACAGTTTTGAACATTGATTTACACCCTGTTTCTGGAATATCAGTAAGATTGATTCTCAAAAATGGGATTTCTAGCTACAGTGTATGCATGGCTTCAAATTTGTTGGGTATTGCCAAAATGCCTCTCCAAATTTTGTACCTATTTGTATTCAGTATATATAACTCAGTGTTATTGTAGGGTAGGCAAAACCAGACCAGGCAAGCAGTAACAAAGGAGCCAAAAAAAATTTATTAGCGCAATCCCGGGTGAGGTTCACCGGTCCGTGTATCCACAGGCCAGGGAATTCACGCCCAGCAGGAGGGGTGACAGTTTTATCAAGGGTGCTGGGAGAGCGCTGAGGATATGGACAGAACTAATTGGCTGGTGTGGGTGTCATGGTCACTGATGATTGGTCATGCTGGGTTGCTGGGGAGAGAGTGCTGCGATGCATGTTCTAGGTGGGACCTGCAGCTAGGAACCTTCCATTGAATCATTTGAGTGACATTTGGCATTCTCTTCCTCATTTGTCTCGAGTCAGGTTCCTCCAGTGAGACCTGTCCCTTTCTCTGTTACCTCCAGTCTTACATTCCAGCCTTTTTGTCATAGGGGGTGCTGGCTCATTCTAACTACTTCCTGCTGAGGAGGGACAGCATGGGGAAGTTACAACTGGTATGTGGCTAAGTGTAGTTCGGAGGGAAGGGGCGAGTACTGGTGTAACAGCATCTGGTTAACTGCAACTCCCGATATTTCTGCCATTCGCTGTTGAAAAAATCTGAGGAGACAAGGGGCGAGTGATAAAAGAATAAGAAGGATGGCTAGGGGAGTTAGGATAGGTAGGAGCCAGGTCATTAGCTGGGAATTTCACCATCCCGATATTGGGAAACCCGAGCTCTTGGCTTTTTGTCATTCTCTGTCCTGGAGATTTTGTCTCACATTAGCTAGGGTATCCTGAATTACCCCTGACTGGTTTGCATAGAAGTAGCATGTTTCTCCCAGGGCAACACAAAGATCACCTTCCTTCTTGAAAAGTAGGTCTAGGCCTCTCCGGTTCTGTAAAGCCTCTTCTGCTAAGGAGTCTACCTGTCTTTCTAGCTTTGTTACCAAGGATTCTAGATATTCTAAGTCTTGTTTGACCTGTTGCGAAAGTCTTTTGTAGATGATATCATTTGTTATTATGGCTGCTGTTCCAACTGCCTTGGACCCCACTATTCCCAAGCCAACCAGCAATGGGATGAGAATTGGGATTGCCCTCTTGAGCTGGGGTGACCCATAACCTGTTTGTATGTATTGTCTTCCTTCCTCTCCACTATAGAAATATACCTGTGGTAATATGTATACCAGGATGCACAGTTCTGGCCGGGTTTGAAAAGATAGGCTGGCAGCACTTACACATGGAGTTAGGCCTGAGGTGTAAGTGAACCATGTAGATGGGGGAGCTTTAAAAATTTTTTGTGAGTCAGAGTTGGAGGGGGTATAGTGCATAAGGCAAGACCTGTGATACTGGGATGTTTTTTGGGGAAAATTTGTTGACATTAGGCAGAACCTTTGTCCTTGTATATCTCCTAGGGTTATCCTTTGGCCCCATTTACACTGTATAAGGCTCTGGGTAAGATTAACAATTGTGACCTGGGTATCCAAATCCCCCAGGGAGGCATTTAACCCGATCCGACGTAGTAGGGTGGTCTCGGGTTGAGACGAGCCAGAAATCAGCCGCCAGACTAGGATTTGTCTGATTTGTGATCAGGAGGACACTCTCGAGCATTGGAAGCCATTGGCTGGTGTGGTAGAGATCATTATGAATTGGGAGGCCCCCTGTGTCTTTGTGATGGTCTTGGCTGGCTATTGGGGCTGTGATATCATAGTGGTTTTTTCTTGTGATGGCCGTGGCTGGAGTTGTGGGGCCAGAATCCTGCTCATAGGTCCTATCGGGTTAGGGGGCTGGGAGCCTAGGAGAGGTTTGGGATAGAAGCAGAGGGCGATGGTGAAAAATAAGAGAGTCTAATCTTGATTACATCTTGGTGCTGGGAGTGCTGTCAGGACCAGACCATGTAAGATGGATGCGGAGAGGTGCTGTTTCTTCGCTCTACCATGTTTTGTTCTTGGGGGCCCATTTGAGTCTGGATACATGATATCATGAGGCATGTCCCAGTAATTTGGCAGCAGTGGGAGTAGTGAGGATTACAGTATGAGGCCCCATCCAGTGAGGCTGGAGGGACCAGGGCTGGAGTTCCCAGAGGAGGACCCCGTCACCTGGCTGGAGGGCAGCGGTTGCCTGTGGCACAGATGGAGTGTTTACCTGAGGTAGGGTAAGGTCTGCATGTTCCTGCAGGAAGTGTCTGAGGAGTAAGAGATAAGGCAGGTAGGTGGCTAATGGTGGGGTTTGATAGGAAGACAGTTGTTGATTGAGAAAGGCCTACCATACATCAACTCAATGGACTAAGGCCAGCCAGTCTCCAAGGGGCCACTTGTATTTGGGTAAGGGCTATGGGTAATAGAGACAGCCAGGGGGTCTTTATCTCTAAGGAGAGTTTGGTTAGTTGGTCCTTTAGGGACCGTTTGCCTGTTCTACCTTACCCAAGGACTGGGGATGGTAGGGAATATGTAACTTCCAGGTGATATTGAGAGTCTCAGCCACTAGTTGGGTGACCTTGGAGATAAATGCCGGACCATTGTCTGAATGGATGGAGGCTGGGAGGCCGAACCGGGGGATGATGTGTTCCAATAGCATCTCAGCTACTATGGATGCTGTTTCCCAGCACGTGGGGAAGGCCTCGATCCAACCTGAAAAGGTATTAGCCATTACTAACATTACTAACAGGTATTGGTACTTTTGGTGGGATGACATATGGATGAAATCTGTCTGTTCCAGAAGGCATCCCCACAGTTGATGGGATGCTGTCCGGAGTCGGAGGGCTCCCTGGGAAGACATATGAGCACATAGGCTGCAGGCCATGAATACTTGGTTGATGGCTTTCCAGAGACCCTGTGATGAGAATATTGGCGAGATAAACCTGTACATGGCCTCTGGGCCAATATGTAGAGACTGGTGGATTGAGGCTACAATCTCTTGAGCCTGTTGTTTGGGAGGACTAATCTGTTGTGTAGGGAGATCCATCCTTGTTGTCCAGATATGGCTCCTTGGTTGAGGAGTTGTTGTCGCTCATTTTCTGAGTACCTGGGAGCTAGGGAGGGGGAAAGAAACAGGATGGGGGTGGAGTCATGGGCTGAAGTAAGTTGGTGAGCTGTGGCGTCAGCCAGGGCATTTCTCTGGGTGACAGGGTCTGTGCCTGTCTGATGGCCTCGACAGTGGACAATGGCCACCTCTTTTGATTCCTATAGGGCCTGAGGTAGGCAGTGAATGGCCTTACCATTGACCACTGGAGTTCCCTGGGTAGTTAAGAATCCCCTTTCCTTCCAGATCGCTGTGGGACTGTGGGCGATAAGGAAGGCATACTTAGAATCTGTGTAGATAGTGACTCTAGGCCTGTGGCCAATTGTAGAGCCCAGGTGAGAGCCACCAATTCTGCCTTTTGAGAGGAGGTGCCCAGCGGCAGCAAGGCTGTTTCTACTACTGTGGATGAAGAGACTACCGTATAGGCAGCCCAGTGACACCCATCTCGTCCCTTACCTGAACTGCCATCCACTAAAAGGGTAAGGTCGGGGTTAGGTAAGGGCTTGTCTAGGAGACCCATGCATGGGAGGCACAGGGCCTCCACCAGTTCCACACAGGAGTGGTCAGGTAGGACAAAGGAACTGACAGAGGGGAGACAAGTGGCTGAATTTAGTGGCGGTGAAGGCCGAAGAGATAGTTGTGGGTGTTCTATATTCCTGTATTCTTGAGGGACTTAGTAAGGCTAATGATTTATGGCTCAGGAGGTCCTGGAGACGATGAGGAGAATAGACTGTGATGGATTGTTGGAGGGTGAGTTTTAAGGCCTCCTTGGATAGGCATGCTGCCACCGCCAGTGCTCAGAAGCAAGGTTGCCATCCTTGGGCAGTGGAATCTTACTATTTGGAGAGAAAGGCAACTGACCGGTATGAGGGCCCTACTAGTTGGACTAGAACTCCAGTTGCCACTCCAGCCTTTTCTTCAGTGAACAGGTTGAAAGGCTTGTGAAGATTTGGTATCATGAGGGTGGGGAAGTGAGGAGGGCTCTCTGCAAATCTTCAAAAGCATGAGCTACTGTTGAGGAGGAAGTGAGGGGCCCAGTGGGGGTCTATTTGGCTGCAGTATATAGTGGTTTAGCAAGTATAACAAAGTTGGGGACCCAATGTCTGAAGAAACCCACCAGTCCAAGGAATGACAAGATCTCGGCACCTGAGGTGGGAGGCTGGAGTTACTTGATGGAGGTGGTGTGGTCCACCATAAGGGCCTTGGAGGTGGGGGTTAGGGCCACCCCTAGGTAGGTGACTTGTGGGGTGGAGAGTTGAGCTTTGGAGGGGGAGACCCTAAAACCCTGTTGTGCCAGGAAGTTACGTAGGGAGGCTGTGTCCTGGAGGGAGATTTTTTTGAGGGGCTGCACAGGAAGAGATCATATACATACTGGAGGAAGGTGCTGCACCCAGAGTCATAGAGGGATAGGTCTCCAGCCAACGCCTGGCCGAAAAGGTGAGGGCTATCGTGGAATCCCTGGGGCAGAACTATCCAGGTTAACTGCTGGGTTCGGTGGGTGTCCAGATCCTCCCAAGTAAAGGCAAAAAGCAGCTGGGAATCAGGATGTAGGGGGATGGTGAAGAAGGCATCTTTAAGGTCTAGGACTGTGAAATGAGTGGTAGTGGGGGGTATCTGAGATAAAAGAGTATATGGGTTAGGGACCACTGAATGTAGTGGCACTACGGCAGAGTTGATTATCCGTAGATCTTGTACCATTCAATAAGCACCAGACAGTTTTCTGACTGGGAGGATAGGAGTATTTCAAGGGGAATTGGTGGGAACCAGGAGACCCTGGGCAAGAAGCCAATTGACAATGGGCTGAAGACCCTTGTGGTGGGTGTGTGAAATAGGAAACTGACGCCGAGAAGGGAAGCAGAAGAGGTCCTTCAGACGAATGAGGACCGGGCTGTGGTGGCTGGCCACTACTGGAGTAGAAGTGTCCCAGACCACTGAGTCTACCTTCTCAGGGGAAATGGGGAAGACGGACAAGGGCTCAGGGGAGGAGACAGCCTGGGCGAGGGCGAGGATTGGAGTTGAAGGGGCTTGGTGTGAGGGGAGACAAATAGATGCCCCAAGTTTATATAGACATCCCTTCCCAACAACGGGGCTGGACATGATGGAATGACTAAGAATGAATGAGTGAAGGGGCGGCCTTCGAAGAGGCAGGACACCGGGCCTGTTTCCAGAGGTGTAGAGAGTGTCCCAGAGACACCAACAACTGAGACTTGGGAAGGATGTAAAGGCCTGTGGGAGGAGGGTAAAACAGAATAGGTAGCCCCTATGTCCACCAAAAGGGAGATGGACTTACCTGCTACCCATAGTGTAGCCCTGGGCTCGGCAAGGGTGATCGGGGTGTCCAAGTCCAGGTGGATTCAGTCATCCAGAAGACCTAGGAGTTCTGAGGAGGGGCCCATTGGGGGAGCTGGCCCCCTGCGGAACTCTGTCACCAGAGGATGGTTTGTCCCAAGGGGGCACTCTGACTTCCAGTGACCCTCCCGTCTGCAGACAGGGCAGGGTCGAGTTGGTGGCCTGGGGTTGGGGCATTGTTTTGCCCAGTGTCCCTCCTGGCCACACTTGAGCCAGGTTCCCAGAGGCATGTGTGTCTCAGATTGTTTCCTGAAGTGGGGACCCTGAGGCCCCTTCTGTGCTGGCTGCAGGGCAGCAACCAGGGCTTGGGTTTGAAGGGCCACCTTCTGTTTTAGCCTCTGGGCCCGAACAGCCTCGGCTTCCTCCTCTCGGGCATTATAAATCTTAAGGGCCATATTTACCAGGTCTTGGAGTGGAGTCTGGGAGCCCTCTTCCACCTTTTTTCGTTTACGCTGGATGTCCAGGGTGGACTGGGTGATAAAGTGGGTAGCTACGACTGTGGACCCCGGTGGTGAGGAAGGATCTAAACGAGTGTGGAGGGTAAGAGCCTCTGTTAAGCGATTAAGAAAAGAGGCTGGGTTTTCATTAGGCTCTTGAGTGACCTCCCTCAGTTTGTCATAGTTAACAATTTTTTGAGCTGCCTTATCCATACCTGCAAAAAGACAGCGGACCATCTGATCCCTCTTAGTCCTACCTGTGGCATTATCCTGATAGTTCCATTGTGGGTCTTTGGCGGGCACTGCCATGGCCCCAACTGGTAGAGATTGGTTGGAGTTATGTACCTGGTTGGCATAGTCTCAAGCTGCTGAGGTGACACAGTCATGTTCCTCGGGGGTGAGAGTGGAGGTTAAAATTACATGGAGGTCATGCCATGTGAGTTCATATGCTTGAGTGAGGTACTGAAACTTCTTAGTATAGGCAGTTGGATTGGCAGAGTATGAGCCCAGGTGTTTTTCTATCTGAGACAGGTCTACCAGGGAGATGGAGACATGTACTCAAACCAATCCCTCAGTGCCAGCCACTTCCCAAAGGGGGGCCAGTAATTGGGCCCAGGATCTATTGACCAGAGGGCTGGCCCAGTTAGGAGGTGGCTTGGGAATATAAGATGGCGGTGGGGTGGGAATAGGAAGGGTTGTAAGAGAAGGACAAGATGGTGGTGGGCTGGGGGTAGGAAGCGATGTAGGAGGAGAACAAGATGGCTGTGGGGTTGGGGGTAGGAAGTGATGTAGGAGAAGGACAAGATGGCGGTGCCAACAGAAGAGGGGGGTATAACTTGTGGGTGGCGGGAGTAAGGCCAGAAATAGAGAAGTTAGATGTGACATCAGTAGGACTGGAGGCGAGTGGTTGTGTCCCTGTGATGGGAACAGAGGCAGGTTGGGGAAGGGAATTGACTGAACTTGGGGGGACTGAAGTCAAAAACAAAGGAGGAATTAAAGATGGCGGTTTGTGGGGGGAGCTGGATAGGGGAGAGGTGAGATGAGAGATGACACAGGGGTGGGCACAGAAGAGACCTGAATGGAAGAGGCCTGGGCACCGGAGGGTGAATAGGGAGGGTGCTGGGAAGGGGCCAAGGTCTTCTGGGGGAATCTGTAAAGGAAGATTCCAGCGCAGTGGGAGGTTGGTAGCCCCCATTGGGGGACCTGGCCAGGAGGACCTGGACCGAGGAACACTCGACACAGAGGTATAGGCAGGAGTGCAATGCCCAAAAGGTCTGGACATAAGGAACCTCGGACCATTTCCCAGTCCGGTGACAATAGTCGCTGAGATCAGTGAGGAGGCGGAAATCAAAAGTTCCCTTGGGGGGCCAGTGAGACTGGTTATCCAGGTGATATTGGGGCCAGGCCCGGGAACAAAGGAAGATCAGCTTCTGTTTACAGATATCCTCGGATAAGCCCAGAGTAGTGAGATGGGAAATAAGACACTTCAATGGGGTCTGTGCCTCAGGTTTTGAGTGCTGGCTTCCCATGACTCTCTCCTCCATCCCCAGGTCCCTAAACGAGCAGGTCCAGCGTCCTGGATCTACTCCAGTTAGGGATGGAAAAAAACAGATTTGGCCGTCAGGAGATAGGGACGTCTCTGCTATATCAGAGCCAAATAGGCACAGGCTGGAGGGGTGCCCAGATACGGCCACGATTTCGGACTGTGCACTCCTTGGAGGGTAGGAGGAGGGAACAGGGAAGACCAGGGACTCACTAAGTTGTCTGAGGCCCTGGGATCAGGTCCTGCTCTGGAGAGAGGTCTCAGGTCAGGAGAGAAGTGGGGAGCCCGCTGGGGGCCCACCCCATCCTCCCGGGTTTCAGCACCAAAATGTAAGGTAGATGAAACCAGACCAGGCAAGCGACAACAAAGGAGCCAAAAAAAAATTTATTAGCGCAATCCTGGGTGAGGTTCACCGGTCCGTGTATCCACAGGCCAGGGAAGTCATGCCCAGCAGGAGGAGCTACAGGCTTATCAAGGGTTCTGGGAGAGCTCTGAGGGTATGGACAGAACTAATTGGCCGGTGTGGGTGTCATGATCACCGATGAATGGTCATGCTGGGTTGCTGGGGAGAGAGTGCTGCGACGCGTGTTCTAGGCAGGACCCATGGCTAGGGACCTTCCATTTAATCATTTGAATGAAATTTGCCATTCTCTTTCTCATTTGGCTCGAGTCAGTTTCCTCCAGTGAGACCCGTCCTTTCCTCCAGTACCTCTGGTCTTACAGTTATATTTTTATGGGGGGGGGGTGCTGTTCATACTTCTTTTTTGGTTTATTTACTGAAATTAAACATTTTTTACATGTACTTATGAGTCATTTGTACTTCATGGATAAAATGCTTTTCCTCATTTTTTAAACCAGGTTATGTTTCTTATTTGTTGGTGGGATCTTTATGTATACAAATTTATGGTAGTGATTTGATTCACATGTGGCCACTGCTTAATGTTATCTCTCACCATATAAAATTTTTTTCACCTTAATGTCATAAATTATTTGTACATTTTTAAATACATTTAGTTATTTTTAAAATATTTAAACTTTTAGTTAATTAGCACCCTAATAGGGTGTCTCATTTTTAGTGGGCTTCAGAAAAACAATAAATTTAAATTCTAATTTACTAAAAAGTAATATCAATGTCACAAAGCAATATTTGAACAAAGCACAACTGAACCATAAAAGATTCACAGAGATTCCTCGAGAATACTTTGAATACATAATATTACCACCTTACCATTTTCATCATTTGGCACAAAAATTGTTTACCTTGTTGAAGAAATATCATGGAATGTTGATGTGATAAGAGGTGTAAGTATGTGTGTGTGTATGTGTGTTTACAGAAACCTCTTGTATAACTACAAAAATCAGCACATCAGACCCAAAGTCTCTGACCAATTATTACTTTACTTAAAATATAAAACTATGAACAAAAATCAACTTCTCTTGTCTTAAATTTGTGGTATAAGATCACACTAGTGATATTTAAGCTTTTTCTTAAAAAAAGGAAAAACAAAAGCAGCATATACATTGAAAAACTACTTCTTTAGACTGTATCAGATAAGGGGCCTACAAAAATCACTGAGATAGGCTATATGTCTTCAAAGCAATCATATTTGATGGTAGGATAGATATGTAAGAACCAAATTCAAAAATTTTTTTAAATTTTGTAATTTAGTTGGAAAGAGAACCTTGGGAAATGCTGGAAGGGACTATTTTCTTAGCATGGGCTCATATGGAAGGCTTCTCAGGAGGTCACTTGAACCAACTATTGAATAAATCCAATAGATTAGGTTAAAGGGGTGCGAAGGAGGAAAAAGAAGCAGAATAGAAGAGCACATTCTAAAACAAATAAATGTGAGACAATATGATGTGTTTGAAGAGCAAGTTATTTGGCCAGGGTGACATAAATTTACTCGGTGGACTGGCTGACAGGGTGTTCTGACATACTGGGTTCTGGAGACTTAGTCTTAAGTCAGTGATTTGCAGAACCTCGAAGGTCTCTGGAAACGCTTCACAGTCCCCTTGGTGGGGTTGGGAATGATGAGAGGGTGATTATTGGTTAGGTTCTGTGCCCTATTTTTACATAATATTTCAGCATAAGAGATAATTTGAAGCAATTCATGTTGATAACAATGGGTATTAATAGCAATGGGAATTAATTAATAATGGATAATAATAAACAATAGGTTTTAAAATCTAGAACCAAAAAAAATGTAATATTCCAGACATCAGTTCAATTTCACACATTAAATGTATATGGGTTGTCCTGCTTCTGAATAATAGATGGTTCTGATGATGTCCAAGATGGAGTAACAGTAACCAGATTTATTTTCAGGCCAGGGAAAAAAGAGAAGCTGGACAAAATATACTAAAAAATAGTTTTTAAGACACTAGGACATGAGGCAATGAAGAAGGATCACTGATAAAATGGAAACAAATAATGTAACCTTATTATTGCTCCAGCCTGCTTCATTAAGAGAATTTCCAAGATTCAGTATGAAGAGCATTACAAATGAGCCCACAGAACTCTCTGAGTTGCAGAGACAAGGCTTAGAGATCTGAGACACAAAGGTAGCTCGAGTACCAGAGAACAGAACTTAGCAGAGATAGAAATCAAAAGATCTGCACAGGGATCCTTTATATATTTTGCACAATACTGACCAGCACATGGCCATGAGGAAATTACACAAGGCTGGAGAAAGAAGCACCTGAAAGAATTAGAAGAAACAGTGCTTAGCATATTCAGAGTAAGGAGTAGTTTTCCGAACAGCCAGTGTGTAAAACCTCATGATTCATTAGACATTGGCAAGACTACCCAGAAAGGTCTTGCCTCATTAGGGGAGGAATAACTAGCCCAAGTCTAAATACCACTTTGGTGCTGCCTACCAAATCTTAAAAGCAAGATCGAAGTTGAGAAATTGAATAAAGGCAAAAACTAGTTCTTTGAGAAGATAAATAAAATTAATAAATCTTTAGCCTAACTGATAAGAAAAAAAGAGAGAGAAGACACAAAATACTAAAATCAGGAATGAGAGAGGTGACATCAGTACATATTTTTAAAAGATAATAAAGAAACATCAGGAACAACACTAGGTCAGCAAATGAAGTCATTTAGACAAAATGGACAAATTTCTTGTAAGACACAAACCACCAAGTCTTATCCAAAAGAAATAGATAAACTGAATCATCCTAAATCTACTTATGATACTGAATTTGTAGTTTTAAAACCTTTAAACAAAGAAACTTCAAGCTCAGATGTCTTCAATGATGAATCATGGGAAATACTGAAGAGGGAAATAAAAACATTACCCCAAATTTCTTCCATAAAATCAAAGGAGAAGGAATACTTCTCAACTCATTCTGGAAACCAAAATTGCCCAAAGACATTACAATTATTAAAAAAATACTATGGACACATAACCTGTATGAACTTAGATGCAAAAATTCTAAACATAATTTTAACAAGTTAAATCCAAAGTATATGAAAAGGATATTAACAAGTGGGGTTTGTGTCAGGAATGCAAGGTAGATGTTTAACATTTGAAAATCAATAATGTTATTCACCATGATATCAGCCTTAAAAATAAAGAAATGCATTTTTCTCATTAAACACAGAAAAAGCACTTGATAAATCCAACATCCATCCTCAATGAAAACTCTAGCAAACTAGAAGTAAAAATGAGCTTTCTCAGCCTGATAAAAAGAGTGTCAATGAAAACTAATGTTAACATTTTAGGTAATGGTGAAGGACTGAATACCTCTATGATTAGAAAGAAGTCAAGGATGCTTGCTCTCATCCCTTTTCTATTCAACATTTAATGAGAGATTCTAGCTGGGGCAATAAGGCAAACAATGGAGAATAAAAATTCACCCAGATTGAAAAATGAAATGACTCTACTTGCAGACAATATGAACATCTATGTAAAATCTCTGATAGAATCTCCAGATAGACTATGAGAACTGAAAAATTTATCAAGGTTATAAGACACAAAAATAAATTGTATTTCTATATTCTAATTATACTCATCAGAAATTGAAATGGAAAAGTCTATTTGCAAAGATATATGTGATATCTATAAATACTATAAAATGTATGTGAGAAAAATTAAAGAAGATGAAATAAGTGGAGAGACATACCATGCTCATGTATCTGAAGATTCAACTTTGTTAGATATCAGTAATTCCTAATTAATCTGCAGATTCAATGTGATCTCAATTAAAATCCTGACATTCTTTTTTTGTTTCTTGGAAAACTAGCACTGCCTGATTTCAAGACTTTATTTAATGTACACTTATAATAACCAAGATTTATGGTATTGGGATCAAGATAAGACAAATAAATCAATGAAACAAAATAGAGGCTCTAGGAATAGACTCACACATATAAGAAAACTGATTACCAATAAAGTGTAAAAGCAATTCAATGAGGAAGGGATAATCTTTTCAACAAATGTTAATGTAACAATTGAATATTCACAAGCAAAAAGGTAAGCTTTGATCAATATATCACACTGTATATAAATATTAACTCAAATGGGTCATAAACCTAAATATAAAACTTAAAACTAGAAGACTTATGTTGAAGAAAAAAAACAAAGGAAACTTCTAAAAGAAAATCTTTGTAACCTTGGATGAGGCAAAGACTTATAATATGATACAAAAGCCATAATTCATTAAAGAAACAATATATTGGACACCATTAAAAATAAAAATAAAAACAAAACTTTTGTTCTTTAAAAAAAAACCACTGTTAAGACACAGGTGAGAGTAATTATTTTCAAATCAAGTATATTATAAAAACTTCTATCTGGAATATATAAAAGCACTTAAAATTCAATTGTAAAAAACTGACAAACTTTTTAAGTGGGCACATATTCGAAAAGATGCTTTGCCAAAGAAGATGTATGAAAAACAAGTAAGAACATGAAAAGATGCTCAATGTCATTTGTCATCTTGGAAATGCAAATTAAATTACAGTGATAAAACAATATACACCTATTAGAAAGATTAAAATTTAAAAAGCTAAACACACAAAGTGTTGGCAAGGAGTAGAGTTACGGAACTCCCATTCTCACCTTGTGGAAATATAAAATGATACAATCATGTTGGAAAATAGTTTCTTAAAAAACTAAACATAAACTTGCTATATGATCTAGTCATTCCACTCCTAGATATTTACCTAAGTGAAAAGAAAGCATATGTGCCAAAACAAACATATTCATAAATATTTGTTGGAGCCTTATTTGTAATAGCTAGGAGCCAGAAACAACACAAATGTCCAATAAATAAATGAATGGATACAAAAAATATGGTATATCCATACAATGGTGTACTACTCAGCAAAAAGGAGTAATGAATTATTGATAAATACTGCAATATGAATAAATCATGAGTATACAGAGTGACAGAAACCAGATACAAAAAATATATACTATGAGATTCCATTTATATAAAACCTTAGAAAATACAGATTAACTAAAGTAACAGAAAGCCTATATGTCTGCTTGAGAGTGGAGGAGATGGTGTTGGGATTATGAATTGAGTTGTGGAACCATTGGGGATGATAAATATGCTCATTATTGTGGTAATAGATTCATGTGTATTACTGTGAGGGTAGGATGGCCAAGCTTATATTACTGAGTGAAGAAAAAAGAAGGAAGATGCCTCTTATCCTCTGTTGCTAAGGGTGTCTCCTAAAAAATGTAATAAGCCTGGTAAGAAAATTTTTAATCTTACAATTCAAGGTCATGAGCCTCTGCCTCTTGGACCTGTAAATAAATAACCTCCAAAGTGAACTTAAAAGTCACTCAAGACGGGCATTAGAGATAATCACAAAGTGAGCCCCCTTGTCTCTTAAGCAGTCTAGAGAAGTTTTTATTGTTCTTTTATTTTTTACTTCTCTGTATAAATGTATGTGAATTTTTTTCCAGATATGGATGCTTTTGTGCTATTTTTACATGAATATAAATATGTAATTTTTATTGACTTGTAATAATTTTCTGTCTTTTGTATAGTGGCATGGAAGGGTTTTTATTGGCTGAATTGTTTATATATGTGTGTCCGTGTGTGTGTGTGTGTGTGTGTGTGTGTATATATATATATTTTTTTGTATGTATATATACATATATATGGCTTATAATTTATAGATATAATATATATATATAACATTGAATGCTTAAATACATAAAATTTATTATATGTCATTTATACTTCAGTAAAGTATAGAAAAAAGAGGAGATAGTTGTAATTTTTAAATAGAAGCCTGGAAATAAATATGACAAAAAAAAACAGTTTTAACTCAAGAAATTTAATTATAGGCATTTAGTTCTTAACCATATCTGTATCTTTCTCCCTCTCTTTGCCCCTCACTGTATGGTTATACTTCATATATACACACACACACACACACACACACACACACACTACTATGTATATATATAATGCACATTTATTATATATTCTTTTGCTTATTGCAAAATAATAAAAATTAAAAATGGAATTATCTAGAAATACAGTAATATATTATAATAATTTGGTTAAACTTCATAAGAAACCCAATTATACCATACTATAAATTAAATATAATGTACTGTATAATTTAAGAAAAACTTCATATTGAAGAAAATGTAATTGAACATGAAATGAGTATAATTTTGATTTTTAAGTACAAGCATTGACTAAAGATTTCAATCAACAAAATGCATGAGGGTTAATCCAAAAACTCATTGGAACCTGCCTAGGAATAAATTAATTCACTTGGAATGTATCACTAAAATTATTTTTTGATCTAATGGAGTGATAATTGAATTCTTCTTTTCTAATCTGAGGCAAGGGGGAATAAGTAGCACCACAATGTAATTACTTGTCTAGTTAAATACATCGTCCTTTTTTGTGGAAATAATTTGCTTTCAGATTCATGCTGAGAAGCAACCAGCTTCTCTTTATCATAATATAATTTAACAGAATGTAGCATTCCTTCTCCATCAGATTAAAGCAATTTGGAAAATTGAAGAGTCTTTGGGTCTTTGCTCTTCAATCATCTTCCATTGTTACTCTCAGCTGAAAAAAAAATAGTTGCAAAAAAAATCTCTAAGGGCTTAATTTCCTTTCAGTGCAACTAAACCAAGGGAAATGATGACCCTAAAGATGGTTAATGACTCAGAGACTCATCCTAGTGATAGAGTTTTTACATTACCTTTTCTGGGTCAAGCCAGTCCCTTCCAGGCTCCCACTGAACAATTTATGGCTAGATTAGAATATCACAGCAAATAAAATGTTAAGGCTAAGTAGTACTAAGAAATGTATAATATTGACCAAAATGCCCATTTTATTCTCTCAACTTCCTTTTTCTCTCTCCACCCCCCATGTTCATAAACACAAACCATCAATCAGTGGCATCATTACAAGAGGAGAACAGAATCACTTCCTGGTTAGACCTTAAACCAACGAAGAGGTATCTCATCATTCCCATGGTGAACAACAGGGTCTGTTCTTATGGAATCCTTGGTTTAAAATGAGTAAAAATGCATTTGATCATGTGACTGTCAACTTGAAGTCATAAGATTTAAGCAACATTGAAAAGATTTTGCATGCTCTCTGATGGCAGTTATAAAGGTATTTGGAAAGGCACTTTCAAAGATATCAGAGAAAGAAAGGTGAACTGATATTGGTTATAAAAAATAATTTCACCATATCCTTTCTGAAGCATTTTGGGACTTCCATCTTTGGATGATTATGGAGGCATGCAAAAACTCATGTCTTTTATTTTATTAACTTAATAAAATCACAACATTTCTGGAGACATAAAGAAAAATAATCTCTTGTCTGGCTAGAGTGGCATCAGTATTGAGAGAAATCTGGCTTTCTCTGTCTTTGGTATATGCATGTTTCTGTTTCATAGTTGTTGGAAAATCTTCACAATATATTATATGTAGTTTTCACTTATAGTCTGGATAATCATTTTTAGGAATGCATATGTAATTAAATATGAACTCATAATTCCTGCGCCCTGAATCTTTGTAGAATTAAGTCATCCATATTATAAATTTTATGTAAATTTGATATATTTTATACAAATTTTAAACTTTTTTAGCTTTTTATTTATGGAAAATTTCAAACATATGTAAAATTTGAAAAAATAAACCCTAATGTAGCTAATACTCACATATAGTACTCATTTGTTTCATTTCTACTTTCATCCACTTCCCATCTCCAAATGGATTAGTGTGAACTAAATTGCTATCATATCTTCTCTAAATATTTTACCATAATCCCTAAAAGATAATGACTCAAATATAAACACAGCACCTGCAATATTTTACCCAGCATTTAAAAGTGTATTTATATTGATACATGTGGATACAATGATTTATTTTATCCATTTTAAAACACTCCAAGAAATCAACACAGCATATGTTATTAGCTAAATCCCCAATGATATTTTTTCCCAGTCTTTATTCTAGTGCCTTCTGGGGGTGAATGAGAAAATTCATTTCTCCTGATGTTTTATAATACTAACAGTGACAAATGTTTTTCTTCCTGAGACTTGAAAGGATCTGAAATGGTATAGCTTTATACTTTTCATTTACATTTCCATTCTTGCTATTATAATAAATCACATTTTCCAATGGAGCATTTTAGTTTTCTAATAATTGAATTGCCTAGTCATATTTCTTATTTGTCCCATAATGACATTTGTCTATCATTTTATTTATTTCCTAGTTAGAAGTATTGCAATAATTCTCACAATTTGTGGCTTGTCTCCTTACATTGTTGTCATTTGCTGAACAATAACAAAAAATAACTTCAAATCTTCCAAACTTTCCCATCTTTTCTATTATGGTTGAATTTTTCCTTTATGATTTGTCTTTTATGTATAAAATATTTCACTATCATAGTGACATAAAAATATTATCTAAACATCTTATTTAAATGTTTCTTCTTTCAAGTTTATCAATTATTTTTTCTAAAAATTTTTTTATTTTTGGTATATTTTTGAAGAGTCCAGTATTTTTCCATACAGATGGCCAGGTATCTCAACATCATTTTTGTGCATTTATTCCTGCTCTCTGGTTTGTTATACCATGTGTGTGATTAACCATATGCCATTAATAAAAATTGTTTATTTTTTATGATAAGGAATTATCGAGGACCTTAATATAATACAGGCTGATGATAGTAGACATGCTTGTATTTATTTTGATTTTAAAGAACATGCTTCTGTGTTTCATTAACTAGTATGACATTTGCTATAGATCATTTTGTAGAGACTTGTTATAAAGTGAAATGAATTTTCTTACAATATTGGTTTGTTAAAAATCATATTTTATATATGTTTAATATTATCAACTCATTTTCTCATCTATTGAATTTATACTATATTCTCTTGTTATTTATTCAAGCTGTAATAAACAAATTTTCTATTTTTTAACTTCCTTTGCATTCTCATGCTAACACTACATGTTCATGATTTTTAAAACTATATTGTTGGATTGCCTTGTGTCTGTATACATAAATATGTAAACATTTTAGCTTTTTCACATACGTGTTCTCAAGTGTCTATGGCATAGTTTAAAAAAAAGTACAATTAGACCACAAAGGAAAATTGAATAAACTGTAAATAGAGATAACATAAAGTATAATCTCTGAGCCCAGTGTATAAGCTTATTAATTCAAAGCAAACATAAACAGGAACAATAACAATTACAAAAATTTCTGAAACATTTGGGAACTTTAGAACATACTTCTAAACACATCTTGGATCAAAAAGAAAAAGTAAGTTAAGACTGCAATTATGTAAAAGCACTTTGTATCATAACAAATTGATCTAGATCCAAATGGCACTAGAAAGAAAATTTAGTCTTAAGCATTTTTATAGCTAATATAAGACAACAAATTACTTAAAGCATCCAGCATAATATGTTAGATAAAGAGCAATATATTACAGTTAAGGACGGCGGAGATACAGCATTCTCGACAATGTGGTATTGCTATCTGTATTTTGGATCCACTTCTTATTTTCTATATTACTCAAGACATGCTGGCTCCTCTCAATTTTCCAGCCACACCTCATGGAATTACCTAAAATGTCAACTCTCTCTCCATTTCTTAGCATTATAACATCCTTCAAAGTTTAACTAAATCTGCCTTCTTTGTGAATTATTCTTTGACAATAATCAGGCTATAGTGAAAAAAAATACAGAATTTATAGCATGGACTAATCTCAGTATATTTAAAAATCAATACTTAATTATGTTCACTCTTATTATTATATATATGGCATCTGTAAGAAACTAGATTAGTAAGAAGTTCCTCCATAGCCTTATACTGATTGTTTCCTCACACAGTAAGATTTTGCTTTTGAAGGAGCACTGTGGGTAAAATTGCAACGTTTACAGAAACTCTCCTCTGGCCTTAGTGCATCTCCATATCAATGGGTGTTTCCAAGGGGTGGAAAGAAGTAGTCCATCTCCATATCAAGGGGAAGTGAGGGCATACCTGGACCTGAGAGGTTGGGTGGGGTCCTTTTTTGCAGTCAGTCCTGAGAGACATGGGCAAGCAGAAGTGGACAACTTCTTGTGAGCAATATATAGGTTTCTCCCACTTTGTTGCTCGCTTTGATTTCAGTTCAAAGGTATTTCGCCCCCGGCTGGGAAAATATTTTCCCTCTGGAGTTACAAGAACTAATACATTTGTGACATGTCAATGACATTATTTTTCCAGATATGCAACAAGAGATGGAGAAGCATACTGATGCCGGGGTTCTTGTTCACAAAGCTGAAGAATGAGCTTAGCAAACAGGCAAGGTAGGAGAGCAAGGTACAGACTTTTATTTAAAAATAAAGTGATAGGACAGAGCTCCCAGCTCACGCCACGAGGGGACAAGAGAGTCTGGTGTGCTGCGTTGTCTATGGGTTTTATAGGCTGATGAGGATTTTTCGAGAACATGAAAAAACAGTTTAGGGGTGCAGACCTGCTAAGTGTGTCTGAACACCCAGAATTAACTTAACACAAGGAATTCCTCGCCCCATCTGTCTCTCCGGGATACTGGCGTCTTGGTCTAGAAGCATATCAAAAGGCGCCTGCCCAGCCCCCAAGGTGGGCTGAGGTATTGTCTGTTTGCTAAAGAGTAAGTTAAGAATCCTGCTTCCCAAACTTCCTGGGTGTTAAAATGCAATCTTATCTTTAAGGTGGAATCTTTGCTGCCTTTTACTATGTTGTTTACAGCTGGGTCTGCATGCTAAATTAGTTGCCTGGTTTGCAAAACCACCCCATCAGATCTGAAAGAGGAAACACAGCACATAGGCCTGGGCCTTTTAGCATGCTAAAGTGAATCTTACAAATGATTAACATAATAAAAACATGGGGTACTCTTCTTTATCTGGGGAACACCAACTGATCTTACTGAAGAATGACTCTAGAGCTTAATGTTTAACACAGAGTTTTGGAAGGGGGTTTCCTTGCATGTAGTTACATTGCTCTGACTGCAAATATTCTGCCTTGCTTTTTCTGGAGGCCCTCCCCCTACTCTGACTACACCCACAGTCCCTGTCTCAATACCAAAGGTCAGAGATAAATCAATAATTTTAACCAATGGCCAGAGAATTTGTGATATTTCCAAATAAGGAGTAGACTTTTGGCCCCATTACTTAAGCTGAGTTTGTTGTTATTTTGAGCCCTTTCCTTATCACCACATGCTGTAATCTCATTGTATTTATTTTACCACTTTACAGGATTTACTCAATCAAAAAGCAAATGTCCCTCTAGCAAATTCAACTTGTGCTAAATTATTTTCAGCATAAGAGCAGAATAGCCACCATTTCTAAGTCAAAAATTCCCCCATCCTGTTCTGCTCTCCTTCCTATGGTTCTTGCCTTTTTCATCACTCCTACTGACTTGATACAAAATTTTGACTGCATAGCAACTTCCAAAGACATTTTATAATGAAAATTTTGGCAATAACTGCATCCCTATACCTACTCAGAAGATGATCTAGTGAACAAGAACATGCACTCAAAAAACTCAGAAAGAGGGAAGTTCTTGTGACAGATAAGCACTTGCATTTCAATGATGCTGTTTTGCCTGAGTTGATAGGAAGTGGCTGTCAGATAACAAACTGGATATATTGTCTGTTTTTCATATCAAAAAGTTTTTAATTTTATTCTAAAGATAAGAGGACAATGCAGATTTTCCCTTAAATTAAGCTATTCTGAGGATTTTTAAACTGTAAAGTATCAAAGTAAAATGCAGTCTTAGGTAAGGAAAGACTTTATTCAAATGGATTATGGCAGGAGGAGAGAAAGGGGCTTGCAATTACAGGGGAAAGGACTGTTGCAATAGGAAGAATAATTCATCTGTAAGATCCAGAAGCATCTCAAAGGTCAGGCAGTCAGAGAGCAGGGAGAGGTGAACAAGTCTATAAAGAACTGGATGTGGGAAAGTGGGATGAAAGGATGATCCACAGTTAATCACTGTGTGTAAAATTGCAACATTTCCAAAATCTCTGAACTGGCTTTAGTGCATCTGCATATCAATAGGTGTTTCCAAGGGGTGGAGAAAAGTAGTCCATCTCCATATCCAAAGGTAATTAAGAGGGTGAGCAGGGTTTATCTGGACTGGAGAGGGTGGGTGGAGCTCTCTCTTCTGCTGCAACCTAGTCAAGACAGACACAAGATGACTGCTTGTAAGTAATAAATGGGTTTCTTAAACTTTATTTCTCCCTTGGACTGATTTTGGTTTCAAAAGTATTTTTCCCCGGAGTTACAATCATGAAATGTTTATGCTTGGCTGTATGGTACCTGTCAGAGCAGGTGAATTTCAGGGATCTGGGAAAGGAGAGAAGCTTAACTAAAGTTTGGTCAAATCAATACAGCAGGTATTTTGTCCATACTGGTCAGTAGGTACAAATAATTCAGCTAATCACTTATGAGGCAAAGAATGGAAATTTTGAGTCTTTAGTAAGCAAGGGGAGTATCCATAAGTCTTGTCTATGTCATATAGGGAAGGATTATTCCTTCCTTTATATTATTGCTGGAACACAAAAAGTTTGGGGAATTTTTTTAACCTTCATTGTATTCCAGGGTGTAACTCCGGGGGAAAATCCCAGGGCAAAATACCTCTAAAACTGAAATCAGTTAAAAGGAGAAATAAAGTTAAGAAACCCGTTTATTTCTTACAAGCAGTCGTTCTGTCTCTTTCTTGACCAGGATGCAGCAGAAGAGCTCCACCCAACCTCTCCCTTCCAGATAAACCCTCCCATGCCTTTGTAATTACCTATTGATATGCAGATGCACTAAAGCCAGGCGAGAGATTCTGGAAATATTACAACTTTACCCACACAGGGTCACAGGACTTGAATAAAGTTCAATATTGTTAATTGTTGTAATATTAAGAGGAGTCATCTGACAGTTCTGAGGCTGAATATTCAAGTGGCCATCCTATATATGACAATGAAACTCTAACCTGCATTCTCTACAGCAACCAGCTGGGAAGCCAAACCACACCTCTCAGCAACTGGCCCAGAATGTTCAGGACCTGGTCAGCAACTGCCAGTCTTATTTGTCCCTGGTCTCAACTCAGAACCACCCACAGAAAGCCAATTAATCTCCCCAAACCAAATGGGTAAGGTGCTGTATCTCTACCTTCCCAATACCAACAGTCTCTAATTATCACATTCCCAAATCCTTCTGAGACAGGGACCATGGGTGTAGTCAGAGTAGGGTGAGGGCCTCCGGAAAAAGCAGGGTGGGATATTTACAGTCAGCAATATAACAATGGGCAAAGAAGTCCCTTTTGAAACTGTGTTAAGCATTATGCAAAGTCAAGGTCACACTAATCCTCTAGGATCAAGATACCAGACTAAGAATATAGACATCTTCAGTAAGGTCAGTTAAAAGTCAAAAGGCCAGGAGCAACTTGGCCTAGAATGATTGAGAGGTTTTACAAATAGGGAAGGGTATCACAGCATAACCCATGACTTTACTGTAAACAACCCTAGCAACCCACCTTGAGAGCAGTGCAAGTGGTACAAGTCCACACCCCTAAGCATTTTTTTTCATGTTCTTGAAAAATCCTCATTTGCCTATAAAAACCCCTAGACAATGCACCACCCTGGGGCTCTCTTGTCCCCTCCTGGCACGAGCCGGGAACTCTGTCCTTTCACTTTATCTCTAAATAAAAGCCTGTACCTTGCTCTCCTACCTTGCCTGTTTGTTAAGCTCATTCTTTGACTTCGTGAACAAGACCTGGCATCACTTCCCTTGCTCTTACCATAAAGTTTTCTCACTCCACTGCATACCTATGAGTGTTTCCACCAGAGGTGAGTGATGGCAGCTGACACCCTTACTCTAACAAGCTCTGAGTAAGTAGCTCCTGTTTGTTCTTATTTGGATGGCCTTTGTTTATTTCCATAGTTTCCATGGAGGCTTCACTGAGACAAGCTCTGCACTGTCCGTGACCACAGACCTCACCCTTGGACTGTGTCAGGTAATTACAATGGCTTCTTTTTGTGGCTGCTCATGGCTGCATGGGTCCACGCCAGGTGTGGTAAGTCAGCAGTAGCTCTGAAGTTAGCACTGCTTTGAGTTTCTCTGGTATTTATTATCAGTTTGTTACCAGTTTTGTTACTGGTTCCCATTGCCATCTTTGGTGGTGTGGGTAAAATTGTAACATTTCCAGAATATCTTGACTGGCTTTAGTACATCTGCATATCAATAGGCATTCAGAGGTGGAAAGAAGTATGGCTTTAGTGCATTTGCATCATTCCTCAGGGGTGGAAAGTTCATCTCCATATCAATGGGTAATTACCTGGGCAAGGAGAGCTTATCTGTACCTGAGAGGTGAGGGGAGGGGCAGTTTTTGGCTTCTGCTGGAGCAGGAAAGAGAGAAACGGCCCTAGACTGCAGTTTGTGAGCAATAAACAGATTTTAAACTTTATTTCTCCCTTTGACTGATTTCGTTTTTTAGAAATATTCTGCCCCGGGATTTCTTCTCCCTGGACTTACAGGTGGAAATGGGGCATTCCCTTGTATCCCCTTCTGCTCTCTTCTGTGCTGTCTAAAAGTGTTGATTGTCACATAAGGTGACTGCAGGGTAGAACACAGCCATTGGCTCTATAAGCTTATGGTTGAAGATAGCCTTAGAGACCATCCATTTTTTAAGAGTTATTTGTTTTTTCTCACTTGTCTTTCAGATTTTTCATATTTAAAAATAATAATTCTGAATATTTAGACCTAAAGAGAAAGTTAATGTATACAGAATTTCACATATTATAAAAGTCTTCAAAATAGGAAGAATTGAAACAAAAAACTTCTCCTAGAGAATTTTTACTTTCCATTTATGGACACATTGGCATTTGTCTTAATTCTTCCATGTCATCTAAAGAAAAAATATTTTGAAGATTATTTGGACAGCTATTTATTTTGAGCTGAAAAATTGTCAGCAACCTTGTTGTATTCTAAGTGTCCCTTTAAATAGTATTGCTCCACTCACCTCCCTTATTCTTGTGTTATGTAACCTGAAGCCACATAGACATTCTAAATCTCTACTATGATTGTTCTATTCCTTTCAGTTTGGTATAGGGTTTGGTAATATCCCTATTAAAATGAAAATACCTCCAGAAAGAATCAAACATAATCAGGCCTGAAGCCTGTGATAGAAGTTTATTGTCTTGGTAGATTGAAATACATCATATACTAGCTGATTCTTTCCCTGAATAGGAAGAAGTGGCCAAATTGACAGAAAAAGGTATGGGATGAGATATTTGAGTTCTTTGACCTTTCTCCTGCTTTCAGAGTTTAGTGAAATTATTACTGTTATCTTTGGCCAGTGAATTCTTTGTGGTTAGGGACCACCAAAGGAATACCACTCTGGGCATTTTCCCCACACTTCTGGATCCCTAGCTCCTACATGTTGTGTTAGGTTTTGTTGGGCTGCTGTTAGTGTCATTTTATGTCACTGTAGCTGTCTCTCACCATCTCTCAGATGCCTGGGTGTCTTTCTCAGTTATAATCCATCAGGTCCTGGCATCCTTTAATGTCCTGTTTAAGTTGACAAATAGTGAATGATGGTTTCATCATTAACACATAAAACACACTAATGCTTGGAAGTGTGGCTGCAATAACAAATGGGTGCTTGATGCCTGAGAAATCTGAGCAGGGATAGTTCATTTACATTAACAAGTGACAGTCTCCAAAGTTCTAATTCAGTGTGACCAGGGCTAAGGAAATAAGAAAAGGAAGGAAAGAAATAGCTTGGGGGAGAATAATGAGAGTCTTCATTCAATGGGAAGTTAAGCCAGGCCTGAATTAGTAATGTTAAACACACTGGATAATTATACATTAAAAGTAAATCAATAAAGTGGCAGAAGGCAAATAACATGGTGAGTGCTGGTGAGATAACAGTTATTTTTCTGGGCCATTTAAGTTCAATGCAGGGTGAGGGAGGCATTCTTTATAAACACAGAAAGATTTTTTTGTTTTGTTCTAAGGAAAGGTTTTTCATGTTCTTTCTTCTCAAAACTGAGTGATGACTTTGATTTGCTACAGAAAGTAGGTAAGATCATGAGTATCAGATTTATTTACAAATCTAAGGCCTCCTTGTTCAAAGATCTGTGTAAGTTCCCTCTCATCCATGAAACCTCTCCTTCACTCTTCACATTTATTTTGTGTAAACTGTATACCTAGAGGGTCACAAAAGTAACTAGTAAGAGAAATTAAAATTGTACTCTGCCCAGAGACTCTTTTCTTACTTAAACTTTAAAATAATCCAGGGAGAAAGTGTGAGGGCAAGAGACTCTATTTTAGAGAAAGAGCCATCTTAAGAAGAAGGCCTCACCCCTGATCTAGTTCTGAGAAAAACCGCAGAAAAAGGGCAGCCAATCATCTAGAGTCTTAACCACAGGGAGAAAGATGAAGACCCCAAGGCCAAAATTGACCGTTGAGTCAGCAAGGACATCTGTCCAAGGGCCAATCTGCTGCTTCGACCAAAAACCACCCCTAAGTGAGCCAATAGAGGAAAAGGGCGCTAAACCACACTGGAAATCTCCTAACTGCCTTTAAAAAGGGCCTGCGAGCCCCACATTGTGGCCACCATTTTTCAATGGTGGACCCCAGTATGCTGGTTCTTTCACCGCTTTGCTGAATAAAAGGAACTCTGGTCAGCCACGTGTGTGGTCTGTGTCCTTGGAGCCGATCGAGGACCTAACATTTGGGGGCTCATCTGGGATCGGCCCCGGGGGACCGGGCCACCACGCTGACCACCTAGACAGCAGGTGGGCTCTGTTTTTCTGTCTTCCAGCTCTATTTTGTGTGTGCCTATGTTTTCTGACTTGGTGAACAGTTCGAACTGCTTTGGCACGGCCCGAGAAGCCCAGGTGGAGTAGTGGGCCCCATGCCAGGAGGGCCGGGAGACGTCCCGAGACCCCCGGAAGGGGATTCCATCCCTTTAATAAGTCTAATGGAATGGGGCAGGTCGCTCCTACCAGACGGAGCCCAGTCACGGGATAGGCTGTCATTCCACTTTCTGTTTCTCTTTCGTGCGCCGTACCGGTACATTGTTGGTTGTCTTGTCGTTCTAATTGTTCTGTGTATTGGTGGAGCCCTTTGGGTGGAAGAGATGGGGCAGGCAGGCTCAACTCCATTGATCTTAATTCTCAGCCATTTTAGAGAAGTCTGTGGCATCGCCACTGGGCAAAAGATTATACATAGAGAAAGGGAAAACGCTTCTCCTCTGTAGAAAGGAGTGGCCAGCCCTCAGTGTCAGATGGCCTGAAGAGGGAACCTTCCATCTGCCAGTCATATACCGGGTCATAGATGCTGTGTTTGGGAAGCCTCGCCATCCAGACCAGATCGCTTACATCGTTACCTGGCAGCTCCAGGTAGAGAAGCCCCCAGGCAGGCTTAAACCTTTTCTCCCCCCACAGGAACCACCATAGTAGCCGTCACCACAGACAGAAGGAGAGAGGGAAGAAAAGAGGGTCTGAGACCCTCAGCCCCTCCTTACCCTGTTCTTCCCCCATCAGGTCAAAAAGATTTTTTCCCACCTCTGCCTTATTTGTGTACTCCTGGGGCCCAAGGGCCTGTAGGTCCAGAGGCGGAGGAGGCGGGGGCAGCCGAGGTGGAAGGAGCCAGAAGCGGGAGGGGGGGAGAAGGAATGGGGAGCCTCCTGCATGCCTGAGCCCACACCAGGCGGGAGGGGCCCCTGACCAAGGCCGATTCCACCATCCTCCCTCTGCGGGTAGCTGGCCCCCCTGACGCTCAGGGCCAAGTACAGTCTGTCCACTGGCCTTTCTCCACAAGTGACCTCTACAATTGGAAAATGCAAAACCCCAAGTTTTCAGAGAAACTGGCAGCCCTCATTGACTTGTTAGATTCTGTTCTTTTTACCCACCAACCAACATGGGATGACTGTCATCAGCTACTGCAGGTCCTTTTCACTACCGAAGAAAGAGAAAGGATCATGTTGGAAGCCCGGAAATTGGTTCCCGGCCCTGACGGAAGGCCCACTATCAATCCTGAGCTCATAAATGCAGGGTTTCCCTTGACTAGGCCTACCTGGAATTTCAACCTGGAGGAAGGTAAGGAGAGGCTAAAGGTCTACCGCCAGACTCTCATGGGGGGTGTCTCTGGGCCGCTGCCAGAAGGCCCACCAATTTGTCGAAAGTAAGTCAGGTAATCCAAGGAAAAGATGAGTCACCAGGAGCGTTCCTGGAAAGGCCCTTGGAGGCATACCGCACTTACACCCGGCTGGATCCGGAGGCACCGGCTAATCGCTCCACCGTGAGTTTGGCATTTGTAAATCAGTCGGCACCAGACATCCAGTGTAAGTTACAATTATGTGAAGGTTTTGAAGGTTTTGAAGGTAAGAGGATGGCTGAGGTATTGGCAGTTGCAGAAAGAGTCTACAATAACAGGGAGACCCCAGAAGAGAGACAAACGCGGGAACTGGCTAGGATTCTCCTAGCGGCCTCAGCACGAGACGGGAGCACGAGACAGGAATTAAGAAAGTTGGCCTATGGAGGAGGAGGAGGAGGGGGACTAAAGAAAGAGAAAAGTAGATCAAGCCTGCGAAAAGATCAGTGTGCATATTGTAAGAGACTCGGACACTGGAAGAATGAATGCTCCAAGCGAAAGCCGGCCCAATGAGCAAAAGTGCTCGAATTAGAAGATTTGGATGACTAGGGAGGACAGGGCTCGGTTCCCCTCCACGAGCCCTGGGTAACTTTGAAAGTGGAGGGGAAACCTATTAAGTTTCTGGTAGATACTGGGGCCCAACATTCAATTTTGAAACAACCCATGGGACCCTTATCCGGAAAGCAGTGCTGGGTACAAGGAGCTACCGGGATGGATCGGTGTGCATGGACCACCTGGAGGACAGTAGACCTGGGGACTGGCTGGGTATCCCACTCATTTATGGTCATACCTAACTGTCCATACCCCTTGTTAGGCCGGGACTTACTGACTAAAGCAGGAGCCCACATCTATTTTGGGCCCGAAGGAGTATCTGTGACAGACCAGGAGGGGTGGGCCCATTCACATCCTCACAGTAGCACTGGCTGATGAATACAGACTGTTCTCTCACGCTGAACCTTCAGGGAGTGGAGAGGAGTGGGAAGGTTTGATACAACAATGGGGTCGTGCCAGCCCTGAAGTTTGGGCAGAGGTGAGCGGGCCAGGGTTGGCCTGGCATAGACCACCAGTTGTGGTCCAGCTGAAAGCCACGGCCAGACCTGCCAGGGTCCAGCAGTACCCCATGCCACAGGAGGCCAGGGTTGGGATCACGCCCCACATCAGGCAACTAAAAGAATTGGGCATTCTGATCCCCTGCCAGTCGGCCTGGAACACCCCTTTGCTCCCTGTGAAAAAGCCTAAGTCTCAGGACTACTGGCCAGTGCAAGACCTGAGGGAGGTGAACAAGAGAGTGGAAGACATACATCCCACAGTCCCTAATCTGTACACGCTTCTTAGTACTCTCCCACATGAATGGCAGGTGTACACCATCCTGGACTGAAAAGATGCCTTCTTCTGACTCCCTCTGGCCAAAGAAAATCAGCCCCTGTTTGCATTCGAGTGGACAGACCCGGATATGGGGTTCAATGGACAATTGACTTGGACACGGCTGCCCCAAGGGTTTAAGAACTCGCCCACCATCTTCGATGAGGCCCTTCATGAGGACTTGGGTGAGTACCGGTTAGCCCACCCAGAGATCAGTCTGTTACAGTATGTGATGGTCTATTGATTGCAGCCAATACCCAAGAGGCCTGCAGGGAAGCCACTGAAAGGCTTCTTGAAACGTTAGGCCAGTTGGGGTACCGGGTGTCTGCTAAGAAAGCCCAAATTTGCAAAGAGGAAGTGGCCTATCTGGGTTACATACTCAAGGGGGGCAAGAGATGGCTGTCAGGCCCCCGGAAAGAGACAGTCTTGAGAATCCCCTGGCCCTTCACCTGGTGAGAAGTTAGAGAAATCCTGGGGTCAGCCGGGTTCTGTAGACTGTGTATTCCCAGGTTTGCTGAAATAGCCTGCCCCTTGTACGAGGCGACCAGAGGAGAGAAGGCACCTCTGGAATGGACTGAGTTAATGGAAGAAGCCTTTACTAAAATCAAGAAGTCCCTACTGCAGGCCCCAGCATTAGCATTGCCAGATATCACCAAACCCTTCCACTTATACGTGGATGAAGCCAAAGGAGTAGCTAAAGGAGTTTTGACCCAAACAATGAGGCCATGGAAAAGACCAGTGGCCTACTTGTCAAAGAAATTGGACCCTGTTGCTACAGGGTGGCCCCCATGTCTGTGGATAATAGCTGCCACGGCCCTGTTAGTCAAGGACTCAGACAAGCTGACCTTGGCTCAGCCTCTCGAGGTAACTACTCCTTACGCCATCAAAGGGGTCCTGAAACATCCCCCTGACCAACGACTGATGAACGCGTGGCTGACCCACTACCAAGCACTACTCCTTAATCCACCCCGGATCCAGTTCTCCAGCAGCAGCGCCCTTAACCCAGCCACCCTGCTTCCAATCCTTGAGCTAGACCAGCCCTTGCACGATTGTTCGGAGATACTGGAACACCTCCAAGGGACGAGGCCGGACCTGAGAGACACTCCGCTGACAGGAGCCGAGGTGACTTAGTATACCAACAGTAGTTTTATCAGAGATGGACTAAGGTATGCAGGGGCGGCAGTTACTACAGAAGACAGGGTGGTATGGGCAGGACCCTTGCCAAGAGGCACCTCGGCGCAGAGAGCAGAACTGGTGGCTCTGACAAAAGCCTTACAATAGGGACAAGGGAAAAGGCTGAACATTTACACAGACAGCCGATACATGTTCGCCACAGCACATGTTCATGGAGCCATTTGCAAGGAAAGAGGACTTCTCACTGCAGAAGGAAAGACTATCAAAAATAAACAGGAGATACTGGATTTCCTCCAGGCAGTATGGCTGCTAAAAGAGGGGCCTATCATACATTGTCCAGGACATCAGAAAGGAGAAGGGGAGGTGGCCAGAGGAAACAATTTAGCCGATAAAACAGCCAGGGAAGTGGCCCTCTGAGAGACCTCCTTTTTGGTCACATAACCGCCTCGGATGGTAGACCCTATCCTGTCAGATCGGCCTGCTTATGATGATCATGAACTTCAGAGACTTTGGGATGAAGGAGTAGCCTGTGATGAGAAGGGATGGTACCAGGTAGCAGATGGAAGACTTGTGGTCCTGTCTAGCCTAGCCCGACAGCTGATCCACCAAATACACCAGAGTTCCCATCTTGGAAAAAATAAAATAAAAGATCTGTTCAAAAGAACACACCTGAAGATTTTCAATCTACAACCAAAAGTAGAGGAAGTGGTCGCCCACTGTCCTACCTGCCCAGTGGTTAATGCTTATCATCCAAAGCAGGCATGACCTGGTTCTAGAGAAAAAGGGAAGTGACCGGGAGCCAACTGGGAGATTGACTTCACCGAAATCAAACCTGGGACATATGGGTTCAAGTACTTACTAGTATTTGTAGATACTTTTTCAGGATGGGTCGAAGCCTTTCCTACTAAAAAGGAAACAGCAACCATAGTGGTCAAGAAGTTATTGGAGGAAATAATTCCCAGGTATGGCCTTCCAGTACTGTTAGGGTTGGACAACAGACCTGCCTTCATCTCTCAGGTAACACAAAAAGTGGTAAAGGAGATGGGGGCAAATTGGAAGCTACATTGTGCTTATCGGCCCCAGAGTTCAGGGCAGGTAGAGAGGATGAATTGGACTTTGAAGGAGACCTTAACCAAATTAACCCTAGAGACTGGAGGTGACTGGGTGACTCTCCTTCCCTTTGCTCTCTTTTGCATGCACAATACTCCCTATATAGCAGGGCTGACCCCTTTTGAGATTATGTATGCCAGACCTCCCCCCTTGCTCCCTAACCTGAAAGCAGAAATGTTCGTTGAATATGATGACCAGAAGTTTCTCTCCTCCCTGCAAGCTCTATTTCAGGTGCAACAGCAGTTATGGCCACAGCTGAGAGCAATCTATGATAAGGCACCAGCCCCAGACCCCCATAAGTTCCAGGAGGGGGACCTGGTCCTGATCAAGAGGCATCGGAAGGAGACCTTGGAACCAAGGTGGAAAGGGCCCCACATCGTCATTCTGACCACCCCGACTGCTGTCAAAGTTGACGGCATACCCACCTGGATACACTATACCCATGTGAGAGCGATGGGACCCCACACAGACCCAGATCTAGGAAACCCAGAGGCAGACCTAAGAAGATGGCGGGCTATCAAACATCCTGTCAATCCACTGAAGCTAAGAATTCAGTGGCAGCCACCGTCCTCCTAGCCACCCTGCTTTTAGGTGGGGGAAACTAGGGGGGACAACACCCCACCTGCTGGTGCCCCAGATCTGGGAGATCATTGATGTAAATACCGGAAAGATAATCAAGAACTGGTCTGTGACACAGCCCAAGGAGACCTACTGGCCAGAACTAAAGTTAGACCTGTATGATCTGGCGGGGTCAGCCTGGAATACTGGACTAGATGGACGGCTGGCACAGGATGATCGTAGTGTGGGGTATGGATGCCATAGGCCCTGTTTAAAAACTTGCCTAAAAGCTCTTAAGTTTTATGTATGTCCAGGGACAGGAGGAACCAGGGACCAGAGGTGGTGTGGGGGCCCCAAAAGTTACTTCTGTAGTGCATGGGGATGTGAGACCAGCGCACCATGGATAGCGGAACCAGGAAAGAGAGACCAGATTAAGATAATTAGAGAGGGGCCACCCCAAGCCTGGGATAAAGATCTTGGAGAGTGTCAAAAAGGCCCTTGTAACCCTCTGGTGGTTTCCTTCACATCGGAGGGGAAGAAAGCTAGCTGGGAGACAGGAAAGACTTGGAGATTACAATTATGGCTCAATGGATATGAGGAAGGTATACTCTTTACACTTAGGTGTCGGATAGGGAGTTGCCCAGTCAAGACAATGACTATAGGACCAAATCCCCCTCTCAACCCGGGCCCAGGAAAAGAAAGCACCCCCACTGAGAGACCCCCTTCCGCATCTGTATCCCCTATACTTGCAGTTGACCCCCCCCTGAGCCCTTACCCACTACCCCAACCTGGGAATTAGTCATTGCCACATATTAAGTTCTAAACGCCTCCTGTCCAGACTTGACTGAGGACTGTTGGCTTTGCCTGGAGGCCAGATCTCCATTTTATGAGGGCATAGCTATTTTAGGTAATTATTCCCTGAAAGCAAACTCCTCCTACTGTAGATGGGGAACAGGAAAGTGGGGAGTCACACTGCAGGAAGTTAGAGGAACGGGAAGTTGCCTAGCTAGGCCTACAGTCCCCTATCAATATGCACACTTGTGTAATCAGACACAAGTATGGAATGAGACAAAAGAGGGTTACTATGCCCCCGACGGGGATGCCTGGTGGGCCTGCTCCACTGGCCTCACTCCGTGTGTATCCCTGGGCCTGGACCAAACGGAGTTCTGTGTTCTGGTACAACTCTTCCCCAAAATAATCTATTACTCCGAGGAACAAATGGAGTTAACGTTTACCCCACGCGACCGGACCAAAAGAGCTGTAGGGGCAGCCGCTGTCCTCTTATCTTCCCTGGTAGGATTGGGTATCACCGGGGCAACTGGGGTGGGAACCTCCGCCCTCATCATACAGGATCAGAACTATCAAGCCCTTCGCACGGCCATCGATCTTGATTTGAAAGGTATAGAAGATTCGATTACAAAATTAGAGGAATCTCTCTCCTCATTAGCAGAAGTGACCTTACAGAACTGAAGGGGTTTAGATCTCCTTTTCATGCAATAAAGAGGCCTATGTGTAGCACTAGGAGAACAGTGCTGCTTTTATACTAACCATTCAAGAATAATTAAAGCTTCTATGGCCGTATTACGGAAACGACGGCAAGAGAGAGAGAAAGAAAAAGCACAGAGTTTGTCCTGGTATGAGTCCTTGTTCAGTTGGTCCCCGTGGTTAACAACCTTAATTTCTGCCCTAGCAGGACCCCTTGTGATTTTACTACTAGTACTCACCTGCGGCCCGTGTGTGGTAAATGTGATGGTTAAGTTTGTCAGACAACGCATCTCCACCGTTCAGCTTATAGTTCTCAGGTCTCAGTACGAGCAACTCAACCTAACCACTCGAAATTCGGCTACCTAACTGGGCCTATGATTTGGCCCAGGGTATCCGACTCAAGGGGGGAATGTGAGAGCAAGAGAGACTCCATTTTAGAGAATGAGCCATCTTAAGAAGAAGGCCTCACCCCTGATCTAGTTCTGAGAAAAACCGCAGAAAAAGGGCAGCCAATCACCTAGAGTCTTACCCACAGGGAGAAAGATAAAGACCCCAAGGCCAAAACTGACTGTTGAATTAGCAAGGACATCTGTCCAAGGGCCAATCTGCTGCTTCGACCAAAAATCACCCCTAAGCGAGCCAATAGAAGAAAAGGGCACTAAACCACACTGGAAATCCCCTAACTGCCTTTAAAAAGGGCCTGTGAGCCCACATCGTGGTCGCCATTTTTCAGTGGTGGACCCCAGCATGCTGGTTCTTTCCCCGCTTTGCTGAATAAAAGGAACTCTGGTCAGCCACGCATGTGGTCTGTGTCCTTGGAGCCGATCGAGGACCTAACAAAAGGTATTGTTTTTATCCCTATTTTATAGATGTAAAAACTTAGGTACACAAAAGCTAAACATTACACAAGATTTGAAAAAGTTGCAAAGGACTGAACAAGGAATTGTTGATAGGTCTGACTCTGGAGCCTGTGCTATTAATCACTTATTTATTCTGTCCTCAGTAACATTTTTTAAGTAGATGAAGACACACAGCTACTATCTGGGCTGGACACTGAGAGGTGATGGTGGGGTAAGAGAGTGATTCATTTGCACACTGGTCTCTCCATACTGACAGGCAGAATGTGATTTTAAGAGCAGAGTCTTGAGCTAGACCACCTATGAGTAAAATCCAGCTAATATATATAGTAGTTAATATATATATTAACATAACACTAATATTAGTATATATTAGTGTTAATATATACTTATATTAATATACAGCTCTGCTGTATACTAAGTATGTGATGCAGGTAAAGTGTACATTTTCTCTATGTCTTAGTTTTCTCAGCTGCAAAGTGGGACAATATTGGTGACCACTTCCTAGTATTATTGTAAGGATTGTTTGTTTATATATATATATATAAAGTTACAAATAAATGTAAGTGGCTACTATAATTATTTGTTTTCCATAGATAAGTACATTTAATAGAAACAATTTTTGCAACTGATTAGATGTTATATCCTAATTAAATTAATATTTTATATTACTCATACATATAAGCCTTGTATAATGTCTAAGACTTTTAAGTGCATTGAGAAACAGGTTGAAGCTTCTATTTTTGGGTCCTTCAAAAATTTTACCATGAAAGAATATCTAGACACTTTAAATTTTTAATTGGCTATATATGCTTGATATATGAGAACATTAATAATTGAAGTTTCTGAAGTCACACGTACCAAAGATCAGCAAAGGAAGAAGAGTCTGACATGAAAAGATTAAATAAGAGTGAATTACAACATAATACAGAAGGACTTTGATTGACCTTCAACTTTGTTACTTATTAGCTACATGTACTTGGACTGTCTATTCTACTTTGTTTTCTTGCTTGAATTATGGTAATAATAGTACAAAATTAATAGGTCTATTGCAAAGACTGAATGGATTTTATACACAGTGATCTCAATAAATACTAGCTATTATTTGTTGTTGTGGCTTTGACTGCCCCTAAATATCCACAGTTTAGACAGTTGGATGGTGTAGGGAATTAAAAGTCATTTTCCCTCTCAGTTTTTAGCTGAGACTCCTGAAATGAAAGACAAATTAACAGGAGAAAAACAAATAGATATTTATTAATATGAATACCTCATGTATATGTGGGAGAGACCCAGAGAAAAATGAATAAATCCCTGGCATGGCTTAAAATGTAGGTTTAAATACTGTCTTAATATGGGAATGGAGGAGGGATGTAGATGTCTTAGGGAAAAATAAATGATTATTAGGGAAGACAACTGGGCCCTTAGAAGAATAGATGAGAGGTAAGATAGTTGGTGACAAAGTTTGTTGGGTATGGTGTCAACCTCTAGTCTCCACTCCTGTGATGAGTCAAACTTCCCTGGTTGATGGAATTTCTAGGGAGGGTATTTGTGACAACTGAGTTATTGTTGAAGGATTTGTCTTTAAGCAGATAAGGGGAGGTCAGAGAAAGCCCCTTTTTGCATTTGCTGTTTTTCAAGTGCCCACAGATCAAAATAATCAATATGCCAAAGCTGAATATTTTGGGTTAGCATATCCTGAACTCCTACAGTCATATTTTTGGGTGGCATGTTCTGCTACCCTTCAACTAGGTCAGCTCTTCTTCTAGCTTTCATCTTGAAATTTAGTCACAGATATCCTTTGTAAATTTTATTTGCATATATTTACTTACTCAAAACAAATGACCAGGAAGTAACTACTCATGAGAATAATACACACTCCAGCCATTACTTACTCTTCATGTTAGGAATCAATGGCCCATTCACTTTGCATATCTGACATCTTCATGTTAAATTAACTTGATCTCTTTTTGTTTCTCTGGATGTTCCTCTTTCCTAGAGGAAAATTTTCTCTGAAATGGCAAACAGTAAGAAGATATCTGAAGAATAAGTAGCAATTAATTAGTTTAAATGAGAATTAAAAAACAAAGCAGAGAAGCAGCACATGCCAAAGGCTTTTGGTTGAAGACAATATTGTAAGAGTACCTGAAAGTTGACCTGTGGGGCTGTAATAAACAAATAGCACTGTAATTCAAAATTAGACTGCTTATATTATATCACAATTTTAAATTTAAAAAATGCTGTATAATACAAGATATAAAGTGATAAACTGAGTAAAAGCATCAAAAAACCTAAACATGTTTGCAATCATTATGATGGGTGAAGGGTTAATATTCTATTGATAGAGCTTATCCAGGAACATGTTATATGTTTTTATTAATACTATATTTTCAGATCATTTTATGTTTTTCAATAAGGCTTATGTTTTCTTCACATGGGTCCTGTGTATTTCCTTCTTAATATAGTTTTATGATTGTTATAATTTTTCTAGTGACTTCTAAATGGATTTGGGAGAAGGATTTTTATTTCTAGGTTGATATTTTGTACTGAAATAGCAATAAAGTATTAATTGTTGTGCATTTATATTATATCCCATCACATTAGGCTAAGAAATTCTAGTATTTTCTAAATTATGAGACTTTGTAAGTATATAATTCTAAGCTCAAAATAAAATATATGAAACATTAATGCTATTTGTACCATTGATTTCATTTTCTATCACACACTTCAAATACTGAGAGTTTTAAAAATTGTGTTTAATTGTCCTAAACTTTATATGAAAAAAATAAATGCCAAATAATGGCCAAGACATACATATTAAAAATAAGAACCCCGAGGGGAGTTTTACTATGCTGGATATTAGTAGAGCCACTATTAAAATCAATTTGGTATTTCTTATGAGCATAAAAATAAATCATGGAAAATAATATAGAATATTCAGATTTGCATACTTCTGATAATAAAAAATGAGGTTATTAAAATTAAAACTCCCACTGATATTAAGAAGAAAATCTATTCAAAATATCATGTGTATCACTGAACTTATCAAATAAAGAAAACAAAATGATGATGAGGTCAACATCCAGAAGAAAGAGATACAAAGAAGATACAGCCTGGCTTTGGGATCACTTTTTCTCTAGAAGCATCCTAAAAATCATAAAGATTTGGGAAAAAGGCTGAGATGTACGTCAGAGCTTTTAGTAACTTCTTAGAGTCACAAAACAGAGTTCATGGCCTTCCAAGGACAGGGCTTGGTAAAACCACCATTTTTTGTGTCCAGACCTTAAAAGTTTCAACCTAACCAAAAAAGAATAAACCAGAAGTGGACTGCCATCAGGACTGAAGATGAGTTATCAATCATCTAGCAATCCCTGAAATTATATAAGGTGCACATGGCTTTTAGCCTAAAATGAGTATCTTTCTGGAGTAAAGTAACATCATAATATATTCATTTATTTCTTTATTTTTATTTCTGCACTGTTTTCAAATATGTGGTCCACCTCACAAGAAAATAACCAAAATCATGAAGAAACAAGAAAAAAGATTTAAAGCCAAGAGCAACAGGCATACAGATCTTTGAGGGATCTATAAAATTTAGTTAGATACATTTCTAAAGTGTTTAGGTAGATAAAAGTCAAGAAGGATTTTGATAGGAAGCTAGAAAATATAAAAAGTACTAAATAGAAATTACCTAACTGAAAAACATAAGAATTAAACTTACAAACTAACTGGATGTATCTAACAAACTATAGCTGAAAAACTGCTAAGCAATGTGGAAGACAGATCAGAAGAAGAGGAAAAAAAGCAAATAGGAAGAAGCATAAAGAGACTAAAGGAAGTACAGACAATAAGAAAAAGACATAGATGATATAGTTAAAAGATGTTTAGAGTTCCAGAAGAGTGAAACAATATTTGAAAATGTCTAAGCCAAAACAAAAACAAAACACCACATCCAGGACTGTCATAACAAAGGTCCTTAAAAATTTTTTTAAGGAAAAAAATATTAAAAGCAACTAGAGGAGAATTTAAATTAGTTTATTACTTTGAAAGGAACAGTTAGGCTTACAGCTGACTCTTTAAAAGGAGCTATTAAAGTCAGGAGACAATGGAATATTATTTTTGAAATTTTCAAAAATAACAGCTAAACTAGTTTTTTATATTGTTAAAAAAACTCGTATTAAGAATGAAAAAAAGAAACTAAAATTTAAATAAACTGTTTTTGTAACTAGCAGACATGCACTAAAGGAAAGTTTCTTAGACATAATCAAAATAATATCAGAGAGTAATTCAGTTTCTTAATGATAATTCTCAAATAATATGTTATATAAAACAAAGAATAATGTTACATATTTTCTTCTTTAGTGAACTACAAAAGAAAAATTGTTCCTCTCCCACCCTACACAAAAATCAAAGAAAAGAAATAACAACAAAAAATTTAAATAATAAATATATTACTTCAACCTAACTGAAACTGAAATTACTTTCATTTTGTTTAACTGAAAGGATGGGAAGGAAACAATACATTTAAGATAGAAATGTATGATAAGATAAATGAATTTAGTTTTATGATATAGCTCACAGATTAGGGGAGCTATAGAACTAGATGATATGCAGATATATAATTTACTTACTGATTAAGATTATTAGAAGGAAAACAATTTTGGAAGGAATGTTAATTTTTTAAAATAAATCTCAAAATATCAAGTGTATAAACCAAATTTATTATGAAAGGATAGAATTAATGGAGAAGTCATTCTTAAACTGTCAGAAAGCTTAAAATTTATCCCACAGAAAAGTGACTCGTAAGCTGGCAAGGTAGAGTAGTTCATGCACAAGTATATTATTTTAAGGAACAAGGTACCAGCAGTGATGATAGAGTTGCACTTGCTTTTCTTTAAGAATTATGTAAAGATACATCAAGTCCTCTGTGTTTTGATCCACAGTTCTTACTTTTCTTCAGTTGGTCAGGTATTCTGCCATTCCTCTGTAACTTCCCCTACTGATTCTGATGATCGACTAGGATATTTTGACTTTTCTGAGCATTTTTTTCCCCCTTTTGTTCAGAATGATTCTTCCTGGAATTTTATTTTAGAATTCAGTATATCATTGACTATCTCTACTCCCCCTTTTCACCACCCCCAGCATATATATATCTTAGGGTATATTTATGTCACATCTGTTTTAGGAGACTTTGAATTCTAAATAATCTTTTATTGTACGCTCATATGTGAATGAAGCACAGCAAGCAACTCACTAAATCCTTTAGTACAGTAGGATTGATTTCAGTAGTAATTATCAGATATTTATCAATGGAAATTAACTAGGGAATTAGAATAATCTCTTCTATTGCTTTATTCTCCTATCTGGCAAATGTAAGCAGTAATGACAAACAAAAATTGAATAAATTGTCTGGATTTAGACCTTATGACCACCACTGGACACACTATTCAAGAATATAGTAGATTAATATATTAGATGTGATGCTTTTACATTTCTATCAATAATACCACAACTGCATTGTGGTCATCCTTCCCACATTATCCAGAGCAATTCTCATTAATCATAGAATTCAATAAAGGCAGTCACTGTATTACTACTAACATTTAATACATATATTTTCTGTCAAATTTCTCAGCCAGAAATTAATAACCTATACTCACTATACTTGTAAATTAAGCTGAAAATTCCATTTTCATCAAAAGGATACTTACTCTAATATTAATTGATTTATTAACTCTCAGTTGTTACAGCCCAGGAAAAAATACTTCTACATATCAGAATTTCTACATAATTAAATAGTAAACAGATTTCTAAAATAATACATGAGAAGATATCACCTTTAATATTCTTAAATAGTAAAATTAAGACTATTTTGGTCTCAGATTGAAACGTGATTTTGTTTGTATGCAGTCCTTATTCATGTTCATGTGGGTTTCTGTATTTGTGTATTCTATTCTTTTGAATAGTGTTAACTATGTAGAATTGTCAACAGAGCACATTTTATCTCTAAGGCTCTACTCTTAAGACTTTTTTCAAAGACTTATTTTTCTCTTTGTTGTCTGGAGGTACTCTGACAAATACCAGAGAGTCAGTCATTCCAGCATTCTTTTCTCCAAGGAATTTTCACCTGCATTCTCATCCCTCTTCATTAAATTAAAATCATTCCTGGTAAAGAAATATTTTTGCTCCTCTTGAGAAGTGTTTTAGAGATGATGTGGGTAAAATTGTAACATTTCCAGAATATATAGTCTGGCTTTAGTACATGTGCATATCAATAGGCATTCACAGGTGGAAAGAAGTATGGCTTTAGTGCATTTGCATCATTCCTCAGGGATGCTGAGTTCATCTCCATATCAGTGGGTAATTACCTGGGCAAGGAGGGCATATCTGTACCTGAGAGGTGAGGGGGAGGGCCGGTTGTTGCTTCTGCTGGAGCAGGAGAGAGAAATGGCCCTGGATTGCAGTTTGTAAGTAATAAACGGATTTTAAACTTTATTTCTCCCTTTGACTGATTTCGGTTTTAGAGGTATTTTGCCCCGGGATTTCCTCTCCCCGGATTTACAGGTGAGAAGAACAACAGGTGAAAGGGGAAACTGGGGAGAAAGAAAGTGGAGAAAACTTTAAAGACCTTTTTAAAGAAAGGAGAATGTTACATGAAGTTCAGTGGAAAAGATCTGGAAGGAAAGAAACTAGAAGTATTTGAGTAGCATCTGGCAGCTTGATCAAGGAGGCAAATTTGTGTTAAAAGTGGTGACAAGTTCCTGTAGAGAGATAAATGTCCTCTTTTGTTCTTGAAAATATTAAATAAATAGATAAATAAATAAAGGAAAGAAGGAAGGCAAAGAAAGAGAGAAAAATTAGTATCTTTGAAAGGACACATGTCTTCAAGATGACTGTAGAAACATTAATTTAATCAGCATCATATGATGAAATAATACGAATTTCTGAGTGGAATTTTGTATCATTTTATGTTTATTGCCATAGAGAAAATCATTTAGCTTTATTCTATACAATATAAATTCATTCATTCAATATAAAATGTGATAAACAAGTGTTAGTAAATGCATTTTGCAGAGGACACTTTATATAAATTCCTTTTTTAAAATTAATATACTTTATTTTTTGAGTTTTGTGTTTACAGTAAGGTTAAGCAGAAGGTACAGAGTTCCCATATTTACCCTCCTCTCCTCCACTTCCTGTTCTACTATTAACATTTTGCATTAGCATGGTACATTTGTTATAATTAATGAGCCAATATTGACATTATTATTATTAATGTCCTTAGTTTACATTAGGGTTTATTCTTTGTCTTGTACATTCATAGTTTTGAAATATGTAATGATGTATCAACCATAATAAATGCCTAAAAATAGCCCATTACCACCTATTAACATTTCCTTCTCTGCTTTTAAGCCCTTGAAAACCTCTAATCTTTTTACTGCCTCTGTAGTGCTGCCATTTTGAGAATGTCGAATAACTGGAATCACACAGTATGCAGCCTTTTCAAATTGGCTTCTTTTACTTAGCAATATTCATGTACGGTTCCTGCATGTCTTTTCATGGCTAGATAACTTCTCTTTTTTAGCATTGATTCATATCCCATTGTATGAATGTACCACAGTTTTTTCTTCTACCTCCTGGAAGATGTATTTATTTGTTAGGGTTTCTAAAACAAAATACTGCAAAAGAGTTCTGAAGGCTTGAAGTCCAACACCAAGAAGTTGTTGGGAAGGTTTCGTTTATCCTGTGGCCAATCTCCTTGTCTTGCAGAGGACCATCTTACTATGTCCCAACATGGTCTTTCTCTGTGTGGGCACATCCCTGTTGTTTCTTTGTTTGTCCAAATTTTCTCTTTTTATAAGGACATCATTCTAATTGTATTATGGCCTACACAAATGGCATCTGTTTAACTTACCACCTCTCCAAATACAATCACATTCTGAGGTACCACTGATTAGGGATTTAACTTATGAATTTTGGAGAATACAGTTCAGTCCATAACAGACATCTTACTTGCTTCCCAGTTTTTACATTTATGAGCAAAGCTTCTATAAATATCTGTGGGCAAGTTCATGTGTGGATGTACATTTTCAATTCATTTCAGTAAGTAGCTAGGAACACAATTGCTGAATCATATGGTAAATGCATATTTAGTTTTATAAGAAATTGCCCCTAAATTGGCAGTTTTATGCACAAATGTGCAGACACAGTTAGGTATGTATTAACACCTAATACTCAGCCTGTGCTGAGACCATGTGCTCATTTTTTAAGCAACAGAGCCTATCTCAAGCCATACTGTGAATAATGACATTCACATCACAAGCACCCAGACAACCTGTCTACACCTCCCTTTACTTTTTGAAATATTTTTATTTTGAAAGAATTCTAGGTTCACAGGACTATGCAAAGATAGTACATAGAGGTCCCATGTAACTTATACTGAATTTCCCTGTTTTTACATCTTACACTAACTGGAATATAATATCAAAACCAAGAAATTGACATTGATATAATATGCATGTATAGTTCCAAGTCATGTGTAGATTGCACGTATAGATTGCACCACCATTGCAATCAACATAAAGAACTACTACATCCAAACAAAAATGTTGTTCATGCTAACACTTTATAGTCACACTCATTATTCTTTCCCCTGCAATTCCTAATCCTTGGCAACTACTAATTTCTCTTCCATTTCCATAATTATGTTATTTCAAGACTGTCATGTGTATGAAATCAAAATATGTGAATTTTTGAGATTGGCACTATTTTTACTTAGTGTAATGTCTTTTAGGACCATCCATGATTTTGAAATATATCAGTTTTTTGCTTTTTGTTGCTGAGTGGTATTCCATGGTATGGATATACCACCATTTGTGTAACCATTCAACTACTGAAGGACATTATGGCTGTTTCTAGTTTTTGAATACTACAAAAAAAGCTGCTTTGAATATTTTGATACAAGATTTCCTGCAGACATAAGTTTCCATTTCTCTGGGATAAATGGCAAATAGTGTTATTTCTGGTTTGAATAGTTATGCTATGACTATTTTTTTAAGAAACTGACATATTATTTTCTAAAATGACTGTACCAGTTTACATTATCACCAGCAATGTATGAGGAACCCTTTTTCCCTTTATTCTTGTGAGCATTATTTTTTTATATTCAAATTTAATTTCTTTAGTAATTTTAGGGCTATTCAAATGATCTATTTCATATTGTGTGAGTTGCAGTAGTTTCTTCCTTCTAAGGAATTGGTAATTTTCATCTAAGTGGTAAAATTTTTGTGTGTACAGTCTGTAGTTCCCCTTATTATCCTTCTGACTTCTACAGTGTCTAAAATGATTCCCCTGTTTCATTCTTGGTATTGGTATTTGTATTTTCTGTTTCTTTTTTTCTTTTCCTTTGCCAGTCTTCCTAGTGGTGTGTCAATTTTATTAATCTTTTCTTAAACCAGCTTTTGCTCCACTGAATTCCTTTTTGTTGTTTGTTTTCAAATTCACTAATTTCTGTTCTTGTCTTTATTATTTCCTTCCTCTGTTTACTTTGACTTCATTTACGTGTGTGTGTGTGTGTGTGTGTGTGTGTGTGTGTGTGTGTGTATATATGTATGTATATACTTTCTTGACTTCATTTATGTGTATATATATATATATATATATATACTTTCTTGAGGTGGGGCATTGATTATTGATTTGAGATATTGCTATTTTTTAATTTATAAGAATTTCCTTTTATCTTTCTGCTATTGAATTTCTTTTTCTAATAGTAGGTCTACTATGGTGAAAGAAGACAATATAATTTCAATGCCTTTAAATGTGTTGGAGCTCATTTTATGGCCATAGATATGATGTGTATTGGTAAATATTCTGTGGAACTTAAAAAACATGTGTAGTGGTTGGGTGGAGTGTTCTATAAATGTAGGCTGCATCCTGTTGATTGACCATACTGATGATTTACTCTAAACTTTCTGATCTCCTGTCTAGCTGTTCTATCAATTATTGAAAGATGTTTATCAAACTATGTTTATGGATTTTGTATTTCTCTTTTCTTTTGTCTCAGTTTCTACTTCATACAATCCATAGCTATGTTTTTTGGTGCATATAACTTAAGCTTGTCATGTGTTTTTTGGATTTAGCTTTTAATCACTAATATAATATCTCTGTCTCCATCAATTTTCTTTGCTTTGAGCTATACCTGCTCTGATATTGTCACTTCTGTTTTTTTTTTTGACTGAATTTGTTTAGCATATCTTTTCTTTCCTTTTTCCTTCCAACCTACTATATCATAATATTTGAAATGAATTTCTTATAAGTTAGAATTAGGCCATTAAAAACAAAATCCATTCTGCCATCTCTGCCTATTAGCTGGTTTCTTTAGGCCATTTACATTTAATGAAGTCATTGATATGTTAACCTTAAGTATGGTATTTTATTTTTTGTTTCTATTGTTTCATGTTTTTAACTCTTTTATTTTTTTCTTCCTGTGATTTACTTAAATATTTCTTAAAATTCCAATTCTAGTGTTTTTCAGTAACTTTTAAATAAATTATAGTGGCTGCTTAGGTATTACATTACACTTAGGACCAGTGTACTGGTGCCTTACTTATAATAATGTAATTGCCATAAATATTATCTCTACATTTTGAAACCATATCATCCTTTAATCTTTTTTGTTTCAATCATTAAATATAGTTTAGAAATCTCAAAAAGAAAGTCAACTTATTGGTATAGCAAAAATAAATTGAAAAATTTTTGTTTTTCTGCATTGTTCTTTCTTCTTTTGTGATATACCAAGATTCCTGTTTTGTTGTTGCTGTTCCAGAACTTCTATCAATTCTTTCAGGGTAGGTTTGCAGGATACAAATTCTTTTGGTTTTCTTCATCTAAGAATGGATTCATTTCCTCCATTTCTGAATGATAATTTTGCCAGATATAGAAGTTGGAGATTGACATTTCTTTCAACTTTTGAAAAAAGTTGTGTCACTTCCTTCTGGTATAAATAATCATGATGATAAAGAATCTGATAAGAAATCAGCTATATTTGTATTGTATTCTCTATAGGCAAAGTGTCATTTATCTTTTGTGGCTTTCAAGATATTTTCTTTGTCTTTATGTCCAGGAGTTTGACCATGATGTACATTGACATGAATTTCTTTGAGTTTATCTTATTGGGAATTCATTCAGCTTTTTGAATCTTTAGGCATGTCTTTTAATAAACTGAGAAATTCTCAGCTTTATTTCTTCAAACAATGTTTTTAAGTCACCTTTTTTTTCCCCTCTCTGTTTTCTGAGACTAATAACATGAATGTTAGGTCATTTATTATAGTCTCAAGGGTCCCTGGGGTCTTATTCCTTTTTTCTTTTACTTGATTTTCTGTTATTAAGAATTCTGTTGTTCTATCTTCAAATTCACTAATTATTTTTTCTGTATTCTCTATGGCCATTCAGCTTTTCAGTGAGTTTTCTTTCTAAGTTTCAGTTTATTGTATTTGTAATTTCTCAAATTTATTTAGATTCTTCTTTATATCTTCTATTTCTTTGCTGAAAATTCCCCCCATTTTTTTTCCTTTTTGTTTCTGTATGTTTATAATTGCTTATTGAAGATTTATATAATGATTGCTTTAAAATATTTGTCAGATAATTCAAATATCTAGGACATATGAAGCCAAAAGAAAACTGAGGAACTCACTAGTGTGTCATTCCTTGGCCCCAAGATCCTAGCCGGTCTGTTTCTCTCCACCTTTTAAAGTATTCTTAGTTTTATATATAATTTTGGAGATTTTAGTTGTGCTTAGCAGAATGAAAAGGGAAAAGTGCTTTTATACCTTGAATGTAGAAGGAAGGTGAAAGGGGCTGAATTTTGTCCCCTGAAAATTGATATTTTGAAGCCCTTACCTTCAGTGTGACTGTATTTGGAGTAAGGAGGTAATTAAGGTCAAATGAAGCACCAATAGGATTAGTGTCCTTATAAGATGAGACACCAGAGAGCTCTCTCTCTCCATCACGTGAGGGTATAGCGAGAGGAACACTATCTGCAAACCAGGAATAGAGACCTAACCAGGTATTGAACTAGCCAGCACCTTGATTTGTACTTTCCAGCCCCAAGAACTGTAAGAAAATTAATTTCTGTTGTTTAAGTCAATCAGTCTATGGTATTTTCTTATGGCAATCTGAGGTGACTAAGACAGAAGGAAATAAAGTACAGAAAAAGGGAAGTAAAGTAAAGGGAAATGCTCTTCCTTTTAATATTTTATTTCATTTGTAAATTCTAAATGTATTATCATGAAACTAGAATACAGCGAGACCCCAGTATCCAAACTTCAGTATATGAGCTTTTTTTTTTTGGTGACAGAGTGAAAAGTAGGCCAGATCACAATCCTGGAAAATCTTGAAAAATAGAGTTACATGCAGCCCATTAAAAAAAAAAAATTGGTTGTTTCACTGCTGGACATAGTTCATCTCTGTGTCCTTTTTCTATATACCAGTAGTCCAGAAATAGTAACTGTGAGCCCTGTCATGTATAAGACACTGTCTTTCTCTATTTTCTATGGAGGTCTTTGTAATATGTGGTTGTCTATCATACCATGTACTTATTGTTGTGGAATATGCCATTGTGTGTTTTCTTTTGGGCCACAGTGTGTCATTTCCTTCTACAGAGCCAAAAGAGAACTGTTCTGGCCTTGCTCTCATCAGGCGGAATATGAATACATAACTCAGTTTTATCCCTTTGATGCTCTTACAAAGGGCTTCAATTACAGAATAAATACTACAAAGTTAAAACATAGTTTAGTACTCATTTAAAGTAACAGTGGTATTAATAATGTGTTATGACTGAAAATGTCCTGCTGGAAGAATAGAGACATCTTGGTCAGATTTTCCATACAATTAAACAGTTGCTGTCTTTTTATTTCTTGGCCTGCTAAATCACCTTAGATTCTGATCCTCATCCAATTTTAGTCTCCAACTTTTGTTCAATTCTACGATGCCTCATTGTCCTTCTACTTGATTTAATTAACTTCTCTTTTATTCATCCTCCTACCAGTCCTGAAGATAAGCAGATTTGTTTCTGTTACTTGCAACCAAGAAACCTAACAAATACAGAAATAAGTCCTGAGAAAGGCGTATAGATATCAGACTGTAAAGAAATCACTGAGAACCTGTAACTTGCTTTTTTGCTAGTCTGGAATAAAAGGTAGTGAATATTCTATATTTATTTTTCAGGATGGGATCTGACAAGTCAATATATGTAGTGTAAAAAGAGCATCATAAATATCAGTTGTATTCATATGGAATTAAAGTCCCTTGAGTACCAGTCTACTGGTATCTTGAACAATAAATGTGACATGATGAATTCATTTATTCCAGAGTGAAACAGCTGCTTCTGGGTGGAAATAACTAGAAGAAGAAAGAAAAAAATCAGAAGAAAAAGAAAAAAAAGATCAATCTCAAATTACTCAGCTCTCTAATTAAATAACATAAAATACTATAAAATAATTTTTGTAAAATTACTACTTGTGATGGCTAACTTTATATTTCAGCTTTACTGGGCTAAGGGATGTCCAGATCACCAGTAAAACATTGTTTCCAGGTATATCTGTGAAGGTGTTTCTTGAAGACATTAGCATTTGAATCAGTAGATGGAGTAAAAAAGATAGCCCTCACCAATGTAAGTTGGTATCAACCAATCTGTTGAGTGCCTAAATAGAACAAAAGGAAGAGGAAAGGCAAATATTTATTCTCTTTATTTGAGTTGAGGCACCCATCTTGTCCTGCTCTTGGACATTGACATTCTTGCTTCTTGGGTATTCATTCCTGCTGGGACTGGGACCTATAACATTGGCTCCCTGATTCTCAGGCCTTTCTACTTACACTAGGATTTACACAATCTCCCCTGGTTCTCAGACCTTTAGACTCAGACTGGATTACACCACCAACTTTCCTGCTTCACTAGACTGCAGATAGCAGATTGTGGGACTTCTTGGCTTCCATAATTGGGTGAGCCAATTCCTATAATAAATCTATATCTGTATCATCTATATATCTATTTTTATCTCTATCTGTATCTATCTGTATCTATCATCTATCTATCTATCTATCTATCTATCTATCATCTATCTATCTATCTATCTATCTATCTATCTATCTATCTATCTATCTATCTATCTATCATCTATTTATCCATCTATCTATCTAACTACCTATCCTATTGGTTTTGTTTCTCTGGAGGGCCCTGACTAAAGTAGAGAGTGAGGGTAATGAACAGAATTGTCTAATGTGCAGATAATCTGGAGACTGTTATTTGTTCATGAGGGTTATTAGCAACAAAACAGAAGAGCAGCTCACTAAGGTCCTCTCTCTGATTTTTAGGCTTATTTCCCAAATCTGAATTCATTTACAAGTCCAGAGTTCCTTGAAGGAAAGAGAGCCCATAACTCTTAAAGACAATACAATGTAAGCAAAATGTGTACTCTAAAACTTTTTCCTACCCTTTAACAAAATGCCCATGCTTAAAGTATAGAAAAAATAAATCATCAAAAAATATCAGAACCTTTGGGGTCCTGGTTCTGACAATACTAGTTCCTATACCCAATAATTAGTCTTTGATTTCATGGAGTAAGAGCATATAGAAATGAACCATTGGAACCCCATTCCTAACACTCTTTACCAAAATAGCACAACCTAAGTTGCCTGGGGAGTCTCAGAGGTGAGTGGGGTTGTTAAGACTTACAGGATGCAGGGGAGATAATTCCTGTACATCCTCATTGCATCTTCATGTGGCCAAATATAAAAGACACATGTGACATTGAAGACTAGCAATGGATTACATGATAAACACCAATAGCAAAAGTGGATTTCTTACTAGAGCACAATTGCATTGCCTCTAGCATCTGGTGACAAATGGTTTGTCATTAGTCTAATAAATAGAAAACAGAAGGAACAGTTCGCTTACACCTAGCAAGTATAATATTTCACTCCTACCAAAATGCTTCAGTGTTTCTCATGCAACTAGGCAAAGAGATTGAAAAAGAATATCTTTGTGTCAGTTGGGGTGACTGATTTTTACTGTCAAGAAAAAATAGGTTTGCACAATGTAATGTTGCCGGGGAGAAGTTATGGATGGAACTTAGGGGGTCTACTACAAGTTCTCATAATTAAAGTTAAAGGAAGATTACTGGAAAAGCTCTTCTGCACTGTTACTAGTTAGGTGTGTGGGCATATTTGAAGTTAGTAATTACTAGAAGGAAAGTCGAGAGCTTATAGAAAAGTCTATTTCTCAATCTCAGTGTTGTCTCATAGGTGTGATTAGTTTGCAAAAAGCTGTTGAAATGTTCATTTATGCACATTTTTCTGTGTATTATACTTCAATAAAAAAGGCTTTATTTAAGTAAATAGAAAACTCAGAAACCTCATATAGGCAACACTATATCCCCCAGAAGTAAAGTTTGTTTGTTGGTTTTTAATACCATTAGTTAACTGCACCTGATCATCTGAGGTACTAGCTGAAAGCAAAGAGTCATTAAATGGGAGTGGAGGGCAAGAGTCATAAATACTAGTGATGCCATTGTGACTAGTTTCATAAACAAGACTGTAGGGTCCCTTGCAGTTTTCCATTTTTTTCCTCTCACATTTATTTATTCATTCTCAGTGATTTTACATTGCTTTCCTAACATTTTTAGTCACTGTGTTTTTATAAAGTGCTAGGATGGTGGTTAAATTATTCTTTAATCAATATTTTGCAAATTATCAGGAAATGATCAAGTCTTACTCCCAAATCCTGAATTTAAGAGTTGGTTGGGGTAGCATGTGACTTTGAGCTATTTCCTTTGAGAAGGTGTTGAGTATGTTTTTGGTTATAAGGGGAACAATGACAGAATCAAAGAACAATCTTGTATACATAGGCGAAAAAAAGTACCTGTGGAGAATAAGCAGGCAAATGTATTAATTGTAATAGCCATTTACCAATCTTCATTGACTAGAATATACTACTCCTTTTCTATCTGGGAAGAACCTTCAATTAAATTTAGTATGGAAGGAAAGAGAGTCCAACCAACTATTAGAAGTGATCATCTCTCTTCAAAGTGGTGAGGAAACATAGTCAGATCATGGGAAATTTGATCTTCTTACTGAAGATTTTGAAGCTGGGGTTTATAACACAAATTACCCAGAAATTACACTGTGTGAATTCTGAGGTAGAGGAGTGCTGGGTGGATAATTGCTGTGGTGCCTTTCTGGTCACATAGTTCCTGGTGTTTTTGCGCTTTCTGATTCCTCTTCCAGTGTTTGCCTTGCATACAATTTTCCAACTCTGCTTGCTGCAACAGGTTGTTAGTTGTTTCTGTGAGTATCTTACATTTTTCCATCTATTTATTTTATTGCTTACAATAAAGAGTCATTTTCTGAGGCTTGCAATAAAAAACCTTGACCAGTACTTGTGCATTATCTAAACTGATCATTGTAATAATCTTGAGAAGCAGATAAGGTTATCCAAAATCTACAGTTGTGAAAAACTGAGTCTTGGAGAGTTTAAATGACTTATACAAGGTTATATTTCTTATAGGTGGCATAAAAGGAATTTAGCTTTTATCTTTCTAACTCCAATTCCCTATTTTAACTATTACATCAGATCACTTCTTAAGAGTAGGAAGGCTGTCTGTCCTGCTCTTTGTCCAGGACATTTAAAAACCTGGGATCCTTCCTAAAAGTCATATAACATCAAGTTACAGTGCAATATAATCTTCAGTGTTTTCTACAAAGACCTGAGCGGGAACTCAAATATTGGATTAAAACAATTTACTTCTGCCTCCTAATGCTTCCTCTCCTTCATTCTCATTCAAGATTAATTTACAAATACTGAGACTACACTGATATATTTTAGAATTCTCAAACAAAATAAACTGCAAACATAATCAAATCAAGCTGGAGTTGCTAGTTCCTAAATTATTGCTTCCATTTCATAGCTCTCAGATATAACTATTCTGACTTTAATGCATTTGCTAAGATACTTTTTTATCCTTTAATGATACTGTGTGACTATCATAGGCCAAATTCTGTGCTTAGTCTGGAAGCATAAAAGCAAATATTATATTGTGTCTGTCTTTAAGAGCTTAAGGAATATTAAGGAGTGGAGACCTAGAAGTATATAATCTTTGTAATGTTCTAAAGTTAGGGATCTAAAAAGTGTGCAGTGAGAACAGAGCAACAACACTTAGACCAGCAATGAGGATGGAATTCACAGAAGAATTTCTAGAAGAGTTGCTACTGGAGGTAGATATTAAAGGATGAAGAAGTAATTGTATAGGCAAAGGAGATATGACTATGGGGAGTGTGCTCTAGGCAGTATAAGCTCCAAGGAGTGCAACAGGATGAATATATGTTGGGTCACCACAATCACTCTGGTATCACAACGTAAAGTATGAGACATAAGTGGTGAACAAGATTGTGGAGAACAGAAAGGGCCAGATGATGTAAGACCTTGTACACCATGTGTTAGGGCTGAATGTTAAGTGTCCCCAAAATTCATATGTTGAAACCCAGTATGGTGGTATTTAGAGGTGAGGCCTTTTGGAGATAATTAGGTTTAGATGTGGTTATGAGGGTGGGGTCACACAATGGGATAAGTGTCCTTATAAGAAAAGGAGAAGATCAGACCTAGAATTCATACTGGGTAAATTCCGATGTAGAGGAGAGCTGGGTGGTGGGTGATTGTCATGGTGCCATTCTGGTCAGATACTTCCTGGTGTTTTTTGTGCTTTCTGCTGCTCCTTCCAGGGTTTGCTTTGGACATGATTTTCCAACTCTGTTGTTACAACAGGTGTTAGTCATGTCTGTGAGTATCTTACGTTTGTCAATCTATTTATTTTAGATTCTTTCTCTCTCTTTCTGACGTGAGTGCACAGCAAGAAGGCTGAAAGGCAGAAGGAGGGTGGTCCTCAGGAACCAGATCTGCTGGCTTCCTGATCTTGGACTTCCCAGCCTCCAGAACTGAGAGTGATGAATTCTTTTGTAAAGCGCTCAGTCTATGGTATTTTGTAATAATGGTGTGAGCTGACTAAGACACCATGCTAAAATCTTAGAAACAGCAAAGTGGTAATTGAGCATAAATTCAAGGGAAAAAAATGGATCATGTTGTTAGTCGGATTTGCTAATGGGTTGGCTACAGGAGTGAGGCTGGAGAAGTATAAGTCAAAGCTTCTTTTTCTTCCCTAATCAGTTAGGGAACATAGAAAGAGAAGAGTTTGTATGGTTGAGGCCAGGTATTGTGGTCTTTAGTTTTGAACATAGTAGAGATGTTCACAAGACGTTTGTGTATATGAACGTCTGAAGCTCAGTGGAGGAAACTGGGTTAGGGACAGTTAGGACTGTAGTTTGGGTCTACATTCAGGTCAGGGGGTTTGAGAAAGAGCTAATGTAACAATCTGAAAAAGACAGACAGGCTACTCATTCCCAGGAAAAAAAACTTTCCTTTTTTTTTTAGTCACATCCTTTTTGCCATCTGCCCCCAAGTTTTATTATATTTATATTTTTCTCTCAAGCTTTCACTAGGGTTGTAAGTAAAAAGTAACTAAATGCTATGGACTTAGGCTTGGGTAATGTGAAACTTTGAGAGGGTAATTAGGTATTTCAGTCCTGAGTGAGGAATATTTCATCCAGTGTCGTACTGGACCCAGCTGACATTGTGTTTCTTTACAGTTCTGATTTCAGTGAGTGACATTACATTGGTAGCTTTACATTAACTGTTATGGGAATATTTATGCCACAGAAATCATCAAGTACTATAAATCAGTGCTTGAATTTTGTTTTGCCCAGAGAGTCAGTTATTAAATATTTACCAGAACACCACTGTGAGGATAGACAGTTCTCAGAAAAAATCTGCAAAGGCAGCCATGAAAGAGGTATAAAAATACTGGAAGGACCAAAGCCACATGGTGGGAAAAAGGACTACAGCAAGGGTAGAGGACGAGTAGCTGCAGGTTTCAGGTTGGATGTTGCTATAGATTCATTATCTAAACTTAGATAAATCAGCTGACATCTTTGTGTCTGAGTGCTTTTACCTGTCAAATGCAAATAATGCTAAGTGATTACTTTGAGAAGTTTGATGCGCTTTGCACAGGCGAGATGCTAGTAACTCAAGGTTGTGAATATCAACAAAGTATATTCAGACTTCAAAGGCACCACTCATTCTTGCTTTTGGCACCATCTTACTTTACTTGCATTCTCTAAACTACAGTGGTCTGCAGGGAATTTAATGTCTTATGCATCAGAGTCACCAAATGATCAGTGCTTTTGTTTCTCTCCATGTATTAAGTACGTCTACACAGGAGATAGGTGTCTGTTTTGTTATCAACAAAGAGGAAAGGGATCCTTTCTGATATTTTTGCTTTAGAAACCTATAATTCCAGTTATAATTCTTGTTAAGCAGCGTGAGACCATGACATTAGTGATTTTAGAAGAAACCCAAATTATTTTTCATGATGCAAACTGGAAGGTATTTTCAATTGATTATAGTCTGAATCATCTTCCCCTCTTCCCTCTCCTTGGTCAAGGACATCTGCCCTTCAGGGCTCATTTTGAAGCTCACCAACATAAGTTACTCTATAATCAGTGAGTTCCCAGGGGTTCTCCCACTTCTGTAGAAACAGCTCCATTTTAGTGTTTGATTATGTTCTAGCTGGTAGAATTTATGTGAGCCCATCTCCTTGAGAAGGATTCAGAGCCCTTGATAATGGAGATAATATCTTTCTGTCTTACTGTATATTTCATATTATGTGTCATAGGGTAGACAGAAAAATTTTTATGTGAATGCTTGCTAATAGTCATAAGCATATGTGTATAAAGAAAATCCAGATTTAGAACTAACACATATTCCATACACATCCAGGCAAATAGATGATGGAATTCAAAAAGATATGTGGCCCACTCAATATATACATGATGGGATGGTGTATTTATAGAAGAGATTTTTTTGAGAGTTAACTTATGTGTACTATATTTGAAGTCACTAGTTTCTTACAAGGTTTTCCCCTCTCGCACTGATGGATGTCTAATTATTATGCTTTAAATTTACAAAACATGAATTATTTGCTGAGACTATTTCTTTGGAGAATTGGTACTTTAAAAAAATTCCCCTGAAATACTAAGATTTTTAGATGAATAGTGAAGATGATCAGCCAGCCCCTTTGTTCATTGTCCTGACAGAAGGAATGCCATGCATTATTTTGTTATTAATTCCTTTTTAATAAAGGACTTTTTTAAAAACAATAATGAGGAGAAACAAAAGATGCTAAACATAGTAACTCCTATGACATTTTTTTCCCAGCTGCGTCTCAGCTGCCTCACCCAATCTGAAAACATGCTCCATGAGGGCATGTGGGTTTTGAGAACAGAGTGGCTGCTCTCTGGTGCCTGGTGTCTAAGCTTCTTCCTTACACTCTGGTAAAAGCAGACAGTGTTGCCACAATCTTCTCCATGTTCTTAGTTACCATTGCAGTCTAGTAATATCTGGATTTGTGGATTAGAAATATAATATAAAGGTCCTTCTGCATGCTTTCATTAATTTATGAATTCTTCCATTATTCAACCATTTATTCATCACTCATCAAATAATTCAGTGCTTCCTGAGGGCATTTTAGCTACTGAGAATATTGTCATAACTACAGTATTCCTCACATGGAACTTATCTGGGAATACAGATAATCACAAAGACAAATAAGTGTAGTGGACAATTAAATTCCCTCATCTACAATGTGACTGTGTGAAGAAAAAGTAATTTCTTGATATTCTCTATAACCATCCTGGTATTTCACCTGCATCCGCCCACCTACTGTCTTGGAAGAAAACTTAAGTGTTCAATGTAAATTGAAGCTTATTTTGATCCACCAATATATCCTCTATTGGATAAAATTTTACGTCTCTTAGAAAATTTGCTCCTGATACTCTCTCCAAGATGGGATCTACAGGAATGGGAAAAAAAATGTGTAGTTCAGACTGTCTCATGTCCATGGGGAGGAGTGTGAAAGGTGTCCCCGGGCATGTGCTGGCTCTCCGTGTGCCCTGCTCTCTTGTTCACCTGGATACTCTGCACTGTACTAGGTTCTGATGCTGAAGTCTTGACTGGTGAACTCATCGTCCATTCTTGTTCTCTGGTCAAAATTGATCTAAACTCTAGAAAAGCATTCCATCTTTTCCCGTGGTAATTCCATTTTCCTCAGTTTTCACTATTTCCATGAACCTTTGATTTCTTCCTTCATTTGGTTCTCCGGCCTCCACTAAGTAGGCACTTTGCCCCCAGCATACTAGGCCCCATGAGAGGCCAGCTGTCGAAATAAACATCAAGCCCTTTTTCTGCCTGGTTATGACAGATGGTCAAATTCATCTGGATGTGGCATCTCTGCAGGTCTGTATGGGACAGCCTCTTCCTGGAGTCACAAACAGGTAACAGGGCAAGCTATCAACACATTCCTAACTCTTTGCTGTTCTTTTCCTAATCTCCAAAACTGGGAAAAAGCAATCTTTCTCTGTACTTCTCCTATAAGATACTCTCCAGATGCATAGAGCTCGTCCAACTGCCAGAGCTTCCTCTGGAGAGAGGTCATTTCTCCACTGTGAGCTGAGCTTCAGACCTAACCCTTTACATGATAAATGTGGGGTATTAAGGAAACCTGGACAGGTTCCTCAATTGACACTTGTCTGCTTTACTATTTTTTTTAATTGTGAGAAGCTGAGTATTACTTTGAGATTTCCTTTTACATTTCACTTGTTACAAAATATCAAATTCCCTACACATGGATGCCTCAGATGGGATCTGTCACAGATCTGATACGCAGATAACCAAAAGAGGAATCATACCAACATATTAATCCCCTTACATAATTACAAATGATAATAGGTCCCATAAAAGAAACAAACATAAGGTGTATTAAAAGAGTAATAACTGGGAAACCTAAATCCCTGACGTATTAGATAAAGAAGGTCCGAGTAGGAGTCACCATGACGAGCCTTGAAGAATGAGTTGGCTTGATCCTGAAATCTTGGATGTTTTTTTTCTTCCTTTTTGAATTAATTGAAGACAGATTACACCATAGGACATTTAATTAACAGTAATACCTACCACGCAGCATACATCAGCCATGCCTACATACACATCACCCTGTTCAGTCAACTTCATCATCTCAAATGCCTCAGTGAAACCTTTCTTAGGTATGTGTTTGTGATCTGTCTGCTACTTCCTTTTTAGTCTCACAACCTTGGAATATACTCATTCTCTGAATCTGAATAAGACATCACTCTACTCAAAAGCAGCAAGAGGCTTCTGTCTGACTCGGAGAAGATACATAAATCCTGAGTTCTGCTACTTCCTTTCCCCAGCATCATCCTGGTCCAGTAATGATCAGCTCCTTTCTGTTTCTCCCTCAGGCCACCTTGCTACCAGAATCTTCTGTGCGCTTGTTCCCCTGTCTGTAACAGACATCTGGCTGGTGTCCACATGACTCGCAGCCTCTCATCTTTCAAGATCTGCTCAAATGTCACCTCAGTCTTGACACTTCTCTCACTATCACACTTGAAATAGTCTTTCTGTCTCTTCAATCACTCTTTTTCCCTTCTATGCTCTATTTTTCTCCCTAGTGTTATTACCAGCTGACATGCCATTTATTTTACTCATTTATTTTCTAATTATTTTCTCTTCCTATTTCTCTCCCAGAATGTTCATCTTGAGCAGAGAATTTTGTATTTTGTTCACTGTTTGAATCCCCAGTGCCAAGAACAGTACTTGTCATCATAGAGTTGTTGAATAAATGAACAAATAAACAAAGGGTAGGGAGAAGAATTTATACCAAGGTTCCTCTCAACCGTAAATATATACATACATACATATGTACATACATACAAAGCACTGAATTTCTATTCTAACTTTCTGTTTAGAGAATCAGCGACTTGATGATAGATCAAAATTCCTTCCCACTCAAAAGGAAGAACACTTTTGAAAAATAGACACTTCTCACCGTAACTGTCATGAGAAGTTCAGTGATCTATTTTCTGATCTACTTTAAACAGAATAGGGATACTTAAAAGGTGAAAAACAATGTTGAACTAGATGAGGAAAGAGATTTTGAAGAAAGTAGATCTTGAAGAAAGACAGAACTCACTTAAATAGAGAAGACAGAGAAAAATTATAACTTTTAGTGTACTGAGTTATAAATCCATTACAAAGACAGTGTTACAGGAAATAAAATAAAATACACCTAGAGGATATGTATGTCATTACTTGGAATAAATTTCATGGTAAAACTGGACAAATAGACTTTCATTTAGGTGATTAGTAGTGTATTAAGACTCTTTTTAAGAAAATGTTTAGTATGAGTATATTTAAACAAACAGAGCGAATAGTATAATGAACTTTATTTTACCCAATACTTAGTTTTACCAACTGTCAATTTTCTGCTGTACTGTACAGTGTTTGGCTGTCTTTTTGAGATACAAAAAACAAAAGCAGTTTTAAAAAAACGAGCAGTTTTATTTTCTTCCTTTTTTAATGGATAGTGGAAAAATTCAAATATGTTTAGGACTTTATCAAAATGTGTGCTCATATTCTCAAAACATACAGGACTCTGGTCATTTAAATAGTAGGAGCACAATTCAAGAAGAGACCAAGTTTACTGGGTAGATGGATATTATTTTTATTATCCCCATTTTTGAGGAGTAAAATGAGCATCAAAGATTTTGGGAAATTTGGCCAAAATTGTATAATTAATAATTGAAAGAGCAGAGCTTTAAAATTATGTTTTCTGACTCTATGTCCTAAAATTATTCTGCAATTAAATGGTTATTTAATGAGTTTAATTCTGACTTTGTTTATGGAATTTTTCCTAGTTAAATCTACCTTTCCTGAATTATTTTTTGCATTATTTGTTGAACCTGGTCATATAACATTGATCACCTTTATATAAGTTTTGCTTGTTGTGTTATAGTCTACTCAGGAAGAGGTTCTGTACTGTATGTTGTGCATATTAACAAAGGCAAGAATTATTAACAGAGTATATTTAAAAATACCTCTGCCATCCTAAATTATCATATTTTTTAAATAAATACTAACTCAAAAGCTAACACATAAATACTTATTTTTAATCACAGAGGATATGACTATCATCATAAAATTAAAGGCCATTTTATTCTTTGAATAAATTATTGTTTTAAAATAGGAAGAACCATAGACACACTCATGTGTCTTCATTGGGTTGTTTTCTGCTACAGATCCATTGAAATTTGGATAACACAATTCTCAACATGCTGAAGTGATAAAAACCATTGAAAGAGCAGGCTTAATAGAGTCCAGATTGATGAGTCAGAAATTTCTGGCATTATTCAGTAGCTTTAAATTGTTTAGCCTTCGATAATGCAATTCATTATAAATGGAATGTTGGTTTTCACTCTATATATGTGATATATATTTTTTCACACACACACACACACATATATATACATATATCATAGGAAAGTTAAACTAGGTAATATAAATATAAAACACTAAAAATGAATTGATTTACAGATTTGATTCAAGAAGAGAGACTACAAAATACCTGAGATATTTGGACATTTTTTGAGAAAAATTTAAAAGGAATCCTACAGCTCCATGTTTAGTGTACGTCATGTCATAAATGTGAGTCACACTGTTGTGGGCTGAATCATGTCCCTCTAAAATTCCTATGTTGAAGCTCTAATCTCTAGTACCTGAGAATATAACTGTGGATATAGGTCCCTTAAAGTTGTGAGTAAGTTAAAATCAGGCCAAAACAGTGGGTCCTAATCCAAGGTATCCTGTAGGAAGAGGAAATTTGGACACACAGACTTTACAGATAGGCATAGAAAAAGATGATGCGAGGACATAGCAAGAAGGCAGATATCTTCAAGCCAAGGAGCAAAGCCTCAGAAAAACCCAAATCTGCTGACAACTTGATACTGGACATCTAACCTCCAGCATTATGAAAATATAAGTTTAGTAGTTAGGTCACCCAGTCTGTGACATTTTTTTATGGCAGCTTTAGCAAACGAATACATCTAATTTTATGAAAGTCAGTTAACTGTTGAAATGTTAGATGCCAGTCAAGTGTTTGTTCCACTTTGCTCTCTGCTTCAAGGATGTCCTTATGCCAGAGAAGTATGGGTTTTATAAGGAGTAAATCATTATTTAACTCCAAATTTCTCAGGATATAAATTTTTTTTTTAGATTAGCACTAACATAGGTGGAGAAGCTTCATCTCTCACCCCTCCCTCCCTTTTCTAGGTATCCAGGGCCATATTTCGGGTTTTTTTTTTGAGTGCCCTAGGTGAGTGTGTATAAGGCAGTATGTGATTGTCCATACAGGATAACTCGAGAGGTTTAAGGAAAGTCTTATACTGTGAAATACACACACCTGTTGGACAGTCAGCAGATTAAAGTTCAGGTATCCTAACACAAGGAAAGCTCTATTGAATATCCGTGGGGGAAACACCTATGTAGTTTGTGGACATGGGAATGGGAGGGTCACAGGTAATTGGAAGTGGGAGACAATGGCTCTTTCCTAGGATCAGCCATTGGCCTTTAACTGGGCTGTCTTCCTGAGGTTGCACCTTCCTTTTTTAGTTTCCACTTCCTTACACAATTTCCTTTTCAATGCATTTCTCTCAGGATTGTCTTTTTGTTCTACTCCTCCTTCAACTCTTTGCCTCCTTTTATCCTTTCCTGAAAAACTACTTTGCTTGTGCACTTTTTAAGTGATTTTATTGAACCTATTGAATCCAGAGCCTGAATTATTAGCAAATAAATGTCTCAAGGACAAAGAGGGCTACGTCTTCTAACTCTGAAAGAAAATGGGAGGAATTGCTGGGATCCCACTATTCCAGTGTGGCTAAGAAAGAGGTTGGGTTCATGCAACCTAGAGTTAAGTTTGCATATTAAAACAAACTTCACTTTGATATTCTGTGAGGTTTTTTGCCTCTAAGGTGCAACTTCAGGAAAACCAGAAATATCACTGAAATCTCCTCATAAATATCCTTCCTATATTGACACCAAGTGCTTTAATTTAAAATCCTGTGCTTTGTCATGTTCACTTTTAACATGGGATCTATTTTATTGGAGAAGAAGGAGATGAGATGAGAACAGAAATATCAGCCACTGGTATTTCCAACATCGTAGTAGTAATGAGTTTCACTGAAGAGGTGCTTGCAAAGACAAGTTATCTATCACAAAGCCTGACTTACTCTCCATCTCACACACACACACACACATGCACAAACACACACACACACGCACATGCACACACACACACACACACACACACAATGCCCTTACACATGTTCAAAGCATCCTGAGTAAAGATGCATAAATTCTGAAGGCCAAAGGATCATTTGCCTGAGAGATCTGGAACTACAAAATTAACAAGTCAGTTTTGCTGACGATTTACTCATTATACTGGCTGCAATAAAGGAAAGTTCATATGACATTTTATAACAGGATCTATGTTTGTGTTCTGACTTCTCTAAGCAGTATCTATGCAAACTGAGAGATAATTTACCAGAGAATTGAAGCAGAAATGTTGCCAAATTACTGCCCTCTACTTGTGATCCATATTCAGTTGCTCATATGGGGTAATAAGTATAGCATAGGAAATGATGGTAAGCTTTCCTTAACTAGGCATGCATTCACTCACTTAGCAAATACTTACTGAGAATCTGCTAGATTGCCAGGTACAGTTCTTGTCAGAGAGATAACAGTGATGAACTTAGCAACATTCCTGGTATAGGTGGAAGAGACAGACAAAGATAAATTATTCTAACAACTATCTTACCAACAAGTATCATACACACACTCTATATTTTGGCAAATCTAAGATACATCTAAGCTTTCTGATATCAGAATATCAGTTTTTACAATGAATAATCTCATATTCAGTGAACCATGACAAGTGTTTAAAGAAAAATAAAATAAAGCCAAGTGAGAAAGAGTATGAGAGGTCACCAATGGGGTAAGAAATGGAAGAATCTAAGAACACGTTGCATATGAAAGTGCTTCGTAAAATCCCTCATGCCATAGAAAGAGAGAGAGAATTGAAATATAGCATATCATACAATTCATCGATTTTAAGTGTACATTCAAGGGGTTTTGGTGTATTCAAAGCTTTGCAAACATCCCCCCAATCAACTTTAAAATAATATCACCACAAAAAGAAATACTATACATATTAGCAGTCATTGCTTATTTTTTCCCAAGCCATCCAGCCATAAACAACCACTAATCTACTTTATGTATATATATTTGCCTATTTTGGTTTATTGAACTACAAATTATTAAACTATAAACATTAGCATAATGTTATTTTTAAAGTTATTTGTATTTTAGCATGTATTGGTACATTCCTTTTTATTCCTGAATATTATTCCATTGTGCACAGATAGCAAATTCTATTTATCCTTTCATCAGTTGATGGACATTTGGATTGTTTCTACTTTTTAGCTACTATGAATAATTGTAAGATGAATATTCATGTGCAAGTTTTTATGTGGACATGTTCTGAATTCTCCTGGGTGTATACCTAGGGGTGGAATTTTTGGGTCATATGGTAACTGTGTTTTGAAGGCCTGCCAGACAAAAAAGTGAATTCACCATTTGATATTTTCACTAGCATTGTTTGACGGTTCCAATTTTTCTACCTCCTCACCAACACTTGTTTAATCAGTCTTTTTTATTATAGCCATCCTAGTGGGTAACAAGTGGCATCTCATTGTGATTTTGATTTGCATTTCTCTCGTGGCTAATGATATTGAGCATCTTTTTATGTACTTATTGACCATTTGTCTAATGTCTTTGCACTAATGTGTATTTAGATCCTTTGCCCATTTTTAGTTGGGTTATTTAACTTTATTATTGAGTATTAAGAGTTTTTTTATACATTCTAGGTAGAAGTCTTTTATAAGGTATGTAATTTGAAAATACTTTTTCTATGAATTGGCTTGTGATGTGATTTGTTAGGCTGTATGTAAGGAATAACATATCTCTTCCCATGTTCCAAATTCAAGGGTCACATGTCGGTGATTTTTTACTAAATACATCATTTTAGTGTTTTGGCAGAGTTTAATATCCTATTGCAAGCAAACTAAAAGAATTCCACAAAGTAACATTTTGCAGCAAAAAATTCCCCTAGCTATTTTTTTTTTTTGAGTGAATGCTTGAGCTTGTGTCACACTATGGGAGCTTCTGCATATTTCCAAAATTAGGGCAGTAACGTCAAGGCTCAAGGTCCGCTCAGCTCACCTCAGTTCAGAATTGACCCTGTGGTTCTTGGCTTGTCCCTGAAATAAACTCAAATCTTACGGGTCATTATTTGGCTGGATCAGCAGCTGAGACTTTCTTAAAAATGGCCTGATGATTAGTGAAAGGGTCAGCTTGTTTGCCTTGGTGAAAACATAAATCCAGTCTTGAATAATTGATTCAATTATTCATAATGCATGTTAAAAGGGGTAAGCTCCAGGAAGATATGGGTTTCCCAGCAGCAAATTCCCAGCCAATGCTTATGTCAGTAAGGAGGGGATGATGTGCCAGAACTCATGTAAATAAAACACAAATCCTTAACAAAACAACACTACCTACTTAGCACCACTGTGCTTGTAACCTGATCATTCTGTTCTTAGAAGGTCATATTTGGAATATTATAGTTATAAGAAGAAATTCAGTAGTAAGAAATATATGCCCTGTTGAAAAAAAAATAGAGTACCTTTTGAAAAGTATTATTATTTCAGTGAAACACCAAAATATGATTGAAAGATCTGTGTTCATAGTAATGAAGGAACAGAGGCCTTTTGGGTGCTGCCTTTCTTGTTTTTAAGGAGACAGGAAAAAGGAACTCGGTGTTATATATCCCCCAACCTACCTTGGGGCACTTATAATTAATTTTAAAATAAGTCAATTTTGGTCAGAGGACCAACATAGAATTTACATATTGTGTTGTATTTTTTAGTCTCTCAGACAGCTAGATAGATTGACAAACAAGAAGGAAACAAATATGGATAGATAATTGTATGAAAAGAATAACAAAACACTATGGGAATCTATGCCTGTTCGCTGTTTATTGACACAAAAAATGATTACAAAAAGTCAAAAGAGGAAATGAACAAAAGATAGAAGGAAGAGAAGAAAGGGAGGGTAGCAGAGAAAGGGAAGAGGGAATGAATCAGAAGACAACTAGAGAATTAGGCAATGAACGAGAAACTAGGATCAGCTGTGTTATTTTTTTGACACTTCATGCCAGATTTTTGGGGTAGATCTTACTGACAAATTTTAGAGAAGAGAAAATTCAAGTTCAGAGAGGTCAAATGACTTATTCAAGTTCATAATTCATAAGTACATGGGTCTCATTGTTCCATGAGGGAGACTCAGGGTGTAGTAACTGTAAACACCAGTCCAGGTGAAATGCAACCAGCATTGATTTGCCCAATGGCCTCCAGTGTATGCTCAGGTTTCATACTGAGACAATCAAAAATATACCCCCAAGGATCTCCTCTGAACAATAAACATGTTTTCTGTATTGATCTGCTCTCTTCAATATATATTTTTAAGCCATTCTCTGATTTCCATATTTGTGCCCCATAATATTCTATCTATAATTTCAAACTGGTGAAATATTTGAGTATGATAGATCAGTGTGTATGAATATATGTATATATGCCTGTATGTATACTCTTTCACAAATTTTGTATGTTTGCATATTGCTGAAATGGGGAAATCCCTCCCATATCAACTTCATAGTTGTTCTGCCAGATTTTCCAGAGGAAACAAAGCATAGTCATTAAAAGCATGGACTTTGGCACATGGCTGCCTGGATGGGGCAGACTGCCTCAGCCACTTAGTAATGATGTGATGTGGAAAATAACCTCTCAGCATTTAGTTTGTTCATCTGTAAAATGGAGGAATAGAGTGAAGAAGGGAAATCTCTCAGAAAAATGTCTGACACACCACAAGCCCTATATAATGTTTGCTAGTTCTCTCACTTGCTTAACTGCAAAGGATGACTCACTCATCTATTCAACTCCACTCTGGACTTCTTCAATTTCTTCTCCACACTGCAGCCAAGAAAACCTCCTCAGGTTAAGGCAGAAATCCCTTTAATGTTTTCTAAAGTCATCGTCAAGATCAGTCCACATCTCTGGCTCATCCCAAACATAGTCCTTCATTCATTCTATCCCTGCCCTTCCATCTTTCTTTCATTCCTTAGAGCTGCTTTAAGTAAGCTCTTTGTTCTTTCCAGAATATTCTCTCCCTCATTACCTAGTAATGTCCTACTGACTTTTCAAAGCCCAACATTCAAGAGTCACTTCCTCAGGGAAGTCTCTGCTGATCTTTTAACTAATTGAAATTTCTCTCTCCTGCTTTACATAGAACCTTATATTTCTTTTGGATGGAATTTTTCAAACTTGCAATTTTACATTTGTTTACTCAGTTATTTGCATAATAGCTATATCCCTCATTAAACTATAAACTCCATGAAGACAAGGGCTGCATCTAGTTTTGCCCCCAATATATCCCAGATGCCTAATGATGTTCATGCAGTGTGTGCTATGGACCAAATGTCTGTGTCCCTCCAGAATTCTGATGTTGATGCCTACCCTGGGATGGGATGATTTTAGGAGGTGAGGCCTTGAGAGTGAGTAGAGGTGTTCCCAAATCAACTTCTCTGACCTCAGAGTTTGAGGTGATAAGGTAACAAAATATGCACTGCTTACCATACATGGGTAAGCTGCAATAATGGAGCGCAACATTTCCTTGGCTACACTCTTCAAATAATACTCAGATTTTCTTTTCTTTTCAAGATCTCTAAAGTCCAACTTAGGCCCCTTTGCTACTCCATTTTTAACAGTATCATTGCTGCCTTTCTTCTTATTAACATCCGTCATCTCAGTCATTCTGAGGTGGGAGTAGGCTGGAGTACATGATTTTGTAATCCAATGTGATCAGTTTATAATTGGCTTTAAACAGGTTCCATCTGTTCAGGACAGAATGATCCGATCTGATTTATTCTTATTTGCCTATAAAAAATAGCTTCAACCAGGAAAAAAAATTAATCTTTGTAATCTCTAGAGGATAAACATAGAAAGATTATTAAAATGAGACCAAAAATTATACATCCATTTTACATATGAAAAAGCTCAAGCCCAGAAATATGCAAATGTGCTAAATGTCCCACAGCTAATCATAGCAAGTCTCCTAACATCCAGTCCAAAACCAGATCTCATATTCCAAAATAGCTCTTTTAGCAATTTAGTGGAAGTAAGGGCTTATTATGATGGTTTGCATTTATGCCACCCTCCTGATACCTTCTGACGCATGTAGGAAAAAACCTAAATGTGGCTCTTTCAGATACATGGCTGAATACCTGTTGTAGGTGAGGGTCTCAAAACTTTTTGTAAAGGGTCAGATAGTAAAAATCTTTTGGTTTGTGATCCATGTGGTCTTTATTGCAACGATTTAACTCCACTGTTAGAATGTAAAACAAAGCATAAGTAAAATATACCAATAAAACTTTATTATTAAAAGATAATTTGGGGGTAAAGTAATGACTCTAATACAAACATAGCATAAACATGGGTTAAAGACTTTTAAAAAACTCATATGAAAAAACCAATTCAAAAAAGATATTACCACCAATTCGAAGGAGAGATCCAAGAACAGACATGTTTTAGACATTGAAACGAGTGTGGTGTGCACATGGAGGGAAAACTGGCTTTTCCACAGGAGTGAAAGAGGGTTGCCTCTCCACTGGACAGAATTGAGTTGCATGTTTAGAGACATTAATCACTTTTGCTTGCTTCCAGTTACTTATGACCTAGAGTAATGAAACAGCCCCCATAGAACCCAGAATCGGAAGGGTGTGCTAGGGATAGTGCCGAGCTTTTCACATACAAAAATTAATGGAGGACTTGAGAATTGTTTGTGAACCCCTGCCTTAGAAGAACTGAAGAGAAACAAAGAAAGATAACAGCTATTTCCTTACCTGAGAACCTACAAAGGAAGCATGGAGAGCATATCTATTCAGGAAATCAGATATAATCAAAACAACTTTGGACTGGACTCAACGGAAGCATTCAGTTGTGCACAGCTGTGAATGCTGAACCTTCCTACATTGTGCATGTCACTGAAGGTCTGGAATCCCAATCTCTGTGCATAAAACAAGAAGAATAAAAACCACCTATTCTAATCCATTTGAGTTACCTGAGGATTCAATAAGATAGTGGATACAAAAATCTTCACAGTAAATAAAGCACCAGAGTGATTGTACAGTGAGCCCACATACATAAAGCTCTGATTTAAATTGCTGGCTTGGTGACTGATGGCTTCCAGTTTCTTATTCTAACTTCAATTTAATTTGTTCTTCATCAGTGCTTGCCACCTAGGTGATTTGGGGGCAGATGGCAAGAGAAAGGAGGATATTCCATTCAGTACTGGTGCCTACCTGCCTTTCACTCTGGGCCATGGGAGTTTCCCTGTGTGCTCTTTGATCCCTTATCACTAGCCTTGCAAAGTGATCTGTATTGCTCATAATATAATCCTTATTACCTAATTAGAGGCATGAGGAAGAAGTGGGAGATGACTTCACTTGGGTTCATTAGGAAATAATATATCAAGTCTTGCTTAATTACAACTGAATTATTAACCACCTATTGCAGAGCAGAACCTTGCTGGAAGGACAGAAGGTGGCAGAAGTCTCTGTCTTCTGTTATTCCAAGATCTGCATTAGCTCCATGGGAAAGGGGAGGATTGTTCATCTGGGTTTGAGTTGTAACACACGCATTGGCAAAGGATTTCATTTAATTTATCTTATCATCAGATAATATAATCAGTGTCACATGCCATTCAGTGAGTTACTCTCTGCAGCTGCGGAGGGCTTCAGTGGAAGGAAATTCCTATTGTTGGCAATTCCTATTGTTGGCTATTGCTTCTGCATGGCACAGAAAAAGTCTCACTCATTGTCTCTAACTGCTTAATTGCTGGACATTATGTCTTGCATTAAAAGGGTGGACAGAATGGATTGAATAAGAACATAACATCCTTTTAAATATGAAGCAAAAATAGACTCCCATCTTTAGTTTTTTTCCTGCTTAGTGGTATAAAATGCTATATTCACATATTTGACAATTGTTTGTTGTATAGGTTCTATTAAACCAGCTCCATTTTAAACTTTGTAGTTGAATAAAACCCAATCTCTGTGTGCACCAGGAGAGTACACTCAAAAGAGATAATACATGCATGCAAATACTAACAATATGGTGCTTAGGAGAGCATTTCAAATGAAAGACATTTTCATTGAAGAGATGGAACTTAAGGTAAATGTTAAAGAATGGATAGAACTTCCACATAAAATCACTGGAGAAACTGCATTACAAATAAAGTAAATATTGTAGGCAAAAATATGCAGATCAAACAACAAAGATCATGTATCAGAGACAATTTGGGCACAATTTAGAGTTACTAAGAGTGTGGTGAGGAATAAGATGGAAAGCTAGATAGGGTATGATAATTCTAATGGGCTTCATTTTTTTCCTTCTGATCACTTGACCCATTCCAACCGCATACAAATTTCCTTCAGAAAATTACCCAGTGTATGTAAATTAACAAACTCTATGCAGATCAAGGGTCATTATCCTCCCCTAGCCAAGGTATGGCTAGGTAATCCAAGTTGTTTAAATTTATTATATTTCTAAGATCTTCAGACTTTGAGACACTGTCAACAGACTCGAGTGGTGCCCAGTAATGGTTGGGTCCTGGGTCCTAATTAGTTTTATCCTATTTTTGAAGCTGGATTTCCAAGAGACTATTCATGGAGTGGCTAGCCTTTATGTTGATTTACTAAACTGTCTTTCAAATTAAATTATCCATAAATTGCTTATAAACAAACCATGGGCTATTACAATCCATGGACATCCTGATATACTTTGGAAAATGGGTATCATTCCACTTTTATACTAATAAAATTTTGATACTCTTTGCTCTTCTCAGAAGTATGTAAAGTATTCATTCAAAGGAATAATAATTATGTTAAAGATACAGCCAGTTGAACTTAGTAGTTAGAACTGCATATAAGGATGACACCATTTGCAAAAAAAAAAATAGACTAAAGTCTGGGTGACTTGGAGATTACTGATACATTTTTTTAAAAAAACTTGTAAACATAGGGTTTTGGAGGGAAAAGATCCATTTCCTTTTGATCTTAAAAGTTGTTGAGCTGCTCCAAAATGGAATGTTCTGACTCTTGCAAAACAATGATTTTCAAAAAAAGTAAAGATATGACTTTCACCCATATATAAAATGACATATGGTAAAGTTTTTGTTTAGCTTATTAATTAGAGAGAACCAGAAAAAAAACTGGTATAACCAATTCAAAGGAAGAGACACATTTATAGACACATTTATACTGAAATGTACTTGCAAATGAATGCAAAACTGTCTTCTGTCACAGGGGGCAGGAGAGCCAAGTGAACCTCCACTGGACAAAATTTATTTGCTTGTCTCTCAGTTTTCTGTACATTACCTTTTATCTCTACATGGTTGTAAAATATAAGCCTTGTCAAAGACAAGGATCCTCATCTCTATAAAATCAGTCAGTCCAGAGGGGCGATATCATTTCTGTGGAAGGATGGCCAGTGAACTTTTTCCCTTATTTCAAAGGTTTAAATTTCTCCTTACAGCCTTAAAAAATCAGAGAAATACTGAAGTGGTTTCATAAGACTTTCTGTTAGAGGTCTTGATACTTACATAGGAGAAAGGTTTGGTGCAGTGAAATCTGACATCTATTGCCCCTTTGATATTGTTTGGCCATACTACTTGCTCTTCTCAGATATGTGCAAAGTATCAGTTTGAAGGATTTCTGGGACAGAAGTTGGGAATGAAGTGTGATATAGCTAACTATTATTAATCACTGTTTCTTTTCCTCACGCAATGAGTCCGCAGTATTGCAGCAAAGTTATTCTCTTTAAATATTTTAGAACCTCTCATTTGTGTCACTTTATAAAACAACAATAGAATGACTTGCCATCTTCAGTGCTAACATGTACTTTGAGGGTCCCTCCCCAAGGTGGTCTCTGTGGTAGTCCCCATCCTAAAGAGAAGTCCCTACTCTAGTATCTGGTTTCCTCATCTCTGACCCTTTTCCATAAAGGCACTGAGGGGTCTCATTAAAATCCAAATTACATATAAAGCCATTCTTAAGCTTTGAGGCCTTAGTTTAAATTAATGTATATAACCTATACTTTGCAGAAAGCAGGACCACAGAAGAGTCCATGTGGATAGACTATCTGGATCAGAAAGGACTCTTCATGGAGGAGTGTGGTTGGGAATCAAATGGCAAAATCCTAACTCCAAAGGCTTCTAACTCTTCATTTTCTCTGGTTTGTACCAGTGCAGTTCAATAATGCTAGATAAAGTGCATTGAAAAAGATTTTACTGCCAATAACTCATTATTAGCCTCAACTTAGCTGTCAACAATGCCCTACAAACACATGGCAGTTCTTTCACTAGTTCACTTTCCCTTCCTGCCCAGTGCCTATTTCAAACCTTACTTCCCTTCACAGAGAAAGCAGACATCATCAGATAGGAGCTCCAACAATTTTCTGCAAACCAGATTTCCAAACAAACCTTTCTTTACTCTTCTTTATCAAAAAAAAGAGGTGACAATTCTCCAATCTAAATTAAGTATTTTCTCTTACAGAATTTATCACATCTTACCTCATGCTATTAATTATATCTACCTCTCTCTTTCATCTTCTCCCTCTCCCCTAGAACTGCATACAAGCGACCAAGAAGATGAAAATCACTTTCATATAGAAAAGTCTTAAGTGGACCCCACTTCTTCCTTCAGCCATGCCATTATTTCTGAATTTCCTTTTGTAATCTTCTCCAGAATCGTGCATCCATGTGTTTCAATTTTCTTCCTCATTATGCCGTCCTCCTAACTCCAGTCTATATTCTGCCAATATTCTGACAAAAAAAAATGGTTCGGATATCTCCAATAACCCTCTTGGTATTCAGTGTATTTAATGGTATTGCCCATTTTTCAACCTTTATCTTACATTAACTATCAACAATGTTCAACAATGCAGCCACTCCTTCTTTCATATATTATCATCCTTTAGCCTCCATATCCCCTCTTTCTCCTATATTTCTCCTACTTCTTTGGCCATTTCTTTTTTCTCAATTTATTCTTTAGAGTGATACAAAGTTCAATTATATTTCTTCTTACAACATTTTCTCTCCTGATTCTCTCATATATCCTATGACATCATGTGCCTTCAATTATCCTCTTACATATTGTTAATTCTCAAATTTAAACCTCTAATCCAGTAACTCCCATTGTATTTTTGGACATATTTAGCAAACTGCCTTCTAAGAATTTCTCCTTGGATGGTTGTCTCAACTTCAAACCTGTCATATAGTGAGGTCATAATATTTTTCCTTAAGAACTTGGTCCCCAGGTATGTTTCCACATCTCAGCTAGTAATACCCCAACTCGAATCAATTATACAAGTTTCCCTCATATCCAATGGATTTAAACCATATTTACTTTAAAATCCCAAATACAATTTTAATGTCTATACTTTGCTCACTTCCTCTGCAGTGGGACAAGTGACTGAATTCCTCACCTAAGTCATCAAGATGATGTCTATCCTTCCCAATCCATTCTTCACATGGTTGCAAAGCAGTTGTGCTGTTTTCTTGCTGAACTCTCAAAATTCATTTCCTCTAGATTAAAACCCAAAATCCTGAGTGTGGGTTTTAAATTAGCAAGGAAAGATTTATACTGTCTGAGTGTCAGACTCTAAGTGTCTCCCCAATCTGTGAACCAGCTTTTGATTGTTTCCAAGGAGAGTTTTCTTCAGGTGAATAAGGAGTTTATGGTCTCGATGTGATGGGTGGATAGAAAGATGAGGGAAAGCATTATAGAGCAAAGAATTTTATTTATTTATTTATTTATTTTTAATTTTTTTTATTTTGGCATTATTAATGTACAATTACATCAGCAACATTATGGTTACTAGACTCCCCCCATTATCAAGTCCCCACCACATACCCCATTACAGTCACTGTCCATCAGCATAGTAAGATGCTACAGAATCACTACTTGTCTTCTCTGTGTTATACTGCCTTCCCGTATCTCCCCACATGCTACATTATGTGTGCTAATTGTAATACCCATTTTTCCCCTTATCCCTCCCTTCCCACCCATCTTCTACAGTCCCTTTCCCTTTGGTAACTGTTAGTCCATTCTTGGGTTCTGTGAGTCTGCTGCTGTTTTGTTCCTTCAGTTTTTGCTTTCTTCTTATACTCCACAGATGAGTGAAATCATTTGGTACTTATCTTTCTCCACCTGGCTTATTTCACTGAGCATAATACCCTCTAGCTCCATCCATGTTGTTGCATATGGTAGGATTTGTTTTCTTCTTATGGCTGAATAATATTCCATTGTGTATATGTACCACATCTTCTTTATCCATTCATCTACTGATGGACACTTAGGTTGCTTCCATTTCTTGGCTATTGTAAATAGTGCTGCGATAAACATAGGGGTGCATCTGTCTTTTTCAAACTGGGCTGCTGCATTCTTAGGGTAAATTCCTAGGAGTGGAATTCCTGGACCAAATGGTATTTCTATTTTTATTTTTTTGAGGAACTTTCATACTGCCCTCCACAATGGTTGAACTAATTTACATTCCAACCAGCGGTGTAAGAGGGTTCCCCTTTGTCCACATCCTTGCCAACATTTATTGTTCCTATTCTTTTCCATGTTGGCCATCCTCACTGGTGTGAGGTGATATCTCATTGTGGTTTTAATTTGCATTTCTCTGATAACTAGTGATGTGGCACATCTTTTCATGTGCCTGTTGGCCATCTGAATTTCTTCTTTGGAGAAGTGTTGGTTCAGGTCCTCTGCCCATTTTTTAATTGGCCTGTTTGCTTTTTGTTTGTTGAGGTGCGTGAATTCTTTATATAATTTGGATGTCAACCCTTATTAGATACATCATTTATGACTATATTCTCCCATACTGTAGGATGTCTTTTTGTTCTACTGATGGTGTCCTTTGCTGTTCAGAAGCTTTTTAGTTTGATATAGTCCCACTTGTTCATTTTTGCTTTTGTTTCTCTTGCCCAGGGAGATATGTTCATGAAGAAGTTGCTCATTTTTATGTCGAAGAGATTTTTGCCTATGTTTTTTTCTAAGAGTTTTATGGTTTCATGACTTACATTCAGGTCTTTGATCCATTTTGAGTTTACTTTTGTGTATGGGGTTAGACAATAATCCAGTTTCATTCTCTTACATGCAGCTGTCCAGTTTTGCCAACACCAGCTGTTGAAGAGGCTGTCATTTCCCCATTGTATATCCATGGCTCCTTTATCATATATTAATTAACCATATATACTCGGGTTTATATCTCAGTGTTCCATTGGTCTATGGGTCTGTTCTTGTGCCAATACCAAATTGTCTTGATTACTGTGGCTTTGTAGTAGAGCTTGAAGTCAGGGAGCATAACTACCCCTGCTTTATTCTTCTTTCTCAGGACTACTTTGGCTATTCAGGGTCTTTTGTGGTTCCATATGAATTTTAGAACCATTTTCTCTAGTTTATTGAAGAATACTGTTAGCATTTTGATAGGAATTGCGTTGAATCTCTAGATTGCTTTAGGCAGGATGGCCATTTTGAGAATATTAATTATTTCCTATCCATGAGCACGGGATGTGTTTCCAGGTATTGGTATCTTCTTTAATTTCTCTCATGAGTGTCTTGTAATTTTCAGAGTATAGGTCTTTCACTTCCTTGGTTAGGTTTATTCCTAGGTATTTTATTCTTTTTGATGCAATTATGAATGGAATTGTTTTCCTGATTTCTCTTTCTGTTAGTTCATTGTTAGTGTATAGGAATGCAACAGATTTCTGTGTATTAATTTTGTAATCTGCAACTTTACTGAATTCAGATATTAAATCTAGTAGTTTTGGAGTGGATTCTTTAGGGTTTTCTATTTACAATACCATGTCATCTGCAAACAGGGACAGTTTAACTTCTTCCTTACCAATCTGGATGCCTTTTATTTCTTTGTGTTGTCTGATTGCCGTGGCTAGGACATCTAGAACTATGTTGAATAAAAGTGGGGAGAGTGGGCATCCTTGTCTTGTTTCTTTAAATAATCATGGGTCAGTTCTAAGTCTTATCACATTGACTCCAATCTACCAGGGGGCTCTTGTTGCCCGCTTCCTGTATCTAGATCTTTGTGCAGGTTCAGTGGGAAGAAGGGCACTGATTGATGGATAAGGGCTCTTTTGTTGGAATGTGAGAGGGGATGTCTCAGCCTCTGCAACATTTATTTGCCTTTATTTGGAGATTAATATGTTTCCTCTTAGAAGAAAAATCTTCTAAGTGCATCAAGCAAAAACCAATTTAACAAAAGAATCTCTAAATAATAAATAATTCTTTGATTCACAGCAATGAATTGCTTGTGTTGTGGTTTTAGGTATTGCATGTTGGTGTTAGGGACAGAGACTCCTTGAAAATATGCTTTGCATTAAATAATGCAATGCAACTTTTTTAAATTTTAGATATTAGTCTTGACTAATGTAGTCTGTTATTCTTAATCCAGAAATATGTAGTTTTCTGCTTGCTTTGACTTGGGTCTGAAGCCTCTTCAGCCTGCTCATTTCTGCTTAACCTTTTCATGACAACATTAATCAAACAAAGGTTGATGGGGGCACAGTATGCATATGAAATCTTTCTTTGTGGTGGGGAGTCAGCCAAAATCACAGATTTCCAGTCTTACACTATAGGAGATATGCAATTTGCCCAGCCTTCCCACCCACTGTGATGAGTGTTCTCTTTTATAACCATCAGCATTTCAAGGGAGCTGAATATGAGTCTGTAATTACAATGGCAACAATGGCTGCAGGGCAGGAAATGTGCATGAAATATAATACAAATGAGAGTGGCGTTATGCCCAGCATGCTCTAATGATCTCAGGACCTCACCAGGTGGTAAGCTATCTCCCTTCATTTTCATTTCCACCTACCATTTGCTAGGTAACCTTTGCCCAGTCACTTACCTTCCCCAGGTGCTGTCCTCAGAGGAGGTGATGAGGTCAGTCCTTTGTTGACCTGCAGGAGGATCTCCCTGCTGGAGGAGATCATGTACACAAAACTTAAAGAAAGTAGTACTTCTTTATAGAGACAGCAAACAGAACAGTTCGCTTCAATGCCATGACTACATGGAGGGAGAGATGATGACTAGATAGTAAGACTTGAAGGGCCCTGGAGAAACTTCCCTTTCTTTTTGTTTTACCAATAGTGTGTCCTTTCTCAATGGAAAACGCTGATGTGGTAGATTCATCTCTCTACTAAAAAGCATAAATGATATGTAAGAGGAAGAAAAGCATTTCCTAAATCTCCCAACATCTTTCAAATTTTAGTGTGCACATGAATTGCCTGAACATTTTGTTAAAATGTAGATCCCAATTGAGTAGTCTCAGGTGAGACCCGAGATTCTGCATTTCCAACATGTCCCAAGGTATTGATAATGCTGCTGGTCCTAGGGCCACATTTTGAATAGTACATCTCTAATCTGTGCCTCCTTTGCCAGTTTTTTTTTTGGTGAAGAAATGATACCCCAAAAGATGCAATGATTTGGTCAAGATCTCATAGATACCATTGTGGCAGGACGAGCATAAGCCCTGGGTCTCCTTGGGCTCCGTCCCTAACCCAAGCCCTTACTAGAGGAGCACCAGGAAGCAGCAGAAGAAGCACAAATAGAAGGTAATATGGGACTGAACAGACACAGGCCCTAATGGAATGTGATTTCAGAAAATAAGAAAAAAAAAAGTACAGATTTAGGGTTGGGTTAAATGCTTTATAGAGCACTCAGTTTGCTGGGGAATGTTAGAAAGAATGTTACTATGTGTGTCAGGAACTAATTATTCTGCCTTCAATTAGAAGAAAATTTTGAGTAAATAATTCCACTTCTCTGCTGCCATTGCTCCTAGTTAGATAGTAGGTAGGTCCAGATGACCTGACAACTGCTTCTAGCTCTGACATTTTATGATTCTCTAATAGATTTAAATGTGCCAGAACTGGATGATTTATTATTCATCTGTGTGTTTCCTTCTTTCTTTCTTTCTGCCTCCAGGAAGCAAAATAGTTGACTGTGAAAGGAGAAAAATGCTTAGGGCAAGGCTAATACTTTTTAGAAATCTACACTATTTACTATTTCTTTCCTACATTTCCAGAAAAATGTTGTAAAGGTGTGCAGAATAAATAACAATGAACTAGAATTTAAATTTCTAATTAGTACAGTTGAATAAAAGCTTGCACCCTTGTACATGAGGATCTGAATTAGCAGAGGGTATCTTTATGTGGTGCATATTTTCATTCTACATCACTATTAAAAATACACATCATAGAAATTCTAATAATAACATGACCATGTTAAGATATACCACATTTTCATACATTTATCTATAATTCTAGCTAGCACATGCTGGCTCAGAAAATTGTTGATTCCACTAGAACATGTAGAGAAGTGTATTCCTTGTACTTTATAAAGTATGTTTCCTATGCTTGAGTTATCATTTACTGAGGCAATTATCTTTTTCCCATAGTAAAAGAGGAAAGTTACCCACATCTAATCATATCAACATTTTCCCATTTCATTCTATTATCTTTGTATTTTTAATGCCTGGTTTAGTTAATGAGATTTGAACGTTTTATAATGAGAGCATTTGAAATAGAATTCATTAAGAGGCAGTGATTTTTCTACCATATTCAGAAAATTACTTGCTAATAAAATAGAAATATGATTCAAGAGATTTCTAATACAAATTGATTTTTGCAATAGTGATTTCAGTATCCAATCCTGGAAAAAGAAAGACTGGTTCAACATGTAAGTTATATGTGAATGGAAATAAGCACATCCTGAGTCCCTACTTCATTCACAGCCCCCTAATAGACATTTTGAGGTCACAGTATTGGAAGACATGTTTCCTGCCTGTTCAAAGTTCACTGTCTAGTCAGAGATGACTGACATGCATGAATCAGTTAAACAGCAAAATCAACAAAGAACAGGATTAAATTAGTGCTATACTGTGTTGTCTTAGACTGCAAATGATAGCTTCATTTGGAGACTTGGGAGAATATTAAACCAAGGAAAGTTTCAGTGAGAGCAAGAGAGTAAAAATCTAACTGCAGGACACAGAGCTAGTACAATTCATGATCTAATTTTTTCTAGTTGCAAGTAGTTTTGTTTGTCTGTCTTTGGTTTGTTTATCTTTTTAAAATTGACTATCCATGATCATTACCAGTGCAAAGAGAAATAAACTAAATACCAGAACACCAGACTCAAATCCAGGTTTCTGCTATGGAATCTGCACTTAGCACACATCTGGGAAAACAATCATTCCAAAGGAAATAGGAGCAGATAATAGTGAACTCACATCCATTGAAATAAACAAATGTCTTGTCTTGGTTGACAAAGAGGAGAATCACTTTTAAGGAAAGCATATTATCTGTCATTCAGATTTATTTCACTGTCCAAATCCCATCTGGATTTATGTCTGAGTACTGTGTTGAATAAGGATGCTGTAAGTAAAATTATTGAAAGCTGTTTCATTTCATACAGTCTATAAGACATTGGTATGTGAGCAACACTACTTTGGTAGCTTTTATTAAAATGTTCCTTTTGAAACAGTGAACATGTGGCTTTTCATCTCCTGGATTCCTACTGTGGGCTCTGGCAGAAGGTAGTTCCTAGATGAACAGAGACATTTGGAAGATGTCCGGAGGAGAGTCCAGCCCCTGCTAGAAGACAATGAAGTCTGGGGAACCTATCAGTACTCAACAAAAGATTAGGAAAGGAAAAAAAATAATCCATGCCACAGGGCAACCAGCTGGACAGCTTACTAGACTTGTGGTTAAATACAAATGCATGTAAGACAGCCCTGAGGGATTCTCAGTTCAATTGAAATGTAATGTTTTTGTAATGAGTTTTGGGGGAGGGGAGAGGTTGATCAAAAGAGACAGTGAGATTTGGGTTTTTATTTGAAGTCCAGATCTATAAATGAAACCTAGAGCATCTCTGCATATGTATAGCATCACATTGATAATTATCCACATTCTTGAAGGTTTCTAAATTTTTGGAGAACAGTTGTTTTTTTTATCTCATCTCTGCTTCTACATATATTTACTTCTATAAAATACTGAGTCTGTTTTCTCATCTTAATTACATTTACTAAATATCTATTACAAAGGACCACTTTGCATTATTGCATTATTTATTAAATTCACAGTATTTATTAAACTCAAGACTTTCCTACTTTCATATTTTCATATATATACACACATATATATATACACATATATATATATATATATATATGTGTATATATATATGTGTATATATATATATGAACTTTTATTTTTATTTACTTCCTCCTATTTTCGTTAGAGGTTTGGGTACTTTTTCATTGTCTCAACACAACCTTCCTTCCAGTTCATGCTCAGGATTGGAAACTGGCTTTCACTTCTGGAATCTTATATTTCCTATCACATACTTTCATTTTCCAGGTGGTTTATATCATCTTTTGGTTTGGGCTTTCCAAAACGATCTCCCCACCATTTTTTTAAGAGGACTTATTCTTGTCTGAAGGAGAGAAGAATATCTCATTTTTGAATAGAAAATGACTCAAGTGAGACATTTAAAAATTCTTTCATAGGCTTGTTCTCTGACTCTAGTATGAGAAAAACTCATTACCTTGAGATCACAAATCTGCAAATCTAAGAGTTGACAGCTTTCTGTGGGCATTTTGCAGTCACATGAAGAAACTAAGCTAAGAAGAAATAAAACAGAAAGAACTAGAAGCATCAAGCAAGCACATGCTCTCTGTCCTTGTAGTTCCCATAGCCCTGAACTCTTGTATTTCTTGCCGTGTCTATTAGCTTCTCCAAAATTATTCAATAAAAAATCCTTACATTTAATCTGCCTTGAGCTGAGTTTTTGTCACTTACTATCAAAGAAATTCAACTAACGCATCATTCAAATGTGATTGAAATATTTATTATAACTCTATCATTTTCCTGATGTCATTCTCTTATAATTTCAGGCTTGTGATATGTAGAATGTCACTAATTTAAAATGAATACCTCCTTCATTTTCAATAATAATAAGAGAATATTTGAAGCAGTGGGTTTCCTTCTCAGGGCAGATTTGGCTCACAGTCCTCATTTTCATTATTCTCGACCTCCATTACTGTGATTACTCATTTTATTTAAATATTACTTTGAAGTTTCATTGCAACTTAGACAACATGACTCAATTTTTAAAAAATATTTTCCATGGTGGTTTTAAAAAGGTACATTCTCTAGTTGTAGGGTGAAAATCTTATTATAAATCCATTAGACATATTATTAACTTGCTAGTATTTCTTCCTTTTAATGTAGGCAACTTTTTGAGTAATTCTGAGAGAATAAAATATTTGTTAAGTGTGCAACATCATTTTTTTAAGAAAAATTTCCTTTTGCATTACATTATAGTTTTAGTACTTAGTTGTTCGCACTATAAAAAATCCATTTTCTTTTCAAATTTCAATAATGAACACATTTTTATAGCTAGAAAAAAATATCATTACAAAGATGAAGAATCGTCCTTTGTTATTTTTATATGCTACATAGAGGCTTAATAGCTATATGAGGCTTAATAACATTTTTCTCTTTTTGTCTTTCAATTTGCTTTGTCTGCCTGACATTTATTAGCTGTGTAGGTATAAGTCACTTAACCTCTCTGGATCTCAATTTCCTCATCTGTAAAATCCGAATATTAATAAGAACTTCATATGAGCTGTTTAGGAGCATGAAATGAGAATGTTTTCAGTCTGAATAGAAAATCAATTCAAGGTATGGGAAGGCTTTAAGTTCACAGGAATATTTAATTCTCTAATTTTATGTATTTATTTTTATACAGTCCTTCTAAACACATTTTCTCAACCACAAAATACCCCAAAACCAAGACAACACAAAGATTATTTTATTTCTCTTGACTCTACCAAATAAGAAATATATCTAGACTTAAGGACAATAAGGTTTGCATTCCCTTAAACTTTCCATTCTCTGAAATTTGTTCCAGTATCCAGAATTTCACAGCCTCAATATCCTTAACTGTCTGATGGGTTTAATAACTCTGTTGGGTTTTGGTAAGTGTTTAGAGATACTTCATGTAAAATATTTAGCCTTTGCCGGACACAGAGTGGGTACTCAATGGATTTGGAAGTGTTTAGAGCTCTGGTCCCAAGCACAGGTACGATGCAAGTCTGTTCCTTGCCTTGAGAGTCAGAAGTCCTGGTTCTCTTTGTAGGTCTGTGCCTAACAGAGCTACATGATTTTGGAGGATATCACTACTGTTTCTGAGAGTTTTCTTCTCTCTCTAAGAAATCTACATTAGAATTCTTTTCTGGCCACCTTATGTGGCTTTAATGAAGACCGAAGAAAATGATGGATGTGACTAAACTTTCTAATTGGCTTTGTAATACCCCACAATAACTTTCTTTGTGATATTTCTAAATTCCCAAAAGGTCTCCAAAGCCAAGCTTTGGAGACCTTTAATGGTTTGTTCTCTTATCATTCTGACTAAATTTCTTTTATATCCCACCTTAAATCTTGGTTCCAACCATAGTAAATTACCTGAAATTACTATTCTATCTGTTGACTTGGAAGTTTTTGCATAATAGGGCTCCTTCTCCTCGGACTACTCCTCTGTCCTATCTCACTCAAACTCCTTTCCTTGGCTTCCTCTTTTTGGAAATTAGGCCTCAACCCTCATGTCACCTCATCCAAAAAAAACTTCTTTAATATCTAAAGATAGACTGGCATTATGTTATTATTCCATTTTGCATAATTTATCAAATGACTCTACCTTACTACCTCTGTATTTATTTATATCCCTCAGAAGTATGTGAATATGGTTTTCTCAGAGTCTGTCCTCTGTCCTGAAACACACTGCATGAGCTTAAGAGCTACTTGTTGAATAGGTAAAGTACTTTTATATATATACCCAAATCATTGTTTTTTTTTAATACATCTGCCCAGACCAAATATTATTTTGGAGAAAGTCTGTTTGTACAGTAGATAAAGTCTTCATGGAAGAGGAAGACAATGCATCAATATGTATTTTTAAAAAGAATTTAAACAGTTTTAAATTATTAAACAAATAGGCATAATCAGGTAAAATAATAATAAGATATTATTCTAACTATGTAATAAAAAATATGTTTTGAGACAACATCCTTTCAAAGGAGCTCTTTGTTTTCAATCATGTGTCCATGAAGAGGTCAAGGATCCAAGATTCCAAGATGCTTCCTCACAATTGCTGAGACTAGGAAAAATTCCATCTTTCTTTGGACTTTACTGCCATCTGTTGTTCAAATACGTAATTACATTTCTATTATTTTTCAGTGTGACCCTAGGTCACCGGTTTATGGAAAGTGCTAACTCCAGGGCCTCACCCCAGAAATCCACAATATTTCTCAGTATGGAACCTGTGATCCTGTATTTTCAGGAGAAGAGGGAAATACTTGGCATAGAACTTAATGTACATATCCATACTTGGTGTGCACAAGACTCTGCTAAGTAGAGGCTGTGTCTCCTGTGTTTTAACTGAAAGCATTGTCATAGAACTATTCTTGACTCAGCGGTGCCAACCTTTTATTTGCCCTTGAGCTATCACCACCACCAGACCACTCCTCACTATCCTTTAATAAATATACTGAGTTTACTGTTATCTATCCAAACATATGTTAAGAAAATGAGGGAAGAAGAAACCAGAGTTCATTTCTTCAGCTCCTGTCAGTGTTAGCTTCAGTTAACTTGTTTCACTATTCCTAAACTGTCACTCCCATTAAAGACCAATCCTTTGAAATAAAGTTTCTGCTTTACCAAAACAAGCCAGTATCCTTATTAATGGAAAAATAACAAAGAGTTATAAGTCATTATTAATATTTACTATAAAGCAGTTTCTAAACGAACTTTTCTAAACCTTAAAAAAGTGGGATCAGGGCCCTGCGACCTGAGAATTCTGGATAAATCTGTGTTTGGAGGGAGGATCAGGTAAAGGATTGAAGAACATAGCCCAAGAAAGGTGGTATTTCATAGATCTCTGAGGTGTCTAGAGGAAAGATTGTAACATTTATGGAAGAGCATCAGACCAGCATCCATCAAGAGCTAGAATATAATTTATGAGAGGTTAGATAACAGGCAAAAGATAACATCTGCATTTCATAATTTTGTCCAAAGCTGGCTATGTGTATCATAGGATTTTATTCTATGCCTTCCTTTTAGGATGTTCCACATTCTGGCCCCTGATTGCTTATCCTTATACTGGTTTTCTTATTATATTAAAAAAAAAACTCTGGCCACAAACCTTAAATAGCTGAATACAGTAATCAAAACAACATGGTGCTGGCACAAGAACAGACCCATAGATCAATGGAACAGACCAGAGAGTCCAGAAATAAACCCATGAATATATGGTCAATTAATATATGACAAAGGAAGCAAAATATACAATGGGGAAAAGACAGTCTCTTCAATAAGTGGTGTTAGAAAAACTGGACAGCTACATGCAAGAGAATGAAATAGGATTACTCCCTAACACCATATACAAAAGTAAATTCAAATTGGACTAAACACCTAAAAGTAAGACATGAAACCATAAAACTCTTAGAAGAAAACTTAGGCAACAATCTCTTGAAGATAAGCATGAATAATTTTTTTCTGGACACATCTTTCTTGGCAAGGAAACAAAAGCAAAAGTAAGTGGGACTACATCAAACTCAAAAGCTTCTATAACAAAAAGGCATCCTACAGTACGGGAGTATTTGTAAATTTTATATCCAATAATGGCTTAACATCTGAAATATATAAAGAAGTCATATGACTCAACATAAAAAAACCCAAATAACTCAATTAAAAAATGGGCAAAAGACCTGAATAGACATTTTTTCAAAAAAAGACATACAGGTGGACAACAGACACATGGAAAGATGCTCTGCATTACTAATCATCAGGGAAATGCAAATCAAAGCTACACTGAGATACCACCTCACACCAGTTAGAATGGCCACTATCCAAAAAGGAAGAAATAACAAGTACTTGTGAGGACTGGGAGAAAAGGGAACCCTCCTACACACTGTTAGTGGGAATGTAAATTGGTGCAACCACTATGGAAAGCAGTATGGAGCTTCCTCAAAAAACTAAAAATAGAAATACCATATGACCCAGTAATTCCACTTCAAGGAATTTACCCAAAGAAAACAAAATCTCTGATTCTAAAAGATACATGCATTCCTTTTTATTGCCACATTATTTACAATAGCCAAGATATGGAAACAACCAGTGTCTGTCAATAGATGAGTGGATAAAGAAGATGTGGTACTTATATACAATGAAATATTATTTAGCCATAAAAAAAGAAAGTAATCCTGCTGTTTGGGACAATGTGGATGGACCTAGAGGGCATTATGCTAAGTGAAACAAGCCAGGTGGAGAAAGACAAATACCATATTATTTACTTATATGTGAAATTTAAAAACAAAACAAAATGAACAAAATAGCAATAGACTCCTAGATACTGAGAACTGACTGGTGGTTATCATGGGGGAGAGGTTGGGATGGGTGGATAACATAACATAAATTAGTCATGGGGATGAAAGTACAGAATGTAGAATATAGTCAATAGTTCTGTAACATCTTTCTGTGGTGAGAGTAACTACACTAGTTGGGGTATACATAGCTGTATTCAACATACATAACTGTTGAATCATTATGTTGTATACTTGAAACCAATATAGTGTTTTATATCAACAATACTTCAAAAATAAAATATTATAAAATAACTGTTTCATATCCTATTAGGTTTATTTTTTTCTAGTCAATTATGACTGATCAATAGGAAATTAGAGATTTTTGTATACTGATAAAGTTTCTCCAATCCTGGCTGAACTCAATTTTTAGTTATAATAGCTAGTCAGTTTGTTCTTTCTGAAAGTGGATATCTTCAATTTCTTCCTTCAAGAAAGCTTTAAATATTTTATCCCTATTTATCTGCTACTATGCTGTCAGTTTCTGGTATCAAAGCTAAGAAAGCATAATAAAGAAAGATTACCAAATTTTATCAAGTGATTTTTTTAACCATGTCCTGAAAGGATCACATTTAATTTTCCCTTTTAATCCATTAATAATATAAATTATATCAATATACTTTCCAATACCAAAACATTCTGACATATCTAATATAATATATACTCGGTTAGGTTGTTATTATTTTAATATTTCCCTAGATAGATTTATAATATTTTATTTCAGATTTGTGTTTCTATGTTTACAGATGATATTGGCCTAATTTTGTGTGTGTGTGTATGTAAGATTGTGCATATATAAATGCCTGTGCCCCCTAATACCTTATTTTGTTTTGATATCTAAGCTATTACAGATTCATATACAATGAGTGGGAAGGTTTTCTTTTTCTTTACAATTAGAAACAGTTTATTTAGCATATGCATTTTCTGTTCCTTAAACAATTGGTATAATTTCCATCACACTTTCAATGACTGATCTTAAGTGGATCTTTGATTATATTTTCAATTTCTTCTATAATGACTGGAATCTTTTTCAAATTCTTCTAGAATGGATGTTTACAATATATTTTTCAGAAAACACATATTCTTATATTTTTCAATATTTTGGTATAAAATTATGCATATAATTATAAGTATTATTTTAATTACAATGGGAAGTCACTGGAGTGTTTTAAGCAGAGGGCACTCAATCTGATCTACATTTTTATTGGAAATTTTATGGAAGCATTACATATCTAAAGAAAAGTGCACCCATTATAAGTATTCAGCTTGATGAACATTCACAAAGTAAACACACCTGTGTAACCATCACGCTAATCAAGCAACAGAACATTACCAAATCCTTTGTGCTCTTTCCCAGTCTGTGCGCTGCCTGCCGAAGCCTATCCACTATCCTGATGTCTAGGAACATAGATTAGTTTTGCCTGCTTTAGAACTTTATGTTATTAGAATTATATATTATGTACTCATTTCTATATTGTGTCTTTTGCTGAAATTATGTGACATCCATCTATGTTGTTACATAAAGTTGTAGACAGTTCATTCTCATTGCAGTGTAATGTTCCTTTGTATGAATATACCAAAATTATTTATCAGTTCTACTGGGGTCCACATACTATGTTTTTCCAATGCATTATTTATTGTTTTCAGTTTGGAGGTCCTTAGGGTTGTTTTTATAGACATTTTTGTTCATCTATTTTGGTAAAAATAGGTAAACAGATCTGTTAGGCACATACTTTAGCATCAAATTGTTGAGTCTGAATCTATGTGTCTACCTGACCCTATTAGATAGTGTCAAAAAGATTTTCAAAGTGGTTGTACCAGCTTTGTTTGAAAGTTTCGGCTGCTATATATCTTCACTGACACTGGATATTTTTTGTTCTTTCAATGTTTACCATTCCATTGTTTGCATGTGGAATTGAACTACAGTTTTAATTAGCATTTTCCTAATAATCAAATAAGTTGAGAACATTTCATATGTTTATTAGTTAAGTGCATATCTTCTTTGGTGAAGTATCTAAGTCTTTTGCCCACATTTGTATTAGGTTTTCTATCTTTTTTCTTACTGAATTATAGATCTTTATATAAACTTCAGATATAAGTACTTTATTTGATATGAATTTCAAATATTTTATTACATTTTGTGGCTTGCATTTTATCCTTTTATTTCTGTCCCTGGATAAAGAAGCTTTCTTCATCTTAATGTAATTCAATATATTACTTCTTCCTTCTCATGTCACTTTTTATATCTTCTTTGACAAATCTTTGTTTACCACAAAGTTATGATTTCTCCCTTGATTTCTTTTTTTTATCAGTAGTATTTATTTTATTTCACTTTTTTTGTAAAGATATCATTGATATACACTCTTAATAAAGGTTTCACAAGAAAAACAATGAGGTTACTACATTCACCATTATTACTGAGTCCCCCCATAAGCCATTGCAGTCACTGTTGATCAGTGTAGTAAGATGTCAGAGTCACTATTTGCCTTCTCTGTGCTACACTGTTCTCCCCATGATACCCCTCAATCCCCTTCTCCCTCCCTCCCCAACCACCCTCCCCCACCCCTTCCCTTTTGTAACCGCTCGTCTCTTCTTGGAGTCTGTGAGTCTGCTGCTATTTTGTTCCTTCAGTTTTGCTTCATTATTATTACTCCCCAAATGAGGGAAATCATTTGGTATTTGTCTTTCTCACCCTGACTTATTACACTTAGCATAATACCTTCTAGCTCCATCCATGTTGTTGCAAATTGCAGGATTTCTTTCTTTCTTGTGGCTGAATAGTATTCCATTGTGAATACATGGATGTGTACCACATCATCTTTATCCATTCATCTACTGATGGACACTTAGGTTGCTTCCATTTCTTGGCTATTGTAAATAGTGCTGTGATAAACATAGGGGTGCATCTGTCTTTTTCAAACTGGGCTGCTGCATTCTTAGGGTAAATTCCTAGGAGTGGGATTTCTGGGTCAAATGGTATTTCTATTTTTATTTTTTTGAGGAACCTCCATACTGCTTTCCATAATGGTTGAACTAATTTGCATTTCCACCGACAGTGTAGGAGGGTTTCCCTTTCTGCACATCCTCACCAACATTTGTTGTTCCTATTCTTTTCCATGCTGGCCATCCTAAGTGGTGTGAGGTGATCTCATTGTGGTTCTAATTTGCATTTCCCTGATAATGAGTGACGTGGAGCATCTTTTCATGTGCCTGTTGGCCATCTGAATTTCTTCTTTGGAGTACTGTCTGTTCATATCCTCCACTCATTTTTTAATAGGGTTATTTGCTTTTTGGGTGTTGAAGGATGTGAGTTCTTTATATATTTTGGATGTTACCCCTTGTTGGATATGTCATTTACAAATATATTCTCCCATACTGTAGGATGCTTTTTTGTTCTACTGATGGTGTCCTTTGCTCTACAGAAGTTTTTTAGCATGATGTAGTCCAATTTGTTCATTTTTTATTTTTTTCCCTTACCTGAGGAGATGCGTTCATGAAAAAGTTGCTCATGCTTATATTCAAGAGATTTTTGCCTATGTTTTCTTCTAAGAGTTTTATGGTATCATGACTTACATTCAGGTCTTTGATCCATTTTGAGTTTACTTTTGTGTGTGGGGTTAAACAATAATCCAGTTTCATTGTCTTGCATGTAGCTGTCCAGTTTTTGAAGAGGCTGTCATTTCCGCATTGTATATTCAGTTAATATAAGATTAATTGACCAGATATGTTTGGGTTTATATTTGGGCTCTCTAGTCTGTTCCATTGGTCAATGGGTCTGTTCTTGTGCCAGTACCAAATTGTCTTGATTACTGTGGCTTTGTAGTAGAGCTTGAAGTCGGGAAGCGTAATCCCCACCACTTTAGTCCTCCTTCTCAGAATTGCCTTGGCTATTCGGGGTCTTTTTTGGTTCCATATGAATTTTAGAACTGTTTTCTATAGTTCGTTGAAGAATGCTGTTGATATTTTGATAGGGATTGCATTGAATCTGTAGATTGCTTTAGGCAGGGTGGCGATTTTGACAATATTAATTCTTCCTATCCATGAACACGGGATGTGTTTCCATTTATTGGTATCTTTAATTTCTCTCATGAATGTCCTGTAGTTTTCAGATATAGGTCCTCACTTCCTTGGTTAGGTTTATTCCTAGGCATTTTATTCTCTTTGATGCAACTGTGAAGGAATTGTTTTCCTGATTTCTTTTTCTGCTGGTTCATCATTGGTGTATAGGAAGGCAACAGATTTCTGTGTATTAATTTCTATCCTGCAACTTTGCTGAGTTTAGATATTAGATCTAGTAGTTTTGAAGTGGATTCTTTGGGTTTTTTATTTACAATATCATGTCATCTGCAAACAGGGACAGTTTAACTTCTTCCTTGCCAATCTGGATGCCTTTTATTTCTTTGTGTTCTCTGATGGCTGTGGCTATGACCTCCAGAACTATGTTGAGTAAAAGTGGGGAGAGTGGGCATCCTTGTCCTGTTCCCAATCTTCAAGGGAAAGCTTTCAGCTTTTCACTGTAAAGTATAATGTTGGCTGTGGGTTTGTAATATATGGCCTTTATTATGTTGAAGTACTTGTCCTCTATACCCATTTTGTTAAAAGTTTTTATCATGAATGGATGTTGAATTTTGTCAAATGCTTTTTCAGCATGTATGGAGATAGTCATATGGTTTTTGTCCTTCTTTATGTTGATGTGATGGATGATGTTGATGGATTTTTGAATGTTGTACCTTCCTTGCATCTATGGAATAAATCCTACTTGTTCATGGTGGATGATCTTTTTGATATGTTTTTTTAATTTAGTTTGCTAATATTTTTTTTAGTATTTTTGCATCTACGTTTATCAGAGATATTGGTCTGTAATTTTCTATTTTTGTTGTGTCTTTGCCTAGTTTTGGTATTAGAGTGATGCTGGCCTCATAGAATAAGTTGGGAGTATTCCCTCCTCTTCTACTTTTTGGAAAACTTTGAGGATGGGTATTAGGTCTTCACTACATGTTTGATAAAATTCAGCAGTGAAACCATCTGTTCCAGGGGTTTTGTTCTTAGGTAGTTTTTTGATTGCCAATTCAATTTCGTTGCTGGTAATTGGTCTTTTCAGATTTTCTGTTTCTTACTGGATCAGCCTTGGAATGTTGTATTTTTCTAGAAAGGTATCTTTCTTATAGGTTATCCAGTTTAATAGCATATAATTTTTCATACTATTGTCTCATAATTCTTTTTATTTCTGTGGTGTCCATAGTGATTTTTCCTTTCTTATTTCTGATTCTGTTTATGTGTGTAGACTCTCTTTTTTTTCTTGATAAGTCTGTGTGGGGTTTATCTATTTTGTTTATTTTCTTGAAGAACCAGTTCCTGCTTTCATTGATTCTTTCTACTGTTTTATTATTCTCGATTTTATTTATTTCGGCTCTAATCTTTATTTTATTTTTTTTAATATAACTTATTTTATTATCATTAATCTACAATTACATGTGCAATATTATGGTTATTAAACTACCCCTTCATCAGGTCCCCCCCACCAACCCCATTACAGTCACTGTCCATCAGCGTAGTGAGATGCTATAGAATCACTACTTGTCTTCTCTGAGTTGTACTGCCCTCCCCGTGCCCCCCCAACATTACATCTGCTAATCGTAATGCCCCTTTTTCCCTCTTATCCCTCCCTTCCCGCCCATTTTCCCCAGTCCCTTTCCCTTTGGTAACTATTAGTCCGTTCTTGGGTTCTGTGAGTCTGCTGCTGTTTTGTTCCTTCAGTATTTTTTCTTTGTTCTTATACTCCACATATGAGTGAAATCATTTGATACTTGTCTTTTTCGGCTTGGCTTATTTCACTGAGCATAATACCCTCTAGCTCCATCCATGTAGTTGCAAATGGTAGGATTTGTTTTCTTCTTATGGCTGAATAATATTCCATTGTGTATATGTACCACTCTTCTTTATCCATTCATCTACTGATGGACACTTAGGTTGCTTCCATTTCTTGGCTATTGTAAATAGTGCTGCAATAAACATAGGGGTGCATCTGTCCTTTTCAAATTGGGCTGCTGCATTCTTAGGGTAAATTCCTAGGAGTGGAATTCCTGGGTCAAATGGTATTTCTATTTTGAGTTTTTTGAGGAACCTCCATACTGCTTTCCACAATGGTTGAACTAATTTGCAGTCCCACCAGCAGTGTAGGAGGGTTCCCTTTTCTCCACATCCTCGCCAACATTTGTTGTTGTTTGTGTTTTGGATGTTGGCCATCCTCACTGGTGTGAGGTGATATCTCATTGTGGTTTTAATCTGCATTTCTCTGATGATTAGCGATGTGGAGCATCTTTTCATGTGCCTGTTGGCCATCTGAATTTCTTCTTTGGAGAAGTGTCTATTCATGTCCTCTGCCCATTTCTTAATTGGATTATTTGCTTTCTGTTTGTTAAGGTGCATGAGTTCTTTATATATTTTGGATGTCAACCCTTTATCAGATACGTTTTTTATGAATATATTCTCCCATACTGTAGGATGTCTTTTTGTTCTACTGATGGTGTCCTTTGCTGTACAGAAGCTTTTCAGCTTGATATAGTCCCACTTGTTCATTTTTGCTTTTGTTTCCCTTGCCCGGGGAGATATGTTCATGAAGAAGTTGCTCATGTTTATGTCCAAGAGATTTTTGCCTATGTTTTTTTCTAAGAGTTTTATGGTTTCATGACTTACATTCAGGTCTTTGATCCATCTTGAGTTTACCTTTGTGTATGGGGCTAGACAGTAGTCCACTTTCATTCTCTTACATGTAGCTGTCCAGTTTTTCCAACACCAGCTGCTGAAGAGGCTGTCATCTCCCCATTGTATATCCAAGGCACTTTTATCAAATATTAATTGACTGTATATGTTTGGGTTAATGTTTGGATTTTCTATTCTGTTCCACTGGTCTGTGGGTCTGTTTTTGTGCCAATACCAAATTGTCTTGATTACTGTGGCTTTGTAGTAGAGCTTGAAGTCAGGGAGCTTAATTCCCCCTGTTTTATTCCTCCTCAGGATTGATTTGCTCTAATCTTTGTTATGTCCTTCCCTCTACTGACTTTGGGCCTCATTTTTTCTTCTTTTTTTAGTTTTGTTAATTGTGAATTTATACTGTTCATATGGGATTGTTCTTATTTCCAGACGTAGGCCTGTATTGCAGTATACTTCCCTCTTAGCACAGCCTTTGCTGCATCTCACAAATTTTGGGGTGTTGAATTACTGTTGTCATTTGTCTCCATATATTGCTTGATCTCTGTTTTTATTTGGTCATTGATCTATTGATTACCTAGGCATGTTGTTAAGCCTCCATGTGTTAGTGGGATTTTTCATTTTCTTTGGATATTTTATTTCTAGTTTCATACCTTTCTGGTCTGAGAAGCTGGTTGTTACAATTTCAATCTTTCTGTATTTACTGAGGCTCTTTTTGTGGCCTAGTACATGATCTATTCGTTCCATGTGCACTTGAGAAGATTTTGTATCCTCTTGCTTTTGGGTGGAGTGTTCTGTAGATGTCCATTAGGTTCTTCTATTCTAATGTTCTGTTCAGTGCCTCTGTCTCCTTACTTATTTTCTGTCTGCTTGATCTGTCCTTTGGAGTGAGTGGTGTGTTGAAGTCTCCTAAAATGAATGCATTGCATTCTATTTCCCTTTTCCTTTGATTTCTTTTCGAAGATTTATTGTTAAAGCTTTCACATTTAGGTTTGTGTCTGTAATTTACTTTTTATTATGGTGGGAGGTAATAGTCATCATAATTCATATCTTTTTCCATGTGGATAGTCAATTGATCCAATAACATTTATAGGAAATACCATCACTTTTACTACAGTGCCATCTTTGTCATGAATTGAATGTCTATACATGTGAAAGTCTCATTCTAAATTGTACATAATTAACATTATATATCATCGTTGTGTGTAATAACTTTGTAATTTGTTTACTATCTTTGATAGTTTGTAAATAAATAATTTTTGAATTTTAATGTATAAGATCACACATCTATGAACATAAACACTTCTATTTGTTTACTTATCTTCTTTCTGGGCCTGGCATTTTCTTTGCAGAAACATTTTAACTCCAGATTTATTTTTATTGCATAGGACTATCCCAATTTTCTATTTTATCTTGTTTAAGATTTGCAAATTATTATTTGCCTGTGAATTTCTTTTCATTTGGATTTTCAAACTTTTTAGTAAAAATTTGTTCATAGAACTTTCTATTTTAAAGTCTATAAGACGGTAGTTATGTCTCTGACCTCCTTTGGTGTTTGCTTTAAATGGAGTTTGTAGTTTATTTATGTTTAATATAATTATTGATATTTTTGGTGTATATTGTCTTACTATTTATTACATTTATTTTTTTCTTTTATTCTTGCCTCTTTTTAGATTAATTATTGTTTATTATTCTATTTTTCCCTCTATTGATTTAGGCATTATATAATTTTCTTTTCTTTGATACACTAGAGTTTGGGGATTTTTTAAAATTGAGTTTAACTTAATTCCATTATGGTCTGAGAACATACTTTTTATATAAAATCATTTTAAATTTAGTGAGACATGTTTTATAGCCCATAATATGGTTTTGCTTAGTAAATGTACATCTACTTTTGTTAGGTAGAATAGTCAATAAATACCAATTAAGACAAGTTGATTCAGAGTATCGCTGTGTCTTTTATGTCTTTACTGTTTTCCTGTCTTCTTGTTCTACCAATTTTTGAGAGATGAGTATGTAAATCTCCAACTTGTTTATTTGACAGTATCTCTTTGCAAGTTATATTAGTCTGTGCTTTATGATTTAGATGCACAAATATTCAGAGTTTTGTTTGTTTTCTTTGCAAGTTGACCTGATTATCATTATGAAGAAAACATATTTATCATTTGCAGTGTTTTTGGCTCTGAAATATACTTTGACTGATATTAAAAGAACCTTTAGAGGCTTCCTTCATTAGTGTTAACATGGCGTATCATTTTTCATCCTATTAACTTATAACGTATTTTCATCTTTAAATTTAAAGTGGGTTCTGGTAGGTAGCCTACATTTGGGTCATGGTCTTTTACTCAATCTAACATTCCCTGCCTTTAAATTGAGTGTATAGAACATTTATACTTAATTTGACTATTTTGTTAGTTTTAATCTACATATTTCACTTTGTTTTTTATTTGTTTCAACTTTGCTCCCTTTCCTTTCTTTTCTGTACTTTTAGAAAAAGTGTGTGATTTTTATGATTCCCTTTTAGCTTCTTGTCAGTTTATAAGCTTTAACTCTTTATTTTTGATAGTCTAGTGTTTGTCTTCGTTTTATAGTATTTATCTGTAACTTCTCCACCTTCAAAGGGCATTTTACCTCTTCCTGTATAATAAAAGCAACTGGTAACAATATTGCAATTCCAAATTTCCACTTCCAGCCTTTGTGCTATTGATGCCTAACATTTTAATCGTTAATATAAGTCTCACAATCCATTGTTCTTTTTTAAACATCTAGTTATGTTTTAAATAAATTTAAATAATAATCTAAAAGTTTCACATATTTACCTACATAGTTACTATTTTGGCAATCTTCGATCCTCTGTGTACATTGAGATCCATATATCATATCATTTTCTTTTTGCCTGACTGATTTCTTTCAATATATCTTGTGGTACTGGTCCATTTGTGACCAAAAGCCTTAGTCTTTTCAGGCTGGTATCACAGAATAACACAGACTGGGTGGCTTATAAGCTACAGAAATGTATTTCTCACAGTACTGCATGTTGGGAAACCTATGATCAAGTTCCAGAAGACAGAGTGTCTGGTAGGAGCCCATTTCCTGGTTCATGGGCAGTCATCTTTTGCTGTGTCCTCTCATGATGGAAAGAGTGAAAGATCTCTCTGGAGTTTCTTTTAAAAGAGCCATAAACCCGTTCATGAGAACCCAACCCTCATAACCTAATTACCTCCTAAGGCTCCGTGTCCTAATTTCATCACATTAAAGCATTAGGATTTCAAAATATGGATTTGACTAAGATACAAGCATTCAGTTAGCATGTTTGTTAGATACTTTACCTGGATGTAGAATTCTAGGTTATCAGCTTTTTTCTTTTTGGTACTTTGTAGATACTGCTTCATTGTCATCTTTTTTGCATTGTTTCCCATGAGAAATCTGCTATAATCTTTATCTTTGTTCTGTATATAATTAATTTTTTTATCATATTTCATCTAAGCTTTTCTCTTTATCATTAGCTTTGAGGAATTTACTGACATACCTTTATGTAATTTTCTTTGTTTGAAATTCACTGAGCTTTCTGAATCTGTTGATTTGGAGTTTTTACCAAATTAAGAGTTTTTTGACCGTTATTTCTTCAATTTTTTTTCTTCCCCTCCTTTGGGGACTCCATTTACACGTATGTCAAAGTGCTTGGAGTTTTCCCCAAGTTCATTGATTCTCTGCTCATTTTTCCATCTTTTTCCTTTCTATGTCTTATTTTGAATAGTTTCTATTGCTATGCCAGTTTAGAAAATGTCCCAGGCAGAAAGCCAGTGTGGAACTCATCTCATGTGTTTTCTTTTTCTCGAGGGTCACAACCCTTTGGTATTTATTTTGCCTTGTCTGATTGTGTGTGTTTGTGTGTGTGTCTGTGTGTATACATGAGTGTGTGTGTAGTATTAGGATAAGTTCAATACCTAAAATTCTATTATGGCTGGAAGTGGAAGTATTAACAGATTTTTTTAATAAAAAATGAGCTCCCTTAATAGATTATTCTAAAATCTTCCTAGAATCTGGGGACATGCATTAAATTTCTATATTAGTTAAATATAATATTTCAATATAATAGCATTAAGTATTTCTTAATAATATGATGTTTTGAATTTTTTACATAAATATGAAATAGATGACTAGGAATGGGACATGACTTGAAATATCCTTCAAATCATGCAGCTGTTAGCAAATGTGCTTCTCAGACTCTAATTTCAAGTCATTTCAACAAAAAAGTCATTGTTGTTCATTTTTAAAATTTAGAAAAAATAAAGATAATGAGAGAGATTGTGTTTGTCCAGGTAAAAGTTGTCTATAGCTGAGAGTGTCTGCTGGTGAACTAACTAGGGTAACTGACATAAAAGACAGGGCAGAGGAATTAGATTAACAAGAGGAACAGTATTTGAAAGGATGGACATATATTTGTGTATCTGATCACACTGAAGGTGCATCTTAATTTCAACAATTTTGGAGAATTTTTCACTAATGTTCTTTATCAAAGAAATAAGATATAATATGATAAAGAATATATAACTTAGTGTATTGTTGTAGTAAATGCTTGGCAATGACAATTTATAATGCACTCTATTCAGCTGTTAGATATTTTTAAGGATATATCTAGGCCAGTAAAATTTCAATGTAATGTCGTAGGAGTTCCACTGTCTGGTAGCATTGCTGTGCATATTCCACTAGATGGTGATCTATACCTATTTGATGTCTTTAAATGCAAAGCATTTCCAGTCTGAAGTTGCACACCAGAATCCTGGACTCCAGTGATTGGAAGGGCCTCTTCATTCACACATTTACTCACTCAGCATTTCAGAGCATCTACTATATGTTAACCCAAATATTAGTGTCTTGCAAATGAGTTTCAGCCCAGGCAAATTCGCTATAGATTCACTGTGACCAAAGAAATTTACAGCAAAGGGTTCTTGGGGTGAAAAGGTTATACCCAACTTTATTTCCAGGTAGCAGGTCAGTCACTAAAATCCCGTTCACTCAGAGCAGGTCTGTGTTATCACTGCTGCTTCAAATGCAGCAAGCCCTTCTCTGCCTCTGGGCCCCTCTGTCTGCACAGCCTTCCCGCACAGCCGTCCTCTGGGCCTCTCCGTACAGTCATCCTGCACAGCCGTCCTCCGGGCCTCTGTCCTCAGCGCTGCCACCACTCCAGCCTCCGCTCCACTCTCCTGCAGCCTTGCAGCCCTGCCACCCTGTCTCCAGCAGGGCACTGGGCAGAACTCTTTATATTAACACAATAATGGCTTATTGCCTAAAGGTGTGGAAGTGGTAGCATAGCAATAGGCCAATTACATCATCAGGTGGTTTAAGTTCAGTGAGGATCCTGGCCATAGGAACCCCACCTAACCCACAATTAGGGAGACAAAGATTATTAAGATACAGTTGTCTCATAGCCTCCTGGGGCATGGGGTGACAAATGTGTATCCTGCTAACTGAAATTCAAAATAATAGGTAGTGTGATAGAAAAAAGCTCTGAGAGCTCCTGACCTAGGAGCATCTGAAATATCTATTAAGCACTCTTGCAACTCCCTAGTACTGCATTTTTTAAAAACTGGGGGCAATATTATAATAGGAGGGTTGATATTAAAAAGGAATCTAATGAAAAAAATTATCGAGCATTTGGTATGTATATGTGCAAACCAAAATATTAGATGCTACAATGGAAAACATGACTCATGTTTTCATTCATTGATTTCTCAAGAAACAAATCAGACAGGAGAATTGAAACAAATATACAGATATCTATAACACGGGAAACACTGTAGGGGAAGCCTTAAAGTTTCTGAGGGAAGGTTAATTTCTGGCTAGAGGAATCAGAAAACTCTTCATCTGATAGATTCCATGTAAGAAACCTTTTTAGAACAGATAAGTTTTTGAACAGTAAAAATGATCAGGAGCCTCATTTTCAGGAAGAAGAATAGCTGAAAGGAACCATTACCATTGGTGCATACCCCCTGTCCTGTTTCCAAACCTTTATGTAATTCTAACACTGCTACTGACTGACCAAAGTCCTCGGCTAGGTCACTTAAATTTTCTTTTCAGAAAGTCTCAGGTTTCTTTTCTATTTATGAGTTGACTAGACATATGTAATCCCCTTCTCTCATCTCAAAGATGAGACAGTGGGAAATGGAGGTTTTATGTAGGGAATGGGAATTCTGCACTTCCAGCTAAAGTGTGAGGTCTGGTTAGAGGCCATTACAACCCCCTTAAAGTCTTCTGTCAAAGTGTTAACCCCCAGTTCTTCAGAATGTAATTGTATTGAGAGCTGGGGCCTTTGAAGAGTTGATTAAGTTAAATGAAGCCATTAGGGTGGGCCCTAATCCAATCTGATTGGTTTCCTTAAAAGTAGAGGAAATTTGGACAAAGAGATATCAGGGATACAAATGCACAACAGAGAGACCATGTGAGGATACAGTGAGCCGGCAGCATCTGCAAGCCAAGGAGAAAGGTTCCAGGAGAAATCAACCCTGCCTTGGACTTCTGGCCTCCAAAACTGTGAAAAAATTAATTTCTGTTGTTTAAGCTATGGTATTTTGTTATGCCAGCCTTAGCAAACTAATGTAGGTGCTATTATAAAATAAGCCTGGAAAAGTAATCTGGACCACGCTGTGGAATTCTTTAAAACTGAGATAGAAATTGTATATTCAATTTGGTATTTAAAAAGAAACTAACACAGGTTATGAGCACAAGAACAGTACATCTTGCCAGCATCCAGCCAGCAGCTTGAGTCTTCTAAGGTAAAGACATTGCAGAAAAAGAAGCGAAGGTGGGAAAGATTTTTGACAGCATTTAGGAAGAAGAAAATTAAATTAAATTGGCAGGAGCCAGGAAGTCATTTCCAATGTGTGCTCTCCAACTCAAGTCCTTGGTGACTTTTGAAAAGGTTCTTGACCTCCTGGGGCTGCTGCTTCATGTGTCTGTCACACAGAAATGCTGTTACTAGCCAACCTCCTTTAAAGGATGTTTGCTGGAGTCAGACAAGAAAACCGTTGAGAAAATGCTGTTAAAATTATGAGCACCAGATAGAGAGTCTATATGTTCTCACAGTGGGAAGAAACCACAAAGGTTATAGAGCCTAAGCTCCTTAATTAAAAGTTGTTAAACATATACATGGCATTATTTGTAGTAAACACAACAAAAAAAAAATGAAAAAAAAAAAGGTATTACTTTCTCCGATCTCCAGCACTGGAAAAGACTGCATTCTTTAAAAATTTTTTTTTCTTCTATAGCTGATCAATTTCAGAGAATCCAACAGGCTCTTGGAAAAAAAGGCAAGAGGTAGTTTAATTCAACCATCCACATGCTTCACAAATTCTTTAAATCAAAATGTATCCATATGGTCTTAGGAAAATTATTTATGGTCTTAGGATAATTAACTAAATTTCTTTGTGTGTGTGTGTGAATCTATGCTATAGACTGAATACCTGTGCCCTCCCCAGATTCAAAGGTTGAAACTTAGTCCCCATTGTGATTACATTTGGAGGTGGACTCTTTGGAAGGTGATTAGGTTATGAGAGTGGAGTCCTCATGAATGGGATTAGTGCCATGATAAAAGAGACCCTAGAGATATCCCTTGCTTCCTTTCTGCTATGTGAGGAGTCCAAAAAAAGAAGGTTCTTTTTGGACCAGGGAGCAAGTCCTCACTAGACACCGAATCTTCTGGCTTCTTGATCTTGGACTTCCCAGGTTCCAAAATCATGAGAAGTAAATTTCTATTGTTTATTAGCCACAATGACATTGTGTTATAGCAGACTGAATGGACTAAGACAATATATATTGAAGGTTATTAGAGAACATTTTATAAAAGAGCCCCCAAAATCACTATGTAGGTGATGGTTATTGTTATAATTATTATTGGTAATAATAACAGAAAATTCTTGTCAAGCTAAATACTAATGGTGTGTAAGAGCTGAGTGATTATATTTTTATTTGTTCTACTTGTTCAAAAATGCTTTCTTATATTCAGCCCAATTTTGTCTTCCTCTGATTTCTAATCATAGACCCTGTTTCCTTCATTTAGTTTTTTTATTATTCCAAAAAATTCTTCTTTCTTCTAAATTATTAGTCTTTTAGTTATTTGATATCAGCTCTCATGTTGCTTTTAAACCTATAACTTTTGGCTAAAACATCCCAAGTTCACTGCATCAAACCGCATATGATGTAACTGCCCTAGGTGCCATGCACTGAATGTACTTTTTTCTCATAGCCTCTCTAATAAATCACAGTAATTGAGCTATCGATGGATTACTACTGGACACCCAAAAAATCTTTTTCCAGTCACTATATTTTCTAATTACCAGTCCCAAGCACTGCATTATTCATATAATAGGTGCTCAATAGATAATTTTAGTTTTTAATATAGTTTAGATGAACATTTCAGGCAGCTTTGTCCTGTGGTTGGCTCCCTTTGTGTTTTTCAGTGAACTAAAATCTAAAGTCAAAGATGTTTGTCAAAATAGTATGGAAATTAAGCCCCGCACATGAAAAAGAAAAATATTGGATCTTATCATTCCCTTTTGGTGGTTAATGGATCAATAAACCCATTAATAGGCATAACTAAAATTTCAACAACCTAGAATATGGTTATGTTTTATATCATTTAGAGGGATGCAAACATTTTCATGTGGCACAACACAAAGCTATGTTGACTTGGAGAACAGCTGTAAGAAATCAAGAGCTGTCTTCTTAACACGTGTGTTTATGCTCTTTTAGTAGTGATGATGAAATGTCACAGAGAAAAGTGGGGGGAAGGAACCGAGGCCCACAGAACATAACTTTCCTCCATCCTTTTCAGAGATATCTGGCTTCACTTCTTTGTATATGAAGCTGTCGATCAAACTAGGTGTTCTTGGTGGTGAACTGCCACTCAAAATGAACATTGCGCAACTGAAACTGCCACTCAAAATGGCTGCCTGGCACATGGAACTGTCAGTCATTCCGAGCAGTTCAGTCTGTTACATTGTCAATAAGACAGGCTGCTGTGTACTGAAACTGCCTCATCAGATTTAATAGAACTTAAAGTTCTGGTTAACTGTCTAGTCTACAGTTCCCCAACCTTTTTTTCTTTTCAATGAAAAGATACTTGCTATTTTGCAAAGCTTAAAAGAACAACAAGTAAAACAGAAGGGGGTGGTGGGAAGGATAATTAAAATACAAATTGCTAATGAAAGTGGATTAAGAATTGGCTGGCTGCTGACTTACCACCTCAGCCCAAGAAGAATGATGTAGAGTCCATGATAAGCAAAATTGACATTCGTTCATTCATTCATTCACTATATAAATCTTTATGGTATGACTACTGGGAACCAGTGGTTATCCTTTGAAGTAAGACATGAATAAGTTCAGAGAAAAGCTGTATTTCTGGAGCCTCACTTTTTCCACAGTCTCTTAGTAAAATGCACTATCACGTGGGGCTTCAATTTCACTTCTCTGCCTTGATTGCCACCATTTCAGTTGTTTGATGAAATCACTTTGCTCTCTATCTGTGGCATTGCTGCAAGTGACATTTTCCCCTTCATCATCAACTTAGTGTCCACAGTTGGCCAAAGCTAAGTTATTTTTAAAATATTATGATAAAGGTATTGTATTTGGGGAGTATTATTTCAATTAGCTTCCACAAAGTGTGTTATAAAAGTAATTCAAGCTGACACAGTTAACTTACGAATTTCCATTCATACTTACCAGTAGAAAATGAAAATGTGAACCTGAAGTGTCCTCTACATCTAGTTCTCAAGGGCATTCCAACTCCAGTTGGCAGAAAATGTCTTTCATTTAAATATAATGTTAGCAATCATTACTGTACTTAGCACGGAATAGGTCCTGAGTAAATAGTGTTAAATGAAGGAATCTTAGAGTACAGCATGGAATAGGAGGCTTCTTCCTAATATAAGACAGCTAGACACAGTCTTGCCAGCACAAATAGGCCCAATATTTGGAAGGACAGAGCAAGTTCCCTGCCTCCTGTCTGCTCACAGTGATTCCACCTGGTTCTATGTGCTGCTGTATTTTCCTACCCTGTAATATTGAGCCACTGCCTTCATTTTTTGATCTGTAGCACAGTTAACATCTGGGACTCAAGTCCTCCATTGTGCCAGTCAAACCAAGAGCCTAACCTAATGCTACCTTAATTCTTCCCAGTCATTCCTCTTCCAGAATTAGAGGCATTCAAGCCCCAGCTGGAAACCTGATATAGGTGCCTCAGCTGACTGTGAGTGTTCGTCACCATCTCCCCTTCGGATGCATTGCTCTCACCAGGAACCTGGAACTCTGGATATTTGGTTGTGTACTAATGTATGGCATCTTTGAATTCTAATTAGTGAGCTCCTACCGCTCTCCACAACCCAGTCTCTCTCTGGGTTTCCCAGATCTTCCTCTGCCTGGTCCCTTCCGATCTGATGCCATGCTTTAGTCAAGTTCCATTAAGTTATGGTGAACAACCTCTGTCCTATTGTTGTTTTGATCAATAATCTTTTTTTATGACAGTAGTAAATATAAAGAATACTATATATTTATTTATAGATTTCATAGTAGTTTCTTTCTTTTACTTATGCTTCTTCATTATTTCTCTTAGCTATGTCTTGTCTTAACTGATAGTAAATTCTATGAGATAAGGTATGGTGAATACAATGTCAGAAGCTTTTTTTTTATTGGAAGGAAAGAGGACTATGTTCTGATGAATCTGCCACTAACTTCTTGGCTGGATTTCATAAATTTGCATTAGGTTATTTTTGAGGTCCCTTTAAGTTCTAGAATGTCTGATCGTATGTCAATGAACAGAGAAGTAGGAAATGAGGAAATACTTTTTGTCTAGAAAATGGGGGATTAGGGAGTAAGAATGAGTAGTAAAAAATTCCTGTCCAGGCTGATTCTAGAGCTGTTCAGTGGTGAGATTCAAGTGACAGGACAATATAGCATCATGAGAGATGGTCATATAAATAGAATAAACCCTATGTAACCCCAGTAGGGTGGGATATGCCACTCCAATTTTGTTGAAGATAAATTTTAAGGTTTCTGACTGTGTTTTCTTTGATAGACACCAGGTGGCATAAGGATTTGGTTTCTTACAATGGAGACAAGCCTACACCATGGCAAAAACATGCTGCTGCTCACTTCTTTCAGGCTCATTTAAGTAATAAGGCTTGTTTTAAGAATTACATAGGCCATTCCATCAGTTTGATTAGCTGTTAAAAATGTGTTACTGTATGTGATACAGAATATTTATAATGAAAAATGTGTCAAATGTGGGTCATTAATATACAAAATCAGAAAAGACATTAAAGAGCAGAGAAGAAAGACTAGGAAAAAATAATATGAATTATTTTTTGATCTTCATTTTTTGATGGAGAAGACAGAAGGAAGATGGACACACACACACGCATACACACACACACGCAAGAAAAATATAGAAAGTGGAGCAGAAATGGTACAAATAGGTTTGGCTAAAAGAATCCCCAGCTCTTAGAATTAGAAAAATTTTAGGGGTGAATTACCCTAACTCCATCCAGACAGGTAAACAAAGAATCCAAATGTAATGTGCTTGAGCATGTGTAACAGAGTAAGAATAAAGGTCTTTATGCATCTAGCTGGGTGACATACCCAACAAGTTTCATCATTGTAATGGTCAATTTGTTTTTATTGACACTTTGTGAGACCAATTAGAGGAAAATAAATTACTTCTGAGCAGTCATTCATATCCACTTTTAATTCAATGAATTAAGGGGAGTGGTTTGTTAGTAGGACTAGCCATTTCAGCCATGAGTGATCTCAGAGATTTTTCAATGATTTGTGTACTAAAGACAACCTGAGTGGTTAAAAAATAAAATAGTTTTAAGTTGATAACTTGAATGTCTTTATTAGAGAGATTCCCCCCCCCCTTTTTTTAATTCCTTTATTTGTTCCTTGCTCTCCACCTAATCTTATGCCTTTGTTTTGGCTGCTATTGAAAAATAACACTTGAGTTCAACAAAAATTCCTTTGGCATATCCCAGATATGGTGGTGACCACAGAGTTCATAATTCAAACTGAGACACTTTTTTAAATAGCCATATTGAGGTTTAATTAGCATATGATGAACTGCACATATTTAACTTGTCAAACTGGTGAGTTTTGATAAAGTATGCACCCGTGAAACCATTACTAAGTTAAGAGAGTGAGCATTACCCACAAAAACTTTTTCATATACCTTTGTAATCCTTAGCTCCTGCCTCTCTATCCCCCAACTTCTCCAGGCATCCACTAACCTGTTTCTGTCATATAAATCAGTTTGCATTTTCTAGAGTTTCAGATAAATGGAATAACAAAATATATATTCTTTTTTTGTCTATTTATTTTTTCAACATAATTATTCTGAGAATCCATGTTATTGTATGTATCAATAGTTTGCTACTTTTTATTGCATTTATTATGTTTATTAATTATTAATAATCATATTTATTTATTATAGAGTAGTATTTCATTGTATGGGTGTACTACCCATTATCCACTTTCCTGTTTATATGCATTTGTGTTGTTTCTGGGTTTTAGCTGTTACACCTAAAGCATGTGTACAGCATGAGTTTGTATACAGATGTGAGCTTTCCTTTCTCCTGATATTTACTAACAGCAGGGCTGGATTTCAGGGCACTGTGAGGTGAAAAGAGATGAGATGGGATAACAGGAAAGCAGGCAAAGACCCAGTTTTTAGTCACTCTAAGTTCAGGCTACCAGAATAATACTTTTCAAGCTTATAATAATTGGTCTGGCAGAAAGGTGATTTTTAGTTCCACTTCCATGCTGTGCTTATCAAGCACACACACAAAGCCGGGGAGGGAGGAGCACAGACAGCCCGTGAGATCTGCTGTTAGGAGCTCTGATACACCACAGACGCTGGGGTGTCACTGAATCAACAACTTCAGGAAACAGTTACCACACCTAGGATTGTGGAATGAACGGAACTGTAAAACTCAGAAGCTTAGAGGAAGGTCCCAAGGAAGAGAAACCCTGACCTCTGAGAAGGAGGTGCTGCTTCTCTAGTGCTGCAGTCTTGGATTTTGAGGGATGGGTCCTAGGCGATTAGGACCCGCCTGTGAAGGAAGGACACCAGCCCAATTTACTGATGTTGTGTCTCTAAGGGGTGCGATGTAGCTGTTTCTACAAACATTGGAACCACCACAGATTGCACTGGGCTGCTGCCACAGGAAGGCATCGCTGTGCTGGAGTCAAGAAGCGTTGTTACGGGGATACTGACAGGAAAAGCCAATAGAAAGGAAGAGTCCCTTCTTCCAGCTTTGCAATTTCCCCAGCAGGGAACCACTGGCAAAGCAGAAATGGAGTTTGTCAATTCAGACTTGGCATCATAAAACCAAGTATGATAGGGTGGGTTTGGAACTGAGAGATGATGGCACAGAATCCTGGTGAGGTATAAAGTCACTTAAATTATTCATAAATATCAAATATTGAAGGCTAGTTAGTATCATATAGACTTGAACTCAAAGCTGACTCCATGTAATATATTCTTAATCACTCCATTACATTAATAATAACTACTAGGAAAATTCCTTTTTTTTCTTTTGATGTTGACTTTTAACTTGTTTATCAAAAATTATAGTACAATTTTGATCAATGGTGGTGGTGCTTTTTAAAGAAATTTTAACATTATCTTTGCTTCTTCAAAATGAATGTAAATGGAGATTCAACTTGATGAAAGTAGATGGAATCTGGGATCCAAAAGAGCATTTTAATCATAGGTCTTCAGTATATTCCCCAAACTGACTAATGACTCAGTTGAGAAAAAAAAATCTCATGACATCTAAGCATTTCAAATTTCAGAACACGATTTTAAGATTTTCTTTCAGATATCTAGGAAAGAAGTATTGTATTAGAATGGCTAAATGGAGCTCAAATATGGAGAAATTCGAAGATCCACTTCCATTACACAAATCATTGATTAAATGAAGGTGGAGAAAATATAAAATGCTTGGTTTGGGGCTCTATACACACACACACACACACTACAGAGAAATCATACAGAGAGAAAGTACAGAACTTGATAGAACTTAGGTGCTAATGACCATAAGATACTCCATTAATTTATATACCACTAAGGGATAAAGAAAAGTGCCACTTCAGTTATGACACACCCATACTTGTAAAATACATCACAATTTTAGAGATGTTAAAATGTGAAAAAATTTACCTTAGAAGCTATGACATATGATAGAAACAAAGAATACAATAACTTAGAAATATGAGTTAATAATAACATGAAGTTACAGGGATTCTGCACTAATAAGAAGAAAGAATGCTTTTAAATACCTTAATAAACTCTTCAGATATAAGAATAGTTTATCCTTCCTGTGGTTTTTCTCCATCTTCACTAAACAATAAACTGGAGAGGGTAAATTTTTTTGTTAGTGTGTTGGATTATAATGGAATCTAAGGAAGATTTTTTTCTGGTATTAAATTGCATTAGTTTGTGTCCAAGAAACAGACATTAAGATAGGATTAGAAATGACAAAGATGTACTGGGAGTCAAAGCAGGGGAAGAATAGGTGAGCCTTCAGAATGGTATAGCACCTACGGTAGGAGAGAGGAAAGGAAGGACTGCGATAGGAAGAGTCTGACCGCAGCACAGCTACAGGAAAGGTTTGGCAAGGCTAATGGGAAGCCCCAAGCCCAGATCACATGGTGAAGGACTAACATCCTTGCTGGAATGGGCTTGCTGAAGTACCCTCCCTGCAGCAGCAGAACTGAGAAGAGCATTTTTGTATCTGCAATACAATGTACAATAAGCACTGGAGGAAGATTGAGGATTTTTCTCAATAATATAGGGACATAAAATGTAATCTAATCTTTTGAAATGAGATTCATTCTAAAGGCAGGGGACAAACCATATGAACTATTTAAGTCTTTCTCAGAGCTGCAATTTCATTACTACACAAATCTATATTGTGATCTACAATTGATGAAACTTTAGGAGCAAAAATCACAACTGGAAATGAAAGGCATTTAAATTGCAAGAATGTTATTGAGCATGTACCAGATGACGATGTAGAAGCAATATTTAGAAGTCTACAGATGATGCTGAATTAAGTGGAATGGTAATAATGAGCACAGTGTATTCATAAACAGAACGACTTCAGCCATTTAATTACTGTGCTGGGCTAACATGATAAATGCACCTGGACACAAATCAATGGTAAATAGTTCCCAGAACAAAGCATTCAAGAAAGCCATGTACACTAAATAGAGTAGTGTTTGCAATACACAGCCAGAAATAATTCTGACATTAGAGCATGGAGGCAGAAGCATTCCAATTACATATTGAGAATGGCTCTAGTAGATGAGCGAACTACTTTCCAGTTATAAGTGTGTTATTTTGGCAGGCGCTGTTAGTCTCAGAAATACTATTTACTGAAAAAAATGTCTCTCTGTGTCCTGGAGCAGAAGGGGGAATGCCCACTCTCTCTCTTCTGAAGTCTCAACTCACACTGAATGCCCACATTCGTTGCAGTAGAAATCCTAGCGGTAAGCCCGTGGGTCTCTTTTTCTCAAGCTCTTTCCCATAGATAATTATGGATGATACCTGGGGAAAAAGGTCATTCATAAACTACATAATGTTCATGTCATTCCCAATAAGCTTAATCAATAATAACCTCTCTTTTCTCACTTTTCCTAAGATGAAGGTAGTAGATGGGAGCTCATGGCCATTTTTATTTTTGAAACAATGAAACAAAAAAATATCTACAGCAGAAGGTTGAGACATCTGTATGACATCCAACACTTAAAAATGTATCAAGTTACTAAAAGTCACTTTGTCAAAATACCACATTTTAAAAACAGGTATTGGTCTTTGGAGTTCTGAATTTTTCACTCACAGACTTAAAACAACAATATATTTTATTTAGGGTCTTGTACAAAGGTTGAATTCCCCTCTGAAAATAACTATACAGGTTTGTCACAAAAATGTGCAATTCTAGAGGTAATAAACCTTTATTGATTTGTGAGTTTATCTCTTTACCTTGTTCTGGTGTACCTGGTGAATGCAATAAGATGTCAATATAGTGTATGTATATTCATTGTATTTTTGAGCTGAAAAACATCCCATCACACACATGGAGAAACAGTTCCCATGTCTGTTTAGAGCCCTCACCCATTGTCTTACTCTCAGAATCTCTAGTTCCTATGAAGTTGATTCTAACACAGACCTTATAGTGGAACACAGTCGCCATATTCTGGCATCCCAATGCTGGATCATTTGGGGAAGGGTACAGCTTCTACTAGGCCAATCACAATTCCAAAAATTCAAAACAAGTCCTTTTGTTTGAGCCTTCAGAGAAGTGGATTTATTCCCTCCTGCTGAATATAAACTTGAATGGATGTACAAACTGGACCTATTCCCATCATCTTGCTACCAGGTGGGACGTCAGACTGAAGCCAACACAGCAGAAGGCAGAACCAGAGTTGGAGAATAAATTGAGCCCTGAAAACATCATCTAATTCCCCAGGACAGCAGTGCTGGAGCCAGTTATCTCCAGTTATGGTAATAGCTTTTTTCAGTTATATGAGCCAATAAATTCTCTCTTTATAAGTCAGTTTGGATCAGATTTTTGTACTTGTAACCAGAAGTATCCTGACTGTCCGATTATCCAACAGTGAGATATGAATGTAGATGGGTAGAGTACATTGAAATGGTTGGAAGTAGTTGAAAGTAAACCTGAAACTCAGTTTATTTAATGTATCATGTTAAATATGCCACAATCCTTTGTAAGTATAATAATAATTGGAAGAACTAGAAATGCCAATGGTAATTGGGGTAAGGTGTTTGAGAAGGCTCAGGTGTACTGTATCATGCCAGCTTCCTCTCCTCAATAGTAAGTGCTCTGAGCAAGTTCCTTGAGGAACTCGCGATTCATTCAGTCATTCAGCAAGTGTTTACTGAGTGTCTACTTCCAGCAAGCTCTGTGTTAGTGAAAACTGCAAAATTCTCAGTGCATAACAATTCATTCCAAAACCTGTACTAAGAGACTTGACCAAACAGTAACATGGTTTTTAGCTGCATAAGGCCATTATTCCCTAGGATGACCCCAGTCCTCCTTTTAAACGACAGCTTGAGAAAGCTCAACACTGCTGGGAAACTTTAGTTTGTTCTGGCCAATACCTGACTGTAGTGACCTCTCTTTCTTAGAGATTTACTAGAAAGGTCTTACAATTGTGAATATGTAGCACTTACAACTCAGAAGCGTCTCAAGCACCTGAGAGCCATTCCTTTGAAGAGTAATCATCAGGAAGGATACAGCCTCTGTCTCTCACTCTCTGGGGAAGAGAAAATCCTCACTTGGGTAATAGCCAGCTAGCAGTGCAGCTGGCCTATTCACATTCACAGTGACCAGCCTTTTGCAGTTTTAACTTCGCTGACTTGACTGAGTCCCAGGCGTCCTCTCTGCCCCCTTATTCTCCCCTTAAAACACCCAGTCACCTCTGCATAAATCAGAATGGATCTCAGCTCTTTCTCCTATGGTGAGTAGTGACCGAATACAGTCCGCTTTTATGGCTTGAGCTAATGTCGGGCTCCATTTATCTTTGATGTTCACTGTGGGCATACTGTAGTAAGCACAAAAACTGGCCCCTTTCTTCAGAGAGCTTGTCTACCAGAATATGTAAATAGAACACAATCAATTAAACAATTATTTTTTAAATGCTTTGAGGTATTCTATGGAAGACTGTAACTAAAGAGGCAACCTTGTATGTATATTCAGCAAATAAATCCTTAATTTGAGCTGACCTTGGTGTAGGGGCTAACCAGCTGAAGAGGGAATCAGGAAAAGCTTTGCATCCAGAGGGAACAACACGAGCGAAACCCTGTAGCGCAAAAGGGCTAGGCATGTCCGAAGAAAGGCCAGTGTGGCTGAGCCATTGATAGCTCATGGCAAAGGAGCCCAAGCTGAGGTGGGAGAAGGCAGAAACTAGACCAAGAGAAGCCTGGCCAGCTATTTTAAGGAGTTAGATCTCTATTCTTAGAGCAATAGAAATTCACTGAAGAGTTTAATTAGAGGTGCCACATGATTAGATGTCTAATTTAAAAAATATTCTGGTTCCCTAGGGAAAACATTAATCAAAGAATATATGTGATCCTGGAAGGCTCTTATTATAACCAACATGGGAAAGGATTGGAGCTTATTAGGGTGTAAAAAGTAGGTAAGACAAGTAGTTAGATTCAAGGTGTGTCCTCAAAATAAATTAGAAATTTGTCATTGATTACATACTGATAGATGGGGATTGAGAGAAGCTTAAAGTGGCCCTTAGCTTTCTGGTTTGCACAAGAACAGACTTGAGGGATGCTGTAGAGCATACATTCACTTTTGTCAGACAGACTTTGAGGCATCTGGAGATATGTACTGGAGATATCGTGTATGAAGGTGGGGGCTGATACAGCCTTATGGATATATAAAATTGAAAGTAGTTGTCATATCAATGGCAATTAAAGAAGCCAGGGGTGTGATGAAATAGCCTAAGAAGGGAAGAGGATCCTTCTCACAGTCTTCAGTCTCATTTTTCTCTATCGGATCAAAATGTTGAAATCTCTTTAGGACTCCAGCTTACAGACAGGGTATCACAGAGAGCAAGAAGAGACAATTTCAGGCAAGAGTGGTGGAAGCATCAACTGCTACTGAGAGGTCAAGTAAGATTTAGGTTGATTAGTGTCCTTTTGATTTAGTTTTATGGGGGTCATTGGTTACTGTATCAAGAGCTGTACCAATGAGTATAACAAACATTAAAATTAAGGTGATATCACTCCACCCAAAAGCAGCAGGATACATGACACACATTCTTCTCAAGTGCAAATGGGACATTTTCCAGAATAGATCACATACTAGGACAGAAAAATAGCCTCAGTAAATTCAGAAGGATTGAAATTGTGCCAACCAGCTTCTCAGATCACAAAATTATGAAACTAGGAATAAATTAGTAAAGAAAACCAAAAATCCCACAAACACATGGAAGCTTAAAAACATGCTCCTAAATAACCAATGGATCAATGACCAAATAAAAAAAAGAGATCAAGCAATACATGGAGACAAATGAAAATCACAACCCAACACCACAAAACTTGTGGGATGCAGTGAAGGCCATGCTAAGAGGGAAGTATACTGCAATACAGGGCTACCTCAAGAAAGAAGAACCATCCCAAATGAAGTCTAAACCCACAATTAATGAAACTAGAAAAAGAAGAATAAATGAAGCCAGAAGTAAGTAGATGGAGGGACATAATAAAGACCAGAGCAGAAATAAATAAAATTGAGAAGATTAAACAATAGAAAGAATCAATGAGAGCAGGAGCTGGTTCTTTGAGAAAATAAACAAAATAGATAAACCCAAAGCCAGAATTATCAAGGAAAAAAGAGTCTACGCAGATAAAAAGAATCAGAAATGAGAAAGGAAAATCACTACAGACACCACAGAAATACAACGAATTATGAGAGAATGCTATGAAAAACTATATGATAACACATTGGATAACCTAGAAGAAATGGACTTTCTAGAAAAATACAACCTTCCAAGGCTGACCCAGGAAGAAACAGAAAATCTGAACAGATCAATTACCAGCAATGAAATTGAACTGGTAATCAGAAAACTACTTAAGAACGAAACCCATGAACCAGATGGTTTCACTGCTAAATTTTATCAAACATTTAGAGAAGGCCTAATACCCATTCTCCTTAAAGTTTTCAAAAAGTAGAAGTGGAGGGAATACTTCCAAACTCATTCTATGAGGCCAGTATCACTCTTAATACCAAAACCAGACAGACACCACAAAAAAGAAAATTGCAGGCCAATATTCCTGATGAATATAGACGCAAAAACACTCAACAAAATATTAGCAAACCAAATTAAAAAATACATCAAAAAGATCATAATCCATCATGATCAAGTGGGATTTAGTCCAAGGATGCAAGGATGTTAAAATATTCGAAAATCCATCAACATCATACACCGCATCCACAAAAAGATGAACAAAAATCACATGATCATCTCAACACATGATGAAAAGCATTTGACAAAATTCAACATCCATTCATGATAAAAACTTTCAACAAAATGGGTATAGAGGGCAAGTACCTCAACATAATAAAAACCATATGTGACAAACCCACAGCCAACATTTTACTTAACAGTGAGAAGCTGAAAGCTTTTCCTTTAAGATCAGAAACAAGACAAGGATGCCCACTCTCCCCATTTTTATTCAACATAGTTCTGGAGGTCCTAGCATGGCTATAAGACAACACAAAGAAATAAAAGGCATCCAGATTGGTAAAGAAGAAGTTAAACTGTTACTCTGTGCAAATGACATGATGTTGTACATATTAAACCCTAAAGAATCTACCCCTAAACTACTAGAACTAATAATTGAATTCAGCAATGTTGTAGGATACAAAATCGATACACAGAAATCTGTTGCATTCCTATATACTAATGATGAACTAGAAAAAGAAGTCAGGAAAACAATTCCATTTACACTTGCATCAAAAATAATAAAATACCTAGGAATAAATCTAACCAAGGAGATAAAAGACCTATGCCCTGAAAACCACAAGATACTCATGAGTGAAATTAAAGAAGACACCAATAAATGGAAATACATCCTGTGTGCATGGATAAGAAGAATTAATATTGTCAAAATGGTCATCCTGCCTAAAGCAATCTCCAAATTCAATGCAGTCCCTATCAAAATACAAACAACATTCTTCAACGAATTAGAACAAACAGTTCTAAAATTCATATGGAACCACAGAAGACCCCAAATAGCCAAAGCAATCCTCAGATGGAAGAATAAAGCTGACGGGATTATGCTCCCTAATTTCAGATCTACTACAAAGCCACAGTAGTCAAAACAATTTGGTACTGGCACAAGATCAGACCCATAGATCAATGGAACAGAATCGAAAGGCCAGATAAAAACTCACACATATATGGCCAATTAATATACAATGACTAGCCATAGATATGCACAGGGAAAATGACAGCCTCTTCGACAACTGGTGTTGGCAAAACTGGACAGCTGCATGTTAGAGAATGAAACAGGATTATTGCTTAACTCCATACACAAAAGTAAACTCGAAATGGATCAAAGTCCTGAATGTAAGTCATGAAACCATAAAACTCTTAGAAGAAAACAGGCAAAAATCTCTTGAGTATAAACACGAGCAACTTTTTCCTGAACACATCTCCTCAGGCAACAGAAACAAAAGCAAAATGAACAAATGGGACTACATCAAACTCAAAAGCTTCTGTACAGCAAAGGAAACTATCAGTAGAACAAAAAGGCATCCTACAGTGTGGGAGAATGTATTTGTAAATGACATATCCAATAAGGGGTAAACATCCAAAATATATAAAGAGCTCACCAGCTTCAACACCCAAAAAGCAAATAACCCGATTAAAAATGGGCAGAGGATATAAAGAGACAATTCTCCAAAGAAGAAATTCAGATGGCTAACAGGCACATGAAGAGATGCTCCACATCGTTAATCATCAGGGAAATGCAAATTAAAACCACAATGAGATATCACCTCACACCTGTTAGGATGGCCAAAATCCAAAAGACAAGGAACAGCAAATACTGGCGAGGATATGGAGAAATGGGAATCCTCCTATACTGTTGGTGGGAATGTAAATTAGTTCAAAAATTGTGGAAAACAATATGGAGGTTCCTCAGAAAACTAAAAATAGAAATACCATTTGACCCAGTAATTCCACACCTAGAAATATACCCTAAGATAACAAGATCCCTGATTTAAAAAGATGTATGCACACCTATGTTTATTGCAGCCCTGTTTACAATAGCCAAGGTAATGGAAGCAACCTAAGTGTCCATCAGTAGATGAATGGGTAAAGAAAATGTCATACATATACACAATGGAATATTATTCAGCCATAAAAAGAAAACAACTCCTTCCATTTACATCAACATGAATGGAGCTAGAGGGTATTATGCTCAATGAAATAAGCCAGGCAGAGAAAGACAAGTACCAAATGATTTCACTCATTGTGGAGTAGAACAACAAAGCAAAAGTGAAAGAACAAAATAGCAGCAGACTCACAGACTCCAAGAAGGGACTAGTGGTTACCAAAGGGAAGGGATTGGGAAGCGTGGGTGGGGAGGGAGGGAGAAGGGGATTAAGGGGCATTATGATTAGCACACATAATGTATGGAGTAACAGGGAAGGCAGGATAGCACAGAGAAGACAAGTAGTGACTCTATAGCATCTTACTACGCTAATGGACAGTGACTGCTTTGGGGCATGGGTGGAATTGATAATGTGGGTTAATGTTGTAACCACAATGTTGGTCTTCTGAAACCATCATAGGATTGTTTATCAAAACCTTAAAAAAATAAAGAAAGAAAGAAAAAAGAAAAAAGAAAATTAAGGTGGTATATTAAAAATTAGTCTGGAATCACAGTATTAATGCACCCCATTCTATTTTTTTAATCTAACAATGAATACATGCAAAAATGACTCATTGTGAACCCTGACGAAAACTATTTTTGAGGTATAATTAAAATGTAAATAATAGTTTTTCTGTTTTGAAGAGATCCAAATCTGGAAATGAATCTGAACAGAAGCTATTTCCAGATGCAGAGAGCAACCCAGTAATAATATTGTCATTGCCGGTAGCATTCACCTAGTGAAAACTTTATTCTAATTAAAAAGTCACAGTATTTGTGGCTAAAAATGGAGAAGCCTTGTAGCTAAAGTTGCAACTACCTAATAAAGTGTGTCTGCATCAGCATGTGGATGCAATAAGTTAGTCTATATTTACTGATTCAAAGGAAAACTTAGCAAGACCTGCATGAATAGCACCTTCTAAGTTAATAGGAGCTGAAGAATTGGTTTTGCATTGCCTGGTTAAGTTGCCTCGAGATAATTTGCACTTGGAGACTGTTAGTATGGGGAAAGGAAGAAAGACTAGATGCTCCCTGATCTTCAGCCACTCTCTCAGTCAGTAATGTCCTGAAAGCAGTCTGTTCAAGAAAATGCTGTATTTAGCAATGTAGAAATGAAATCATTATTTGGTGAAATGTGATCTTTTGTGAATGTGAGAAATGAAGGCAGCCAAACCTTTAATATTCTCTGTCAGGTGCAACTGCTCCCACACAAGCTGTTCTTGGCGACATCTGAAGAAACAGAGCAGTGTCGCTTTTCAGACCAACTTTCTGTCTTAAATTTAAAGGACAGCTGCTTTTATTTGGGAAAACATAAGAAAAGTATAAATTCAAAAACACGTGCTACAAAGCTCTTTCAAAGCTCAGCAATTCCAACAGCCCAAGACACTGATCATTATTTTCCCTTCCTTCCCTACGGATCCCTGTAATAATGCCTCATTCGTTCAAAAAAAGCCAACATGAGTACCTATTATTTTTAAGACAGTGTTAGGTAGTGGGATGTAAAATGAAACCACGTGATATCCTTTACCTCAATAAATAAAATTGTGTGGGACCTCGCATACAATTATGTACATTAGAAATCGAAAATGACCATCGGTATAACAGTACTATCAGAAAACTAATATGAGAATACTCACCTAGAATACAGTGGGAAGAGATTGGCTTTATGAAGTGTGGGACGTATGGAGCTGAGCTTGAAGACAAGCGCTTTATTAATCAGGAGGACCAGCGTATAGCTCATGGATAGAGGGAACTATGTGAAAAAAGAGTTGGGAGGATGAAAGGACAGTGTTTATGTAAAAAAACAGTGATCTGAGGGCCAAGCAAAGGCAAACAAAGTAATGATTGTTTCTCTTCTATCTGAAAGTATGGCCAAGGGCTGTAGGATTTCTATTTAATTCTTCACTGTCTGTAAAATGCAGGCTCAAAAGGGAGGAAAGAGAAATTACTAAAGATGGAGGAGATGAAAAGAAGCATTGTATTCTATGATTAGGAGTGTGAGTCTGGAGGCAGACTTTCTGGGTTCCAACTGAGCACCTGCCCTCACAAGCTGTGTGACTGTGGGCAAGTTATTCAACAGCCCTGAATCTATAAAATGGGAACAATGACATTGCTCACTAAACAGGGTATTTTTGTGTACTAAGTCAATACATGCAAAAACCTGTGGACCTGTGTCTGGTAAATAGTATTTTCCATATAATGTTCAGCATTTATTTTTGTCCAAAAAGCCCCATCCTCTTGTTATTTGGTAGATTACAGCTCCCCTGCTGGTGGATAAGAGTTGGTATTTGTCAATTTATTTTAGACTCAACCTTTTTCTGTATTAGGTATCTTGGGGGGCAATATGGAATTTTAATTTATTTTTTCTTATGTGTTTTTTCCCTCACTATTCCTTTATTGCAACAGGTGCATGGCCTTGTAATTTTTGTCAGAAGAAAGCAGGTGGCAAAATAGAAAGTTAAAGTCACCTGTTTTGCCTTTTGAGAAGCCAAAACCTTTGGAGAAAATAGGAGATTCCCAGGTATGGACAGACTGCCTTGAAATAACCTAAAGAGATTATTTCCCCTACATTAGGAAGAGACATTTGGAGGTGATACAGGGGCTGGTGTGGGGAATGTTCTATTTTTTCTTCCTGGCAGTTCTGCTGTGGAGGCAGAAACACCCACAGACTGATTGGAGCTAAGAAAGGTAAGCCAGAGCCTATGCTTGGCTCAAGAATGACACTAGATAAGTCTACCTGCGTGGCAGGACCTTCACTATCACAACTACTGATGCCTCCTTGCAGCTAGTGAGATGACAGGAAATGCCTGAAATGAGAGAGGTCCTTTTCTGCTTGTCAGTCAACAGAATGGTTGTACTGAATTCATCACCGAATTTCATAAAATAGAATAATTTGACTTGTTCAGCTAAGCTTATGGCTACATAATAGCTATATATTGGCTATAAATGAAAATAAAGAATTCAGATAAATCCCGATAATTCTTCCTCTTCCTCTGTTTCGTTTTCTTCATCCAGTTACATGGTAAAGAAAATAAGGGTGGAACTGGGAAAGCTAAGTCTCACAGGTTTTCAATTTAGTCTTTAACTCAGTTAAAAGAAACTCAACTGTATGACCCACCAGAAGCCACCCGGATCTAGGCCAGGCTTGGGTACTCGGTTTGTCTCCACTATTCTCCGAAGCCTCATGCTGAGACCCTTTCAGATCACCTGTCTCCTTTCTCTGCTCTGCACCGGTTTTCCTCAAACTACTCATCTCTTACCAAAAGTTGCTCTGAAATTTCCTTTTTCTCAACTTCCATGATAATCCCAAGTATTCCTTACTATTATCTGTGTTGTGGAATTGATCTGATTATCTAACTAAAGTAATTCAGAGTAAGGTTTGAGAGAACATAAATCTTCCACAGGACATGTGTATTTTGTTAATATGAAGGAAATGCCAATTATTAGAAAGCATGAGAAAAAATGCATTTAACACAGGAATGTGTCTTGGGCTTCTGCTATTTAATGCTTAGTATTCAGGATTTCAGATAGGTGGGATCAGAGCGGCAGCTCCAAGTAAAAATCTGCTCTATCCCGAGGAGTGAAAGCAGACTTCAACCTATTCTTTGAAGCTCTTCCAATTAGAGCAACAACGACATGATTTGAAACACATTAGCTCATATGATCTTCACAAAACCCTTTATAGGAGGCAGGACAGACAGCTCCTTAAATGGATCAGTACCAACTGTATGTACCTCCCACTGTGAAACATGCAAGCTTTTTCTGAACTCAAAATTGTGGGTTGTTTGATTTTTAACTTTTCATTAATGCAGTCATAATTATTGATTCTGGAGAGTTTTTAGAGTTTTATTCTACAATGAATAAGCAAAGTATAAAAGTTTTAAGTAAAAATTCATTTTCCTCTGCCTCAGGATATTAAATATATAGAAAAAATTTTGTTCAACTTTGAAGATTGATTAGATTACAAGTTATTTAGGGGCTTCTAGTTCTTGCTGAAGAAAATCCAAAACCCAGCTCTCCAAGGCTAATGGGGGGAAAACAATCACAAGTGGCTCTCCCATGTTTAAATGGCTCTGCTGAAGATTATACCATCTACTAGGTGTTTGTACCTCAGTGAACTCCCTTGTTCACTGTTCTTCACTCAGAAGGAATTTACACATATTAAAATCATAACCACCAAATGCTAATACTGAAAGCAACCTTAAAAACAGTTTAAACCAGACCCTATATTTCATATCTGGAAATCAGGAGTCTAAAATCTATAAGAATTAATAGATTTGCTGCAGGCCACAAATACAGTCACGAAGAGAAATCTGGCTTAGGGCTTGTTTTCCTAGTTCGCATTCCAACTCTTCTATGATCTGGACCCCACACCACAGTCTGTTTTGTGATCCGGTTCCACACTATACAGCTAGGCAGGTTAAAACCTGTACCTTCCCCACTAGCACATGTTTTAAAGCTATTCATTTATCCGAAAGTCAATACCGATGTCTTTCCTCCCTCCCTTCCCATTAATCAATCAATCCTGTCTACTAGAGAAATCCACTTTCTTCTTTCTAACTCCCCTTCACACAGATCCTTCCCGATACCACTGTCATGTTCGGGTCTGTGCCTTAAATCCTTCTGCTTCCAGTCTTACCTCCTGCTCTGCCTACTGTAACCTAGACAACTGTTCTAAGATGCAGATCTGATCATGTTAAGTCACCTCATTACACTCGTTCAGCAATGACAACCAACAGGTCATTTAGCATCTATTAAGTATAGTTTTCAGACTCATTAGTTCATTCAGTCCTCACAGTTTACAGATGAGGAATCTGATGGGGAGAGGTAAAGAAACTTGTTGAGATAGAACTTATATCACTTACAGCTCGTAAGTGATAGAAGTAAGATTCAAACTCCATGATCCAGGCTTCAAGTCACTGCACTGCCTCCGCTGTGCTGTTGTCTCATGACAAAGCTCGAACTCCTCCCATGCCACAGGAGGCTACTGAACACAGACAGTACCGAAATGACACTGTTCATCTGCTTGCCATTACTCAGATCCCATGAGTATATGTAAGCCAGACTATATCTTGTGATTTCCCAATACCCTATGTTTTCTCCTTCCTCTAGACAAGGTGGGACTGAGAATTTCAGACACCCTAACTGTTGGAAAGATATGGTGTTCTTCCATGTCCATGAAATTCAAACATAATATTAAAATGATTAAGTAAATGTAAGGAAACTAGTAAGTATTTTTTTTCCCTATCACAGAGAAATATTTTAAATGCCAAATTCTTAATACTGGTTTTCTTATTTGGGGGTGGGGGGGTTGCTTCTGGAGCACTTAGCCTGTACTTAATCTATTAGGTAAACTGGCATGATCTCCTGAGGTCCTCTTAACTTATTGACTTACTAGATTTTCAGAATCTTAAATTGGTCTTCCCTAAGTCTGGGTTAGCGACTCAGGCTTTCTTCTATTATAGCCCTCTGCAATTCCCTCTAGCACGGCCCTTTGTCATACTGCGCATTTACTGGTCTATCTCCTCAACAGAATAACTATATAACCAGAACCCGGTACAACCTGGCAGATGACAAGTAAAAATTAATTATGTGAATTGATTTAAATTACATAAATTACATAAAATAAATGCATGAATGAGAATTGAGTTGTCATTGTAGTATCTGTATTATAAATTCAACAAGATAGGAATTCAGAGACCTTGGTTCTAATCTTGAGTCTATGATAAAATGTTTTGTAAGCATAGGCATCATCTCTCCATTTCCTAACCAATAAAATGTTTGAAAAAATATGTTTGCATACATCATAGGGACTTTATGAGGATTTAAGGAGATAATGTGACTAAAAAAATTAAAAACAAAAAATTATTAACAAAGAAACTCATATTATTTTCATACTTATGAAATGTACTAATTTCTCTGAACAACATTTCATACTTAGTGAACATCAAATGACAAGCAAAAAGGGCACCACCAAGAAGTTCAGCTCCAGAGTCTTCAAAGCTGGAACATTAACTAGAGCCTGGGCTATATGGGATGAGGTGGGTAAGACACAATGGAAGACCACCACTCAGTACCACTAGATGAAGTCAACAGAGGGTTCAGGAAATCTGGCTACTAACTGACTTGGCAAAACTAGCTAAAAAACTATACTGGATAAATAAATATGAAAGGAAAGTTGAGTGATTTACATAATGAGGGGAATCCCATTGCTCCATTTTCTACTGGACTCGGTTGAGAAATTGCTCTACTGGAGGGGACTGGGAAGAATTTCTTCTGCTGTGGGTTGGAGGTTGGGGCTACATACCTCATTATGAGGCAGACCCCCTGCCAGTCATACACAAATATTTTGTCTGACAGAATCCAAAATATATGGATAATCTATTTTGCATTTACAAATACCACTTATTTCCAAATTTCAGAGCACTGTTTCTTATGGGAAAATAACTTCACTAAGAGGAAAGTGACATGATAACTAGATTTCTTCTTTTCACTAGATGTGTAGCCAGAAACAAGTTATTTAACATCAATCCCTCTCAGATTCCTTACCTGAGAAAATTAGCAGAAAATATTTGCTGCATCTACCAGGCAGGGTTATTATGTGAATTAACTCCCCCCTCAAGAGGTGCTGAGAATGTTCTATTTGAAGCCTGCAGCGTTCTTCGGGGGTTGGAGAGCCTAGCCTCCACAGCACAATAAAACCAACAGACACATTGGGATTGAAATTAGTCTAGTTCTCACAGACTGGTGCCTTTTCTAGTAGCACAAGTTTTACATAATTTACAGCCTCTGTAACAGGGATTCTTTGAATTCCAGGTCTCTAAAAAATAGGTGGGGAGGCAATGCTTGTTCAAATGCATACCCGAGCCTTATCTTTAAGGGTTCTGATTCAGTAATTTATTGGCCTAAGGCTGTATTTTTAATGAGCATTCCAAATGATTCTATTTGGATCACCCAAGAACCACACCAGAAGAAGCACGTCTATCCTATGTGTATCTTAATGGATAAATAGTCACTTAACTGTACTGTCAGTCTTTACAATGATGTCTCGTTTATTCACCAGCATTGCAGAAAAACTACACTGTACAATTATTTTTCCAGAGAATTGAAACTTCCTTTTAAAAATGAAGATTTCATTTATTTCTAAATAAAGAGTATCATTATTTTTTAAATAGAGTACAGATATTGGGTCTTCCCAGGCTCAGTAGCATTCCTATGAGTATCAGTGTTATCATGAGCTGATATACTAATGCCCCTCAGTGTTATTCAGGCATAGAGTAAAATTTATCTCCTCTCTTAAATGACCCTTGGTGGTAAGAATTCATAATTTGGGGACAGGATTATTATGGTTGATTTTTAATAGTTCATTTTGAAATAATTTCAATCTTAAAACAATCAAGTACAGTACAAAAATAACCGTCCTTTAACCATCCAGATTCTCTAACTTTTAAAATTCCATTCTATTACATTGGCTCCGTAGCCTCTGTGTCTCTACACAAATGTTCATGTACACAAATGTGATCATCAATTTTTTGAACTATTTAAGAGCAAGCGGCAGATTGGATGTTCCCAACACTTCTAAATACTCTAGTGTTTATTTCAGCCAAATGAGAAAATATTCTCCCATAACTCCAGGGGGAAAACAAGTTCCCAGCTGGGGGGCAAATTACCTTTGAAGCCAAAATCAAAGGGAGAAATAAAGCGGAAGAAATCCACTTATTGCTTGCAATCAGTTGTCCACTTCTGCTTGCCTGTTATCTCTCGTGAATGGACCCCACCCAACCTCTCAGGTCCAGATATACCCTTGCTCCCCCCACCCTTGTAATCACCTATTGATATGGAGAAGAACTACTTCTCTCCACCCCTTGGGAACACCTACTGATATGGAGATGCACTAAGGCCAGGCTAGAGATTCTGGAAATATTGCAGTTTTACCCACATCTCCCATCTAACTACCATACAACCTTCCAAATCAGAAATCAACATGGATATAATACTGCTGTTTAACTATTCCTCTTTTTTTTTTCTGTTCCAAGTTCCCATCCTGGAACACCCATCAATTTAATTGCTATATTAATACAGTCTTCTCCAAACTGCAATAATTTCTTAGCCTTTGTCTTTAATGTCTTCGATTTAATCTGTAGGTCTAAAACCCTTAACTGGATTGTTCAGTATTACCTCATTATGAGACCCATGTCATGTTTTTTGAAAATTATTGCTTTTTTTGGTTTTCTGATTGTTTCCTACCAGGGGCATAGACTATCATCCATTCTACCACTAATGATGTTTACCATAAATGCCTGGTCTTGTTAGTGTCTAACCCACTTTATCACAATTTTTCCCTTTGTAACTGATGAATATTTTCCTGCTGTATGCCAATGTCCTGCTCCTCATTAAGCCCCTGCTCACCATTGTCAACTCCTACCTGAATCAAGTAGAGATATGATGGTTGGTGATCACCAAACTGTGATTTTTCTGTTTTCATCGTTTTTTCTATATTTATTATGGGTATTCTGGGAAATGGAAGAGCTTTGCATTCTCCCTCAACTTAAAAATTTAAGTATATCAATATGAATTCATGGCTTTCTATTTCATTCAATGTGTTACAATCTGTTTCTACCATTATTTATTTTGATTCTGTAATTGTCCCATATTTGGCCAGCAAGGAGCCCCTTCAAGCCAGCTCTTGTATCTTCTTCACATGTTTCCAACATTCTTTGAGTATCTGCCACACCAAGATGTTCTAGGCTATTCTTGTCCTTTCCCTCTCATAGTCCCAGAATTTTGCATTTATTTAATATTTCTTTAAAGAGCCCTGATGGCTTTTAGAAACCAAGGATTGGTGCAAATGTAATAATTTCTAGTGGGGTGTCAAGGTCTTACTTCTAGGTCTTTTAGAAAACAGAATTAAGTAATATATGTACATATACATATACATACATACATATAGATAGAGAGAGAGATGATACACAATACTTTTAACCTAAATATTATATTTTTGAATATATTGAAGTGCTTTCTAGAATGAGAAGCCTAGCTTTCCTTATCTTCTGTGCATTTATTTACTTATTTGCTCAACAAAATCTTACAACTGTGCCATTAATTTCCTCCATCTCCCCCATTCACCACAGCTGTACTCATTCCCTTCAGCATGCTACATTCTGGGCTACCAGCATGCTTCACGGAGGTTCCCCTGCCCTGTAATACTGTGTCTTTGGGTGCCAGTTGTACACAGCCAAAGCACTTTTGTGTGGCATCTCCTACGCCACCCAGCACCCCACAGCCTTGGGCACTGGCAGGCACCTTGTCGTTATGCCTCAGAATGCTCCTCTTTCCACTGTGACCACTGTTCCGCAAGCCTCTGGTGCCTCTCAGTAACTGCACCGTGAAGAGAAAAAGAAGGAAAATGCAAAGAGCAGGAACAATGGGAATAGTGTTCTAAGAAGAGTGATCACTGAATAGACACTAACAGTGATTTCATTCCTGGGTGGGTCAAGTGTTGGCCCCAGAAGTCCTGTTTTCAATCTTTGGTGTCTCAGTGGTGGTAAACATCCAGATGGTGAAGTTCAGACTTCCTTAGCAGTCTGTTAACACTTGGAAGATCTGATCACAAAAACAGATTAATGATTTTGAAAATGTAGTTCATGAAAAAGACTGCAGGTGAGGAACACTTTACGTGTGGCCAAAATAAGATCAGAGAGAGGTCATGCTACCTTTTATACAAATGAGTTGTGAACAATTTTGATGGGCTAAAATGGCTGGAAAAAAATGACGATCAACACACACCTTTCTTGCTGTTTCCTTCTGCAGTCCAACAAGGGCCTTTGGTGTTATTCGAAACTCTTGGTTCTCTGTCACCCCTCCTGAAATGTGTTTTATGCACGTCAGCTTGGATTCTCTTTCCCACACTATAATTTTTATCTCTTCATCCTCCAGGCATAGCTAGGCTATAGGTACAGGTTTACTTTTAAAAAGATCCTAACTCTTACTCCTTTTGCCATTCTCCGAGTCTGTCTCTCTTTGCAGTGAATATCCCACTGTTGCTTCAATGGTGTCAAGCCATTAGTTGAAGTGGTAAACAGTCTGATCTAAGTGGGAAGATACATAGCAGACAATGACGCTAAATAGTGGCAGTGGTAACTCAGCTCATCCAAAGGAGCAAATGGAATTGATCACTTTCCACCCTTTCAAGAATTCGGTGCTTGATTTACCACTGTTCCAGTGACTAGGTTCATGCTACAGATAACCAGAGAAAAGACACAGAACCTACACCACATTCTTTATTGGTATGGCTCTGGTTGTCACCTTATTGTAACAGGATCGTTCTTCTCTCAGAGATTGATGACAGAGTATGAGCATCTTCAAATAAACTGACTAACTCCCCCTAGAGTCCTTGACCAGGCCATTCATCTTCTGAAATATGCTCTTAATAGTTTCAAAACAAAGAAATCCAGCATATGGTAGTTAATTTGGATCTTAATGACTCTCTCCTTTGGAAAGACAAATGATCAGCAAGCTGTTTCAAACCTTAACCTGCAATTTGAGAAGAACAATTTATTATCCAAACAAAAATCCCTTAATTAATCAAAACCTAACATTAAAGTCAGAATTAAGTTATGCTACCAAGACCATCTGTTGCCAGGTACACACACATTCTCCTCTTCTATTGACACAATACTTTGTCCTATGTAACTTTAAAAAGAGGGTTGTTTTTTTTTTAAGGTTAATTAAACTCAGTGTGTTGCTCATTGAATATATCTCAATGACTTTTAATCAAGTGCTGGCTGGAGTAAAAAGCTATTAAACCTTTCTATGAAAGAGAGAGGCAGTAGATAATGAAGAATATAGCAAAAGACGCAGTTATCAATTTGTCAGGCAGAGAATGACAGAAAAGTGAAAGTTTGCCTTATTAGCAATAATGACAAAATCCATCTAGTATGTCATGAAATTGTGATCTAAGAGCAAGCTTCTGTCTTTGAATTGTAGACTTCTCAATAAACTGGAGTTTAGTGATCTAGTAATTTTGAAAACACAGGATGCAAAAGAAAAAAAAAGGAAAATAAATAAAATCTGAAATGTGATGATTAAACAAAAAATAAGAATCATAAAGCATGTGTCAATAAGCATGCCCCTCATCTAATGGCTCAAATTTATTTATGAAACTATTTGAATATAATTATAACAACTTGTCACTAAGTTTGCAAGTCTCTAATAAACAAAAAACAGCAAATTAAAAGAGTTGGAATGGAATACAAAAAGCAAGAACATAGAACAAGACAAAATTATAATTGATGAGAAGGAAGGACACAAATAATGTTAAATTAGTAGTCAAAGGGATTTTTAAAAATCTATATGGCTATTTCCTGCAGGGAAATGTAACTTCTATATCGCAGGAACTCCTAAACATTGTTATGGTATAATTGAAGTTCATAAATAATGACTGAGGAATAATGTTAAATTATGCCTGCTTCCTATGAATTATGAAAATATTTAGGTATGCATTGCATCTAATATACATTTACATTAGAAATAATTTAGTGCAACCAAAACATGTTTAATAGAACAATTTGTTCCCCTAATAAGCTGGGTTTGGAAAGCTTACCTTTACTTTTCTGGTTCAAAGTTAATTTGGCCTAGGGATTTAAAAAGCACTCACAGTACACTATGAATTTAATTTGATACAACATAATTATGTTAAATTACATGTCTGGCCAACTTGGAAGATAATTTTAAGTGATGGGTAGACTTGGGCTTTTTCTATGTCCTTTATATAAGTTATGAATCTATTCAGTGTTCATGTTAAAATATAAAAAATCTAGGAGATAGGTTTTTAAAAGTGTTTTTCAATCACTTTCACCATAGCACCTAGTTCAAACTTTAGTTTGGAGGAATAACATTTTTTGTAAGTCCCACCTCAATACACACTTATTTTTCTGGTCAAATGTTAAACTCTTCCCCAAATGAGTACCAGTTATATAATGGATTCTCTCCAGAAAACTTCACTCCACTTTCAGTTGTGTACTGTGAGTGACTCTTTCCTGAAAAAAAAAAAAATCCCAGAATATTCAAAGAAGAGTACACATGTCTGGATTCCTCCATAATCATGTTAATTCTATACAGAGAGATGGGTTAATTTACAAGCTTTCTGAAACAGCCACAGTTATCAGATCATGGGATTATATGATGTCAGTCATTCATCAGTTGGTGAATAGCAGGGTCCTATGGGAATAAAAGTGGCCAGAGAATGTCTGGTTGACAGATGTCGTGGTAAAATGTGCCACTCAGGCAGAAGAAATTCAGAGGCGTGAGGAACTCCAGAGAGGAGGAGGGAGGATGAAGGAGCTGAATTCATGAACAGCAGAGAGGAATGGTGAGGTGTGATGGCCGACTTCTCTGCAGAGTCCTCATATTAAAGTCTTAAAGTTGATCCTGGCAGTTAATGCAGCATGCTCTGCCAGAGGCTCCTAGTCAAACAGGGGGCGAGGGTGGGGGCTGTCCAGAAACAACTAATGTAGGGTATGATAGGCACCCACAGACTGGCTCACAGCATGTGTCTGTTTCCTCGTGAGGATTTTCTTAAAGAGAGAGATTGAAGAAGAGAGAGAGAGGCCTTAAAAAACCAAAACAAAAAAAACCCCTTAAAATCTTAAAGCTAAGTGTCTTTACATTTATTCATCCTATTGTTCTTATTTTATACATAGAAAATGAGGGCCTATAAGGGTAAGGCCATGGCCATCAGGTTACTGACCTAATAATGTAAAGTGATTATTTCAGAACCATGATAAGAACCTTATCATGTGATTTGTCATGCATTGCTTTTTTAATTATTTTTTTCCCCTATCCCAATGTCCAATGCCAGATATATGGCTACGTAATCTTTGCGATTTATGTAGGTAGCTGAGGAAGGAACAAGAATGAGAGCAGAGGAATACTGATGGTATGTGGGGCCATCTAACTGTAATAAACTCTGCTCTTAAATTTTGTATTTGGAATTGATTTAAAATCGCCAAGTCTCACCCCCTTTCCTTCTTTCTCCCTCCCATCTCCTCTATTTTCTTCTCTTCCTGCTCTCTCCACCTCATCCTCCCTCATTCCCACTCTCTTGCTACATATGTATCCTTTATTCTCTGCTGTTTTGTTTTCCTGTTTCATTCCTTTTCTAAATTAGCTCTCTTTTCCATTAAAATGTTGTGATTCCTTTCCACATTCTCTGTGGTGGAGTATTATCTGGCTCACTTTCGATTTATTCATATCTGCCTTTTATTCAGTAGCATCTGACTGAAGAGGAAATATTTATTTGGGACAATACAATGAAAAGATTATGTGGTTCTATAATTATGAAATTTAATAGAAATGATGTCTGTGGGTTAAGACAAAAGCACTAATCTCATTCACTAATAGTGGAATAGTTTAATCGTCATCTAAGATTGTATGGAAAAATAAGACAGCATAGTTTGTATTAATAAGACAAATGAACTTCTCTTTTTGTGCTTTAAGCTTTATGTTCGCTTTTCATTTTCAGTATTTTAAGAAGTTCTCATTAACCAAATAGCTGTTTTCTTTTATTTGGTGAGCTCAGAATTCAATCACTATAGAGCATCTTGAAATTTCTTAATAGAGGTATTTTAGAGGTTTTTTTGGCATTCTGGAAAGAAGGGGCTGGTTGTTAGCCAAAGAGAATTTTTGGAATTCCAGTTTAGTTGCCACAGGATCTTAAAGCAAATAGTTACAAATTTATAACTTAGTGTTGCCTATTTTTAGTATACATTGAATTAAATGCATTTGCTCTTTGCAGATCCATTCAAATTCTGGTCATATTATTTGCTAGCTGTGTACAAGTAGGCAGGTTGGTTAAGCCTCCATTTCCTCACCCATATTTAGGTCTAATAGCAATACTTGCTTCATACCCCAAGTAAGAGCTATTTATAAAGAGAAAACTAATGCAAAGTGCTTTGTCTAATGCTTGTATCAGATAAAACACTTTAAAAATGTTAACTATAATAATAATACTGGTTATATTAATTATGATATAATCTATCCTTTTCTAAATACTAACACGTAGGTACTTATATCTTGGGTTTTCTTCTAACAAAATGTTTCCATCTTGATCATAGACAGCAGAAGGATGTATTAATTGCTCTATATTAATATGAGAACACTCCTTCTCTTGCTTCAGTATTATTATGCCTTAAGACTGATAGAGTTGGAAGGAGACTTAGAGATTTCCTTCCCTAGACAGTTGACACTTGTCTATACCCTTTGGCTAAGCCATCTGCTCTTTCTCCATTTTCCCACTTGGAATACCAACATGGTGGCTACACCTCCAGCAGCAGTATCTGACCATATGCAGCAAGATGAGGAGAAAAGCCGCATGTTAAAGATGGTAGAGAAAAAATGTAGACAAAGCTTGTGACATTGCTTATAGCATGAAGCTGATACATCATCCCATTCTGACAACTTCTGGATTTCAACAACTCAACCTATTGGTATATCCAGTCTCTCAATTACTGAAGTCAGTTCCTCATAGATGACAAGTTAGCAGGAGACTAAGCCGAATTTCATTGAATTATTAGATCTCTTTCTTATACATGTGAAAGGTCAATTAAAAAGAAGAAAGGTCTTTTTATCATTATGCCAGTTTTCACCCTTTAGCTAAGCAGTTTCTGATAAAGGAGAATAATGCATAAACTCGGTGTAGCTTTAGCTAAAAGGAGAGGTGTCACTATCACATAACATCGGCAATCTTTTGAAGTCATCTGTTGCAATCTCTTTTTGGAAAGCAAACCATTTCCTCCACTTCTTAATTTATGACCTTTCTCCACTTTTTGCTTTAGTGTCAATTACTATGTGCTGGTTTGGGGCAGGTTTTAAGTGTATTGGATTATCTTTAATAGATAATTAAATCTCACCTCTCACCTCCCTGTTCCATGGCCTGCCACCCTCCGGAAGCCCCCTCAGACATTCTCCTGGATTCCCAGAGCTCCACCTGGCCAACTCTCAGCCAGGACTTCCTTCCAAAGGTATCATGCTCCAGCACTACCATCATCCTCATTTTCATGTAATCAAAACATTAACTCTTCCGTTAGGTTGACTTCATTCTCCTTGGTCCTTGTCCCCACTGCAACAAAGAATTGAAAGGCAGAGAGACAATAGTGAAGGAGGGGGAAAGTTGTATTTGAATACACTCCAAGGGAGGAGTGGGTCAGAATCAAGGTAGATAAAAGCCCTGAATTTTTAGGGGAGGGTCTATTTCTCACTATCTAGCTGGGAGGTACTTCTTTTAATTGACAGAATGAGGTCATTTGATAGACAGCCATAATTATACACCCATTCCTCTTAGTGTGCATGTCTTTTCCCAAAATGCACACAGAAAAGCCCATGGGGATGGGGGGAACAAAACCACAATTTTATTTTAATGAGATTATGAGGAGGTGTGTTGTGTGCACTTCTTAGTTTTGTTTGATTGCACCCACCTTACCTGGTTGGGACCGGTTTGGCCTGGTCCTGATAGGCAAGAAGTAATTTCCCTGCAAAGCCTTTGTTGTCTTCATGTGGGACCCCCTATATGGCAGTTTGGGTAGTTTTTCTTGAGCCTTATCTTCCCCTTCTGCCACTGCTCATGTCTATTTTTCTACCTAAACAGTTCTATTTTCCCCTGGTTTCTCAGAGGAAAGGGAAACTCTTAACTAACTTACCTTGGGGTATTACTGATGGATCTAGTTTTTTTATCCTTCCTAAAATGTTCTCTGATAACTCCACTCTTTATCAATTTCTCCCCTGAACCACTATAATTTTTATTGTCTATATCACCCATACAAGTTAGCCCTTAATGACATAATGCTTTGCATTCCTCAAAGATCTTTTGTATGCATTCCCTCTTCTAGATTGTTTCCTGACAGTGAAACATTAAGGATTTATTATGTCCTATTATACATATCTCAGCACTAGGCATACTATCTTGAATTGAACATTTAATGCATTTCAAACCCTATTATTATAAGACATAAACTATATTCTCATGGCATGAGTAGTTTGCAGATGACATTTGAAGGTATCAAAACCTGAAGCCAAGATATATTGATAAAATGTTATGGGTAAACTGAGATGAGATGCAAACAAGAATTTCTATCTTGAAGCGGAGATGTACTAAAAATTGAAGCTAGTTTCGAGGATTAGCAAGACGCATCCTTGGTGCAGAAAACAATATTTGGAATGAGGCACTATCAAGTTAGGTCTTTTGTGAAGATATTTGCAGAAGGTTGAAAATGATGAAAGTGCTCTCATTTCGTGGAGAAGCCTGCTATAAAACCACTTCCAAACAGCAACCTCCCTGTTACACTGAATCCATAGCAATTCTTGTCCTGGGGCAAAGTGAGAAATGTGAGCTTCATCATTTCATTCTGTGCATCCAAACTTGTTTTCAACATTATGTACTGTAAGAAATACATTTAACACTGTGATTCAGTACAAAGGCATACATGCACAGAAATGAAACACAATTTTCAGCAAACACGCCTTCTTAGCTGAGGGATGCTTTATATCACCAGTTCTAGTCTAGTCTAGTCTGTTTCCTCATACAGGAATTGCAACACCAAACTGATTTCAAAATCCATTAATAGGTCATAAAGAATTTTCAAAGAGTACTCTAACTTACTAAATACACAAATCTCTCAAGGCACCCAGCAGAAGAATTGCTTTTTTGTTAGCAATACATATATCCACCCTTGTGACTGTTGGGATTAAAGGAAACAAAAGGTTTTAGTTCCTTTAGTAACAAGCATACAGGGGAAAAGAAGGCATATTTGCAGCTCCAACCCCATCACAAGAAGCCATCTCACCAGGCAGGGAATTAGCAAAGTGATATCTTTGAGCCTCCTCATCTTTATTTGCCTGCAATTGTGAAATTCCCTTGGACATTTTCCTTGTAAGGGTTTAATTGTTCTTGGCTTTTGAAAGCATAGAATTTTAGTTCTTTTTCTGCTCTGATAGATTTTCATCATGTCTCACACCGATTAACTAGATCACTTTGACTCATCCATATTAATAGACCCTTTTACAGGTGAAGTCATTTTGACTTGACACAGGCCACATGCTTTTATACAATTTTAATTTTCTATTATTCTTTCTGCAGGTAGAAAGGATGGATTCCCTTTAAGGAATGTGTATTTTTGGAAATTGCAAGAAGAGTTATTTAAAACCTAGAATGCACAGGACTTCATGACCCCGCCTTGGCCACTTGTGTGCATATATATGTGCATGAACTTTCCATACCTTGTATAATTTCCTATTATAGTATGTATTACACTCTATTACCTGTTTATATCTCTTTATCTGCCTGCATACTACATATATAAAAATCCATGTTTCCCTAGATCATACTAGCTGTGGGATACAAAAGAGTCACACTAACTTTAATAAATAGCATTTCATTGAATTGCAGTCCACTTGCTAATGCTAATGCAGCTCCTATAGCCACTTAAATGCATCCAAGTCTTTCATGGATGTCCAGAGTGGCTTTTGTCCCTGGGCGCTTTTCTTCCTCTCCTATTCTGGTCCTATGTGGACAACACCTTTGGAAGCTCAAGCTCTTTCCACTCCACTGCCTGAGTTTGCCCAGCAGGCTGCCCCAGACGTGTCTACTGAGGAGCAGATCCATCCATGGATGCTGCCAAAGCTCCTGGGACTTCCACGTTCCCTGGAGACTGCTTTGTGCCAAGGACACTCTGTTTTTGCAAGAGTGTCAAAGATGAGATTTCCTCCCTGTTGTCACAAGTATCGATACATTTTTTACTTATCTCCCAATGTTGCACAAGATATCTAGAAATATATTAATTAATTTTTCTTTGAGACAGTGTTCTCCAAAATACTAAATCACTAGATCTGGTTGGAATACAGGTGGAAAGATGGACATGATGCTAAAAAAGGTAACTATATTATTCTTAGGCCAAGGTTTTCTCTGACTCCCTCTCCCTACAGGATATTTTATAACTTTTCACCCAAATTCTACTTGTTCTTTATTCAAATAATTGCTCGTTTTTTTTCATAAGTATGCCTAAATTCCAGCAACTGGCACAATTTAGAATCAAGTTGGAAAGCTCAAATATGTAAAGATGTTTACATACTTGTCTCCTAAGAGTAGGGTCTCCTGATTATTTCTATATTGCCAGCAATGTGTGTGGCACATAGAAGTAATTTAATTCATATTTGTTTATTTGAGTAAATCTTAGCACCAGATAGGAGTATTTTGTCCACATCAGTTTGTAGGAATGACATCCAACATCCTTTCTAGCTAATCAAGAATTCTTTTTTCAAGTTCACTAACTGGTTTGCAGTATGGAAAAGGGGAAGGTTTTTGGCCATATGATAAGGGGTCCTGGCTTTATTATTTTTATTACACATTTGCTACATGAATCAAGTGACATGTATTTTCCCTTATCTGGACTTTTGTTGTTATTATTATTGTTGTTAAATGGGGGCGCTGGATCAAATAATCTGTGAAGACTTTGTTAGCCCTGTCACTCTGGGAATCTGTATTGTTCTTTATCTAGCAGGTCCTTCTTGTAGATTTTCTAGGACTTACTTGACCTGTATTTAAAGTGAACATTTTTCTAAGAATAAAATTGCTTATGGTTAAAATGTACTGTTCTAGAATATTCAGTCTTATAAAACCTACAGTGTAAAACAACAGAAGCCATATATAATTTACATCATTTGGTTTCTAAATCTGTGTGTGACTCATTGAATTTGTCTAAGTTGACAAAGAATATGGATGCTAGCAAACCCTTCATGAATTCCATTTCTTTCTAATTCAGCAATTGCAGAGCTAGGTCTGTAGTGGATAATTGGTGAATGCCTTTTAAAGAGAATTTTTTATTTGCTTTGTCAAATTTAGCAAAATCCCATCTTACCATTTCTGCCCTTTATGCCTCCTCCCACACACAGAGCCTACCTGGCCTCAGAGGCTCTTCAGTCCCATGCTCCTCTTCTAGACCATCCAAGATGCTTTTCTCTTTACTCTTTCAGTCGTGCTCATATGCCCACCCTCTCACACACCCTACACCCTACTCTGTTTTTACCATCTCCCACTCTGGACCAGGCTAAGTGTCTTTTTCTTGATCTCTTACCTGTCCTAAATTTATTTTGTTTATTTACATGAAAATTTAAATAAACTTATAGCTCTCTTCACTAAAATATAAGTTCAGTAAATTCATTTGCAAACTTAATGGTTTAAGACAACACAAGTTTAAAACCTGATAAATTTCGAATGTCAGGAGTCAAACACCAATCTCACTGAGCTAAAGTTAAGGCCTCACCAGGACTGCTTCATTCTGGCGGTTCTGAGGGGAGGATCATTTGCCTGCAGCTTCTAGAAGTCGTCTGCATTCTTTCCCTCCTTCACTCTTGACTCCTTCCTTATAACCCTGCAACCTCTTGCTTCCTTGTCACATCTCCTATTACTGACTCTGACCCTCCTGCCTGTCTTTTATAGGGAACCTTCCGACTATACTGGACTCATCTGGATAATATAGAATAATCCTCTGATCTCAAGATACTTAATTTAGCCACACCTACAAGATCCCTTTTACCATGTAAGGTAACATACTCACAGTTTCCAGGGACTAGTGCCTGGACATCTTGGAGGACATTGTTCAGCCTACCACATTCAGTCACCTCTAGTCAATGTCACTCAGTATTAGGTGAACTGTCTAAAAGTGCATCCATGCTCTGCATAAAAATGCCAGTTCTAGAGCCCTACCTAAGACCTATTGAAGCAGAATCAGGCATGGGACGCAGAAATATATATTTCCTGTCTATTACATTTAAAAGTTAAATCAATCTGAAATAATATATTTAAAAGTTAATACATGAATTAAATTATGTATTTTAATGCATACGTTAGACTTAAAGGATCTATCTCTAATTAATCTAATGTTCTGTTGATGAACTGGTTCTTAACAAATGCTAATTTTTAAACACCCAAATTATTGAACATGCCTCCTATATCAACATTTGACTTTGTTCCTTAACTCACTAAGGAAATAGTGCTCATTTACAAACGTTCTGAACAACATATGTTTCATTTGGGGACCTTACAAACTGTCACATTGTCTCCTTCTGCTCTTGAAACCATCCTTTTTAAATCACCTCTTGGACCTTGATTCCAGTTACACCTTTCTCTAGCATATTTATTTTGCTCTTTTGGACTAGAAAGATGTGAGTTTGGTTGCCTTTTAATTTCTTTAAAAAAATAATCCACTCTGATTCAACATTGACATGAAAGTTCTATGCAAAAAGGCATGCAGACAGTGAGTGAGATGTACATTTGATAGTCATTGTTGGGAATGACCACTGCCAGCAAAACTTGAGAGTTAGCAGCTCAAAAAACAACCTTAGAGATGATCTTAGACACACTTTTAAGAAATGCTGCATATCCAATACTCTTGGTGTAGTTTCTTCATTGCTAAGTCGGAATTTCTATATTTTTCCCAATATTTATTTTCTAGGAATACAGTTTCAATCACTAAAAAAAAAGCCAGATCTAAGAGTGATGTAACCAAGTTTTTTCCAATTAGATGAAAATAGAAATACTATGTGCAACTTCTGGGAACTGTTTTAATTGAGTCAGAGCATCGCTTTCCACTTTCCTTTTCTTCTGGAGTGCAGGCATAATGGCTGGAGCATGAGTAGCCATCTTTGGTAATGGGTAGAAACCGCATGTTAAAAATGGACAAATAACAAGAAAAAAAGGATATGATGAGTTCCTGATAATTATAGTGCCATCATAATCTTCTTGTATCCTGAGAGTGAAGTTAATTTCTATCATGTTTAAGCCATTTACTCTGGGTTTTCTGTCACTTAGAAACCAGTATCAATCTTAACTTATATGATATTAAAATGCATGTGCTTTTAAAAATCTTGTATGTTTGAAAAGACATATGGTAGATTTAAACATTATGAGTATGAAAGGCAAAATGATGTGATTTTCTTTAACGATTGTAATAAACTGATCTTAATTAATCTTCAATCCTTCTTGTGGTTGGTTCAGGCTATTACAACATCTCTTCTGGTTTCCCATGTACCTTTTGAGTAAATATCAGGCTGGTCCTCCTTTCTTAAGAGGTTCTCCTTCCCCTACTTTTCCCAAACGCCATCTGGGGGAAGCTCAGTTTCCTCACATAACTGTGGGGGTCCTTGCTGGGCCCCCTGAGATCAGTGCATCCCACCTTGGTGCTAATTAGGACAATTAAGATTTTGGGATTATGAAAGACATAAATACTTTATATTTAATTTCTTAAAAATACTATCTGTATTACACTTCCAGTATCATTCAATGTAAATTATCATCGTTATGGTAGAATCTAATAGAGGTAGCCAGACAGGCAATAACTTATGACCATTTGAAGAAACTGCTCAGAAAAAAATACCTTGGAGACAAAAATTTGCTTAAGCAATATAGAAAAAAAATAGAGCTAAGTTTCTTAGTAATTTTCAATTTGTTCTTGATCTAAAATTGACAGGTGTCCTTTCTTGTGAGCCTTTTGAATCTTGTAAACTCCTGTGTATCTACAGAATTGAAGATAGCAGACTAGAGACTGACCTTCCCATGGTTCTAAATGTTTTGGTTTAAAAGGACATCCTTGATATTATTCTAGCAAGAGTAATGTACACTTCTTGCAGAGCATTAAAGATGGGCCATCTCTGAAGCTGTGATTCACTGTCTTTCATTCAGCCTGTAAAATGTTAGTTTATGACTTCAAGTTAATGCTTGTTAACATCATATAATATGGATTCATGGTCATTCAATTTTAACCCAAACTTAAACCTAATTGGCTTTTAGTGGAGCTTTATTCAAAACAATGTGCTGATTTTAATAGTCAGTCTGCAGACTCAGCAGGGAAAAATGCACAAATGCATTTCAAGGCATTCTTCTGAAAAATCAATGTACAACGTACATGATATTAGCTTTCAGTTGGACAGATCAACCGCTTCCGGATGTGCAGGAATTTGTGATTCTTTTGGTTATCCTCAGGGAGAACATAATACAGTCTTTATTCACATCTTTATAAAATGTAAAAGAAGTTACCATCAATTTAAAATTCCATTACTTAAGTTACTTCTGTAATCCCTGGATATTTTTTTAAACGTGAATGTAGTATCATGAAAATAATTCTCATCTTGGAGTCAGAAAATCTTGTTTTTAAACACAGTTCTGCCACTAGCTCTGCCATTAGCATCCTTAACTTAGAAAATCACATAAAACTGTGATATCAAAATCTGTTTTTATTGGTTTATTTATGGCAAATCAATTTTTGACTGAGTAATGCATGCCCGTTGTACAAAAGTCAAAATACAAATGTTTACAAACTAAAACATCCGACTGCTTTCAGTCCATCAGTCAGTCAGTTGTCTTCCCCAGAGACAACCATAGTTAGGAATTTCTTACGTATTTCTGTAAAGGCTTTCTATATGCATAAAACATATGTATAAACTCAAAATTAACTACTGAAATATGTAAACATGGTAGCCCACTAAGCACTGTTCACATCTTTTTTACTTACATTGTTTTGATGCTTCTGTCTCAAAATTCATATTAGCCATAACCCCATATTGTACAGAGTTACTGTAATTTATTTAGCCTGTTCATTATTAATAGACATTTAGACAAATATTTCTAATATTTTCCCATATTAGAATTTCTTTATGCAATGAATCGTCATAGGTACATTACTTGAGTCCATTAGTATTGTGTTTGGAACATGAATTCTTTCTAAAAATTAAACCTTGAGTATAAACACATTTAATAATTTAATGGCTATAGCTAATATTACTTTGTAGAATTTACATCAACTAATATTCCCATTGACAATGTTTGGGAATGTTAGTCCTCTTTGCCCCATCAAAACACAGTGGGATCTAATTATTTGATTAGATGTATAAAAATGGTATCTTATCTTACACAAATAAGTCTGGTCATTTTTTCTATGTTTAAAGAAAGTCTCAACTACTCTTCTTTGTTTAATAATTGTTCATATTCAATGTTTTATGAGGCTCCTATATTTTTATTTTTAAATACTACAGAAATTAGACCTTTGTGATATGTGTTGAAAATATTTTCCCCAGATTTTCTTTTATCTTTTGACTTTGCTTCTGGTGACTTTTTCCACTCAGATTTTTGAAATATAATAACAGCTATCAATCATAAGTTTGTTGTGTTTAGGCAATGTGTCCAAATTTTAATGTCTTCTCTATTCTAGAATCTATTTTTAAATTAACATATTCTTCTAAGATACTTTTATGAATTTGATTTTTACATTGAAATCTTGGTTCTGTCTGGAATTTATATTGGTGCAAAAAGAAGAGAAGTAACCCACTTTTTCCTTTTTTATGATTACACAATTGTTTTAAATTATTTATTAAGATAAGCTGGTCTGTATTGTATGTAGAATGTTACTTTCCATTTCAAGGGAATTAACAGGTAGATTGAATTGAGCAAAGCTCAGGTAAAGATTCCCCGAAGTTTACCAAAGATTTGGTTCAGAACGAATTCATTTTATTACAATATGCAACTTCCCCCAAAATGCAAATGCAGACTATTTACAAAGCAAAGGACATATCCTGCACCAGTCAGTCAGTTCTTATTTGCCAGCAATATCATCCAGTCTAGCTAGTTTAAGCTGAAAAATGTAACTACAGAGGAGACTGTGAGTTTCCTCTCTTCCTCCTTGGGAATGTAGGAAATTACCAAACTGTAAGAAGAGTGTCCAAAAACATCACACATGTCCACGTCATATGATACTCCCTACAGCCTTATGAATAGGGAGCAATTATAACCCTATCTCCATTTTACAGTTGAGGAAATGAGAGCTCAGAGAAGAAGTAAGAAATTGACATTCATGTCATCCACTGTACTTGACGTTCCACATGTTTTCCCAGTTAATCCTAATCATTGAGTAAGTTAATTATCCTTATGTTATAGATAATTTAACTGGATCATAAAATGGTCATGTGAATTGCTCATGGTCACAATGCTAGTAAATTACAGAATGAAGATTAAAATCTGTGTCACTTGACTCTATAACCAGTATCCTTTCCAAATTACTGGCTTGCCTTTATAAAAGTACAAGATCATAAACAAGAAGGTAAATTATTTCAATGTCAGCTGATATCTGAAATGCTGTGATCAGATCTATTGTAAATTATTAATTTAGATTCCAAAATACATATGCAGAAGTACTTGTATATGTTGGATTATCAGTGGAAATTAATTCATGTGTATTTAATGTTACTATTTATAGAATAGCAAATTATTGCAATGTTAAAATAATATTATCTTGATTTTTTTTATTGTAGTATGAAGAGATCACTCTGTATAACTTAATAATCTGAGAATATATTGAATCAGACACTGATCTTCCAGATAATTGACACTGTGAAACAAAATATGTGAATCTTGAGTACACTGTAAGTTGTATTATTTGAGAGTTTTAAGACATAGTATGAACTTAATGTAAACTAGAATATTTCAGTATATAGGTGAGGAGTTCAAGGTTAGACAGGAGTGTTTCTAAACTGTACACCAGAACATTCTGATGTTCCTCCTAAACTGAGAATCATGAATCACATTTTAAAGTTTTCTAAAATGCTTACTTGAACGTGGGGGACAACTGAGGTGAGGCATAGAACCTCACCCCTCCAGACGAGAGAGACATTGCCTGTGACAAGCTATGTCACAGGCCGAGCCCAGCTAATCATTATTCTGGTACCTTCTACAAATATGTGCATATGCATTTGCATCAATTAAAACAAAAAAGAGGGAAATGTGGGATTCACTTATAATTTAAGTATAAAAATCATATTTGACTTGATTGATTATAGTAACTGAATTAGGTTCTCTGATCTGACTGCCTTTGCATTGTTCACCTTGTGGGAGCTTGTTCACTGTATTGGAACTTGTTCGTTATGCTCCAAAAGATTGGAGACTGTTGAGAATTAAGCTTGGAGTTGATTAAAAAAAAAAAGAATCTTACATCTTTAACTTCCTGGGTATTAAAGTACAATCTTTAAAATGGAAAAAATTAAAAAAATAAAATGCTTACTTGGCTTATTAGGAGCAATTCAGTTTGTAAGAAATGCTGATTCACAGCCTGTCCATGGAAAAAGTATCTTCCTCTTTCAGAAACCTATTTTATGTTCCTCTTGTCCACTCTTCCTTAACTTTTTTCAATCTCAAAGAAAGTGAATTCTTATGATTATTTTTATAACTACCTTTGAAATGATAAAATTTAATGAATTGTCCTGTGGCATTTTTATAAACATTATAACTGCTGTGGTTTCCATGTTTTTTCATGTTTATTGTCTCTTAAACTGTTGTTTATAGCAGACTCTCATGTTCCCCAAGTGCAACCTGACCACTCATTGTATTTATGGGCATATCCAAGGCATGTTTCTTGAAAGTCCTCATCAAATAGTCCAGTAACCACTCTATGCCTCTATAACATCTCTCCTCTTCTTGGTTCCCCTCTGCTGAGGAAAGGTGTTTTTACTAGAGCAATCCCATCGTTGTTTACTCAGTAAAACCTTCATTTTTGCTAGGTTCTGCCATTCTGCTGTAACTGCTCCAACAGCGTGGCCTGCCGCTCCACCTAGGCTCCTCTCAGTACCTACTAGCTCTCACACCACTGATGGCCCGGACAGATCACTCGGTCAGGGCTGAAGCCTGTGATATTTCAAACCTGTCCAGTGTCTGGTGGCAAAGTCTAGAAAATAACCACACTTATATGTGTCACACTCTCTAAAAGGAACCACCGTAACATTGCCACCTTGGACCCTAATCACTTAGAGCCTAATATCAGAAACCTTGTGTCATTCTCTGAAACACAGCATCATTGGCCTCACGTGGCCCAACCTACCAAATACATCAGAATCTGCATTATAACAAGATCCTTGGGTGATTTACATTTATGTTAAAGTTTGAGAAGATAATCTACCATCGTAGATTAGGTTAAAAAGCAGGACTTTTAATTGTGCCTCTGGCTTCTCTCTCTTTCACCAGAGGAATCACAGTGGACCAGGTCAGGGATACATTTTTGGTTTGAGATTCACTTTGCATGTTCAGAAGGATAGACTGTTCTCTATAAAGTCAACTTTGTTATAGAGTCATTTTTTCTATTGCTAGACCTCTTTCCCTGGGACCTGCTTAGATTCTGATGGAAATAGATTTCTGCTAAGGTGACTCTCCAGATTTCAAACACACTTGAACTTGACTGTATCTTAGTGGTAGACACTGATCCAGATTTGAACATTGTATCATGTGTAAATTGTGCTGCAGTGTCTCCCAACAGTGAACTCAACTTTAAATTAACAGAGCAAATTCATTATTATAAGAGGACATTTCTGTTGCCTGTCATTCAGCAGCGAGTTTTGTATAAGAGCTTTGTCACTGTGCAGAAACGTTTGACAAAAGCAGATAAGAGCAGTTCAAGGTTAGACAGGCATGTCAAAAATTTACACCGGGGCATTCTTGTGTGCCTCTAGATTGAGAATAACTTAAGTTTTCTGAAAAGCTTACTTGGCTTACTTTAGGCAAATACAGTTCATGAGCTTAAAAAGTTCTTAATAACTGAAAGCTTCATTAATGCCAGATAACTGTCTGACAGGTTAATTTGTTAATATCCCTTATTAAAACATGCTAAATATGCATCAGTCTGATCACATATGACATTTCAAGGAGATTTTTCTCAGGATCTTCTTCTAAGTCTGCTACTCACTTTGCATAGCTTTGTGCCTTAACAGCTAGTAATAAGATCTTTGGATTATTTTTTAAATCAGTAATAAATATGTCTTCAATCATTGAATGACAAGATCTAATGGTGAGTCTGATGCTATTGCAATTTTTTAAATTAAGAATTTTATTCTTTTTAGAGAAGTTTCAGGTGTACAGAAAAAAGTGAGCATGAAGTACAGATTTTATTTTTAATTAGTGGCATAATTTTGTTACTTTCTAGATCCCACTTCTTATTTAGCATACATTGTTCTAGGTGCTGGAAGCCACACATCCATGAATGTGGAGCACAGACCTAAAAAATGGTTCCGTTTTATCTCAGGTCTAAACCTGAGATAAAATATGGTCAGCTTCACATTCATCACTGTCATCATCTGCTTATCTTCATCCTTTAACTCTTTTTTCAGAAATCTGATGGAAATTGTGAGCTTGGTCTTTTCCATCTTATTCTCTACAATATGCTAGTCAGACACTTTATTTGTGTGCCCTCCTGTTCATAGTAACTGTCTCAGTGACTCAAGAGGTAATATTAAAAAATGAAGGATCTACCTAATTAAGAAAATGAAAAAGTTTATCGCACTGAATAGGAAGTTTATTTATTTTAATATCAATTCAGGCTTCTAAATGCACACCAGGGAACGGATCAAACAAATGCCATAGCTACAGCTGTTTGAGTGTGCTGCAGAAATGCCAGCAGCACACTGAGTCTATTTCTTCCAAAGTCTCTGCGTGGCCAACTAGGAAAACAGCTTCAATAAACAAACACTGAAGAACTGACTGTACAGCTTCCTTTGCAGAAGAAACCTATGACCTTTCCTAATTGTCAAAAGTAGAAAGTAGGATCCAAGGATATACACTATAAAGAGAGGCTATCAACTGACTTACAATCCTTGTCACTATATAATGGTTTCATTATTAGAAATTGTTCTCTATATCAGTCTTATGATGTTGGATTTACACTTGGCTTCAAATTATCAAGTGCATGTCCAGAATTAATTTGTTTTAAATAGGCCTCACTGAATTAACAGGCCATTAATTGAATTCTAGGCATAGTTTCTCATAACCAGAAGGAACAATGGAGGGCTAAGGAACAAAGCTAGATAATGAAAGATTCCATTTCAGCCTCACTCCAAAAGTTCAGCTGCAGCAAGGGCAGGGCTGGGCTGTGAAGCTGTAATACAGTGAGGGCAACATATTCTTAATGGATATGCTGGTCGATAAATGGAAGTACAACTTGGTAGAAAATGAAGAGGCATAACTGAAGCAGGAGCATCTAGACATTCCCGAAGCTTGATCCTAAGAGCCACATGAACAAATTTGAGGCACTGTAATAGAACTTTGTCATCAAATGTTACTAACTTCTAACACACTTATAGACTGACCAATATTTATCAAGTGTATAAAGATAAGGTACACTGCTTTAAGTAGATTTGAAGAAAATTTTAAAAATATATTGAGCATAGACACTGACTTCAAAGAATTCCTAATCTAGCTAGGGAGATATTTAACATAGGTAAATATAGAATAAAACCTTAGAATTAAGAAACAATGCTGAGTATAATCTATTGCAGCTACTGAGTTAATCCCTTCTGGAACATTAATCTCTTCTGTAATATTTCCAAAATATGGTTGCACAATTGTTTCTTAATCACAACCAGAGATAGGGAATTCATCAATTCTTAAATTTTTAGGACAGTATATTCCATTTAGACCATTCTACTCTCCATTGAATCCGTCTCCATGATTTTTACTGGCCCATGCCGTGACTCTTACTAGTTTCATATTATCTGCCTAATCCTCTTCTCCAAGGCAGTGTTTATCAAGTGTGATGGTTCCCATTAGGCCTCTACTTGGTCTTTTCTTCTTCACTTTGAATCTTCCTTTCAGTTGACTCTTCCTCATACGACATTATTCCAGTGACTCTTAGAATCAGAGTATTTCTCGTCCTGTTGAACTCTCATTCTTCAATGTTCTGTTTAAAGCAAGTTTTCTGAGGATAGTAACACTGATTCCAAAAATAATGGCTTATTGTCCTCTTCAGTTTACCACTTCTCAGGCTAAAGGTAAAATTATCTGATTTATCAGGTTTATCCACATACTTAATTTTATTGATCTTTTATTCACTGAAACTTGGGTTAGTTTCCCCTACATTGTACTTTTGCTCTGCTTCAAAACTCTTAAATGTGAGACAGTCTTATTTGTGCCTGTTAAATAAATATATTTATGATAGATATGCAGACACACTGTTGCACAGAATCCACTTGTTTTACCAGTATTAAATCCCTTTAAAAAAATATCACAATTCATGTGACTGCATAACGTGGATGATAAAATTAGGGGGATGCCATAATGGGCTCAATGGGTGAGACAAGTTTCTTGAACGGTGAGTAGGAGTTGGTTGTGTGTAAAGGAGATTAGAGCACGTATTGAAAGACTACAAAATATGAGGAGAGAATGGGTAAAATGGAAAAGACCTAAGAAGAAATAAGAATTATTAGATAAAATAATAAGAGGAACTAAATTCTAATGTCATCACTAACTCAAGATATTTTTCAAAATTTTAGAGATGATAGAAGGCAAGTTGTGCCTGGAATGGAAACCATTCTGAAATGATCATTTGCAAGACAATCTGGGACTCAGTAATTCTAAAATTAGGAGGGACAATATATTTTTCACTGCGATCCTTCTGCTGTGTACATATGGAAAGCAGAAGTGTTCAAGAAGAGAATAAGGGCATAACCCTACTAACTGCACATGGCACCTACAAGAATCGGTTTGATGTTATTTTTCTTTGTTAACTTAACTGGGTTGACCAGTACTCTAGTCCTCATATAGGCTCAGCCTGGAAGATGCTGTGGATCCTGTCAGTCACAGTGCATCAAGTAACATGTAAGTCATAACAGTCTTTTCTTCTGATTCCTACCTACCTATAAAAGGTATGTGTCAGTTCACAAGAACAGGCTATAATCAGTATATGTTTAAACACATTCATCTAAATAGCAATTTTAAACTTGGGTAATGCAAACAATATTACATTGAACAAACTGTTAATTTCAGCTTGAAATCCCATTTGAGACTTAATAATATTAGTCAGTTGCTGACAATCCATGGTTGTTAAGCCCCTATTGTTGCTTCTCTGATCAAAAAAAAACAGTGGAAGAATAGGAAACAGGCAAAGAAACAAAAGGTATATGTGTGTGTTTCTGAGTGTGTGTGTGTGTTTGTGTATATGTGCTCACTTATAAAAATCCTACTGTTAAGACACAAATCATAATCTACCTGGGCTTCCACTCTGCAGTCTAAATTCTCATAATGATGTATTAACACATAAACTAATAGTTTATCCAGAAGGGCCTGACCTAATAGCAATTCAACAAAAACAAAGAAAATTGTGCATAGGAAAATGCTGACATTTTGAAAGGTTCTCCAAAGTCAATGCGGAAAGCTTAGCACACAATTCTGCTGTTAAAATGTTTGTAAACCAATTGGCTTTATCCATCAATCATCCATTGCCTGAAGTTGAGGAGTCTGGGTCTGACTGGCACTGTGCTGGAGGAAGTGTGTTCCTCTATTCACATCAATGGGGTTTTCAAGCTCTGCTGGATTTAAGATCAAACCATGCAGAAATTGACAGAAAACAACACTCAAAAATGTTAGGTCTCCTGCCTACCCTTGAATGATTATTTCCAGGTAGGAAACTTCTAACATCTTTATCAGCAACTGCTAACATTTCAACTCCTAACATTTTTATCAGCAATAAATTTTAGAAGTAGTAAGACAATTATAAGATACCTAATGTGATTTGCTGTGGGCTACTTGAAAGCATCTTTGAAGACTACTTTTGGATTGCCATATGTTCAGAGTGGGTCTTCCTGTTAAAGTTTCTCCAGTGTATTTCCAGATGGAATCCTACCCATTAGCAAAAGCTTATACTTCTATCCAAATCCAACATAATGCACAACAGACAGTACTCATTTTTGTAATATTTTCAGCTTATTATGTTAAACAGGAATTTCCTAGTTATTCTTGCTACTAATAGAGTTTAGCTGTAAAGTTTTGAATAGAAAGGCAAAATATTTGTCTAGAAATGGCCTATCATATCCTCTTTCATTTATTACATGGAGAGATAGGAAATTGTCTTATTATTTGTTTGCACTGAATTCTATGAGAACAAGTGTGCATGATCAACTGTGAACAAATGTCTTTTATTCCTTCTAAACTTTAAGAATATTGAGAAACCCAATGAGACAGACACACGTTACCAATATCATAGAAGGATAATGTACCTCAAAGACATCTAGAAATAGAACTGATGGATGATGAGACAGAAGAGAAAGGAGAGGTGTGGAATTGATAGACCAACACTACACAATATAGATACACTTTTACCTTTATCTATAACCACACGTGTCCCCATATAGTTTCCTGGGGTCTCTGTGCTCTTAAAATAATCCTACTGTCTTTAATTCTACCAGAGACTTTTACTGTGCACCTTCAATAAATGCATAGTTTATGTAGTTACTGGAAAATTCATTGTAAGTTAACCTTTTGATGTGTGCTGAGAGACAATCGTTTAGGAGTAAAACTTGGACATAATATACTAGAAGCCTGAAGACTTGGACTGATATTAGAAGAGAAACTTTCTATCATAGATCTGTATAACATATTTCCTAATGGGCAGTTTTGATATCTTTAATTAAAGCTAGAGTATGAGCCATTTTCATTAATAATACTACAAATTTTAAATCAATCTTCTGGGTAGCATCCCTTTGCTGCAGATGGTTTTTGAACACTTGCCTTAGGAAGTCCGTTCTAAACCTACCCTTCTTGAGAGCAGTTTTTTGTTCATAGGTCACCATGCTTTGAACCATGTAACTCCTCTCTCCTGACCAGACCAAACTAGAATAGCACCCATGGTCTGGCCAGAGTCTGGGTAACTGTTCATATTGAAAACTTTACACCAGACTTGCATTGCCTACAGAATTATGACAGCCTAGACTAGTCCAATCTGCCTAGAAAATTGTCAAAACCAAAAATAAGGGGTTAGAAAACAACAAATTTCTACTCCTGAGTACATAATTAGTAATAGAGTTAATATTAACTCAATTAAAATTTGAGCTTTAAAACTATTAAAACTTGTGACACATTAATAAAGCCACTAATGAACCTAAATTGCTATCTGTTTCTCTTTAGGCCTATTCATGTTAGTCCTGAACCTTTCTTGGTCTCCTTACATCTCTATATATTTGCCCCTACATCCATTTACTGAAGCAGTTATCTTTTACTGAGTATGTACTTACCTTTTACCAGGTAAATGAACCAAACTAATGAAGTCATCAGGGAACAGAGGCAGAAAGCAACAGTGTGGAACTGACCCATTAACACCACTTCTTGACAAGTAGAACATAATAATTAGTATTTTTGACACACAAGCACACAATGGAACAAACAGGTCCACATGTTTCACAATTGTTTTTAGTTTACTACTGATTTTTACTCCATTTAGTCTGAAGTGGAAACAAGAATATGGTTATGTTGGGAAGCTCTGTTCAAGAATTAAGTAAGGTCCTGTCATGACAGTTATGCCAGAGTGGCAAAATTAGGTATAAAATTTCTGCCAGTGGTGTGAGCAGGTCCCAAATGAAAGAGTCATGAAGAGATTCTTCAAGTCAGTTTAGACCCATGCAAATAGATATACGAGTTTTGTGCACTTTGACATTTCAAAGATAGAATTTTATTTATTAATTTTTGTCTTTTCCACTGTCGGCTTGTGGAATTATCATATAAAAAGATATTATATTATTGCTATATTATATAACGCTAGATTGAAAAGTTATTTTAAAGCTATATTTACATACCATTTTTTTCTCTCTCCCTGTCCCAGGTAAAAGATGTTGGTATAAACTGAAGTTATAGCAATGCGTGGTAATCTTTCCCAATCAGATATTTACCAGTAATGCTAAGAATAATGACCTTTGTCTTTGTTCCCAGAGCCAATGTCTACAAATATCAAACAAATGGAAAATTCAAATGACTTTGAAGGAAGAAAGGAAGGAAAAAAAGAATGAAAAAAGGAAGGATCAAGCCTAGTAAATTATATTCTACCACCGCACAGAAATTAGTGAAAATATTAAATGTCTATTTTAAAAATTCCTTGAAAAGATAAAAGGCAGGGTATTATTATTTCTTTTTATACAGAATGTGGAATTACAGTAATAATTCCATTTGGTTAGTGCAAACTTAGCCAATAGGAGAATAAATAGAACTGAGTCGCCAAGATTTACATCAAAGAACATAGATGACTGGCTCGGAGGTTTCACGTCTGATTGAACTCCAAATCAGTTCATTAATGTAAACTTTAACTCAAAGGCCATAAGCCCTGAGGCTGGTGATAAGGCAAAATGACATATAAGCCAGGAGGTTTGAACAACAAATAGATCAAAGTTGGAGACAGAGTAAACTATAAAGCCCATGTTAACGGGAACAGAAACAGCTGGCTTAGAGCCAGAAATCAGGATGAATAGGCACAGAGCCAAAACTTAATGCCAGTAGAAGGTCACAGACACCCGACTTTGCCCGTAATTAGGTTACATAATCTTCAATAAATATTTATTGACTACCTGACTATATTAGTGAATGCTGATAAGCGGTTATCCAGCTGGTCAACCAATGCCGTAAAGGGTTTGTGCATTAAAAGTGAGGAGGCGTTCAGTTTTAAAGTATATAATTCATGAAAGAGGATAGTTGATTCAATAACAACCAATGATAATAGTACAAATAATAGTGGTAATGATGCATAGCTATTATTTATTGAGCACTTAACTATATAGCAGACACTACAATGAGTGACTGACAGTACTATAAAGCATCCTTATTAAAACTCTCTGAAGTACATATTATTATAACCCCTTTCTTCAGGCCTAAAGAGATTTAGAAATCTCCTCAAGTCACCAGGCTACTAAGTGGCAGACCCAGAATTACCTCCAAATGCAGTTTCTAAAATTTTGACTCAATTCACTAATATGACATATTAGCATATATTTATTGAATAGCTGTTATATTTCAGCCAATCCCTAATGCTTTGTGAGAAATAAAAAAATAAGAGAAAAATAAAGATTTCCTTTGAAAATGATATTGTGTCTTATCTAAAGGATGATAAACTTCATGTAAAAGTTAAAGATTAATCAATACCTAATGGTTTTTATTTTTCTTTGTTGTACTTTCCTTTTTTGGTGGAGGAGTGCAATATTAGAATTATAATGTGTTTGTACACACCTGCTTTTCTCCTGGTGAGATATTATAATCATTTTAAAATTGAGATATAACTCACATATTACAAAATTCACCTTTTAAAATATATGGTTGAGTGGTTTTAGTATATTACAAATTGTGAAACCATCAGTATTCATTAATTTTAAAATATTTTCATCTCTACAAAATCCCTAATGTTAAAATTTGATTTTGAATTTCATTAATTCTCAATTTTTTAAGGCAGCAAACTATTTTTTCAAATACTTTTTATGCAAAAATTCAGAATAAAAGATATATTGAAACAGAATTGCAGCCCTTATCACTTTCTCTCTCCTTCCCCTTACTTCTTAGAATGTATTTTGAAAAACAATGGTTTAGCTGAATTCTTAATGTGCATTGTAAACATCCATAGGAAGACATAAAAGTCCTGTGTGGGTGGAAGGATGGGGAAAACAAGAGTTGGGGAAGTTCATGAAAAGGAAAGGCCCCCAAAATATGGGTTTTATGAAGCATATGAAAATACTCCTAACTGCTGTAATGGGTTGTGTCCCTCCCTCCCAGAATTCCTTTGATGAAGACCTAAATCCCGTTACCCTAGGACACCTTATTTGAAAAGAGCATCACAGATGTAATTAATTAATTAGGTTGTATCCTACTCCAATATGACTAGTGTCCTTATAAAATGGGAAAATTTGGACACAGACACACACAGACACAGTGGGAAGGTTATATGAAGATGAAAGTAGAGATCAAGGTAATTCTACCAGCCAAGGAATGTCAGCGATTGCCAGCAAACCACAAGAAGCTAGGCAAGAGGCACAAACAGAATCTATCACGGCTTTCATAAGGAATCAATCCCGTCAACTCTTTAGTCTTGAATTTCTACCCTGCAGAACTATAAGACAAAACATTTCTGTTGTTTAAGCCACTCTGTGTTAATTTTTTATGGCAAGCCTAGCAAAACAGTGCACATGCTAATATCCATCATGCGATTTACATTTTTCAGTGGCATTTATACTAAGTTCCCATAAAAATTGTTGGTGTTACACAAGTTTTCATTCTTTGGAAGGTGAGATTCATCATGCCCAAATCCAATCATCTTCATCCCTAAGTGTTGTAGGTGAAGGCAATTCCAGCGCACTAAGGCGCCCGCCATCTTGGATCAAGCCCATCTTAGACCCATGCAATCAGGAGCCACCATCTTGTTCATCCGCCATCTTGGATCAGGAGCCTCCATCTTGTTTGCCCACCATCTTGGATCAGGAGCTGCCATCTTGTGTCCCGCAGCTTCCAATCACCAACATCCAGATGATCACACCACCCTAAGACCCAATCACCAATGTCCCCGTAAGCAGGACACACACAATCCCGACTCTTCAAAAATGCAGTTCCTCACCCATGAGCTGGTGCTCTCTGCTCAGAGACAGCCGTTTTCATTTTCTATTTCAGCCATTAAAATCTCTACTGTGGGTTTGTGCCTCCCTAAATTATTTCGGGGAAGGGAGGTCCTGGTAGATACCCTTTCAGTAGAGACCTCTTTTGTTCATTTCACTGCATATAAGTCTGTTTCTACCACTTATGAAGGACTCTCTCTTCTCAGTGGTCAGTTCTTTTGATGCAAAGCACCATGTCTAATTTGTCTTTTCATCTCAATAATAATAGCACAAAGGCATTGAGATCTGAGTTTGCTGTTAATAAAAAAAAGGAAAGTAATGAGAAAAGGGTACAGAAAAAGGAAATAAGATTTGTAGAAAAACAAATGTCAATGCTTTTGTAATTTTAACGTTATCTGAAATCCAGATGAATCAATTGTCAAGCTTGTATTTGTCCTTGTGACTCTTCTATTCACAATGCAAAAAAACCTATGCAAAACAGCAAACAGCTAGGAAGGTAATTCCATCTACAATATGTTCTTTGTCCCACACTTCAGAATAGAGCAAACTCTCTTTTCTGTTAAGGTATTCACCAAGATCTTTTCTAATCGCACCTAGGGTATATATTAAAGGCTTCAAACATTATATGTAAAAAAGTGCACACAACGAGTGAATTTTCAATTATTTAACAACTTCTCTTTGCAATGACTGAATATGCATTGGGGATAGGCAATGGAAACCTTCATAAATGGTAAAAAATAATGAAGATGCATCAAGCAAAACTTAGCCACCTATAAAAATTACATTATTACATGATAAAATAGATACAAAATACCAGTAAGAAATGCGAAAACATTTTGAAAATATTATCCTTTACCTTTCTGTGTGAATTCTAGCTATTTTGTTAATACGAAATTGACAATTCTACAAATGACAAAGTTGATTAAAAAAATATAAATGGATTCTCAGAAATACATGGGTTGTTTACTAAAGTCATTTTCTCTCCTGGTGCACATTTATGTAAATAAGCACAAAATGAAAGTATGTATGTGTGTATGTAAATAAGTTTGTAAATGCATAGAAATCCATCATGAAGGATTCATAGCCACCTGGCTTTCTCTAGGGGACAAATGGGTAGGAGGGATTCATACTGCAGAAGAACTTCTACTCTACAAGTATTTCAGTTTGGTGTGAGCTGTTCATAATGTGAATGTTTTCATTGATTGTGTAAATTATTTACAGCCATTAAGTATAAGGAAAATTCACAGAGAAATTTATTATTTATATTTTAGGGAAGAGAAACTATATCCAAAGTATGATATAAGAGACAGAAAGAAATAAAATCCTTATGTATTTTTGCTTAGAAATGTAAGTTCTCTATGTGCCGAAAACAATGAGGAAGTGATTCAGCATGCTTTCTAAATCCAGGTTAGCCTCTGTAATAATAAATCATTTAAATCTTAATATGGGCAACACTCTAAAAAAGAAAGAGCCTTATATAGTACATTTACAAAAGGAAGGATAAAAACCACATGATCATCTCAATAGATGCTGAAAAATTACAACAAAATTCAACATCCATTCATTATAAAAACTCCCACCAAAATGGGCATAGAGGCTACGTATCTCAACATCATAAAGGCTATATACATCAAACCCACAGCTAACATCATACTCAACAATGAAAAGCTGAAAGATTTTCCTCTAAGATCAGGAACAAGACAACGATGCCCACTCTAACCAATTTTATTCAACATAGTACTAGAGGTTCAAGCCACAGCAAGCAGACAACACAGAAATAAAAGGCATCCAGATTGGTAAGGAAGATGATAAACTGTCACTATTTGCAGACGACATATTATACATAGAAAACACTAAAAACTCCCCTAAAAAACTATTAGAACTAATAACTGGATTCAGAAAAGTTGTAGGATACAAAATTATTACACAGAAATCTGTTGCATTCCTATATACTAATGATGAACCAGCAGAAAGAGAAATCAGGAAAACAATTCCATTTACCATTGCATCAAAAAGAATAAAATACCTAGGAATAAACCTAATGAAGGAGGTGAAAGACCTATACCCTGAAAACTACGAGACACTCATGAGAGGAAATTAAAGAAGAAACCAATAAATGGAAATTCATCCCATGCTCATGGATAGGAAGAATTAAGATTGTCAAAATGGTCATCCTGCCTAAAGCAATATACAGAATCAATGCAATCCCTATCAAAATACTGACAGCATTCTTCAATGAACTAGAACAAATAGCTCTAAAATTCATATGGAACCACAAAAGACCCTGAATAGCCAATGTAATCCTGAGAAGGAAGAATAAAGCTGGAGGGATTTCACTGCCCAATTTCAAGCTCTACTACAAAGCCACAGCAATCAAAAAAATTTGCTAATGGCATAAGAACAGACCCACAGATCTATGAAACAGAATAGAGAGTACAGATATAAACCATATATGGCCATTTAATATAGGATAAAGGAACCATTGATATACAATGGGGAAATGACAGCCTCTTCAACAACTGGTGTTGGCAAACTGGACAGCTACATGTAAGAGAATGAAACAGGATTACTGTCTAACTCCATACACAAAGTAAACTCAAAATGGAACAAAGAGAAGAATGTAAGTCATGAAACTGTAAAACTCTTAGAAGAAAACATAGGCAAAAATCTCTTGAATATAAACATGAGCAACTTTTTCCTGAGCACATCTTGGAAAATGGAAACAAAAGCAAAATGAACAAATTAAACTATGTCAAACTCAAAAGCTCCTGTACAGCAAAGGACACCATCAGTAGAACAAAAGGGCATCCTATAGTATGGAAGAGTATACTAGTAAATGACAAATCTGATAAGGGGTTAACATCCAAAATATATAAAGGGTTCACAAAATATATAAAGAACACCCAAAATGCAAATAACCTGATTAAAAAATGGGTGGAGGATCTGAACAGAGACTTTTCCAAAGAAGAAATTCAGATGGTCAACAGGCACATGAAGAGATGCTCCACATTGCTAATTATAAGGGAAATGCAAATTAAAACCACAGTGAGATATCACCTCACACCAGTTAGGATTGGCAACATCCAAAAGACAAGGAACAACAAATGCTGGTGAGAATGTGGAGAAATGGGAACCTTCCTACACTGTTGGTGGGAATGTACATTAGTTCAACCATTGTGGAAAGCAATATGGAGGTTCCTCAAAAATCACAAAATAAAAATATCATTTGACCCAGTATTTCTACTCTTAGGAATTTATCTGAAGAAAACAAGATCCCAGTTTCAGAAAGACATATGCACACCTATGTTTATCACAACACTATTTACAGTAGCCAAGATATGGAAGCAACCTAAGTATCCATCAATAGATGAATGGATAAAGAAGATGTGGTACCTATACACAATGGAATATTATTCAGCCATAAGAAGAAAACAAATCCTACCATTTGCAACAACATGGATAGAGCTAGAGGATATTATGCTCAATGAAATAAGACAAGTACCAAATCATTTCACTCATTTTGAATTTAACAACAAAGCAAAACTGAAAGAACAAAACAGCAGCAGACTCACAGACTCCAAGAAGTGACTATCAGTTACCAAAGGGAAGAGTGTTGGAAAGGCGGGTGGGAAGGGAGGGAGAAGGGAATTAAGGGGCATTATGTTTAGCACACATAATGTAGGGGTCATGGGGAAGGCAGTATAGCACAGAGAAGACAAGTAGTGACTCTGTAGCATCTTACTATGCTGATGGACAGTGAGAGCAAAGGGGTGTGTGGGGGGGACTTGATAATATGAGTGAATGTAGTAATAACAATATCGTTCATGTGAAACCTTCATATGATTGTATATCAATGATACCTTGATAAAAACAAAAATAAATAACAAGTGTTGGTGAGGATGTGGAGAAATGGGAACACTCCTACATTGTTGGTGGGAATGTCAATTAGTGCAGCTGCTTGGAAAGCAGTTTGGACTGTTCCTCAAAAAACCAAAAATAGATATAAAATATGACACAGTAATTTACCCAAAAATAACAAAATCCCTGATTTGAAAGGATATATGCAACCTTATATTTATTGCTGCACTATTTACAATAGCCAAGATATGGAAGCAACCTAAGTGTCCATCAATAGATGAACAGATAAAGATGAGGTACATATACACATTGGAATATTATTCAGCCATAATAAACAAAAAGTATTAATCAGCCATTTGCAACAACACGGATATATCTTTAGGGTATAATGCTCAGTGAAATAAGCCAAGCTGACAAGGACAAATACCATATGATTTGGTAGAATATAAATACAAAGAAGAACAGAATGAACAAAAAAGCAGTAGACTCATAGACACTGGGAAGTGACTGGTGGTTACCATGGAGGTGGGGGTGGGTGGAGAGGGTGAGGGGGATAAAGGGAGGCAAAAGTTCTCAATTATAATGTAGGAAGGTCATAGGGTTGGTAGTACAGTATGAAGAATATAGTCAATGATTCTGTAAAATCTTCCTATGTTGAACAATAGTAGCTGTACTAGTGGGGGAGAGGATTTAATAATATGGATAACTGTTGAACCACTGTGTTGTATACTTGAACCTAACATGAGATTGTATTTCAATGATACTTCAATTAATAAAGAAGAGTAAAAAAACCTAAACATAAAAGCTAAACCTATAAAAGTTATAGGAAAAAAAACATAAGAAAAACATTTCTGGGGACTTGGAATGGGCAATTTTTAGGATACAAAACCCACAAATGATACAAGAAAAAATATTAAATGGGCTTCAAAATACACAATAAAGAAATGAACATGAAAGACACAAACTGGGAGAATATATTTTTAATACCTATATTTGACAAAGACTTGTACAAAGAATATTCAAAACTCTTACAACTCAATAATTAGAGATTAAACAATTCCAGTAAAAACCATGGGCCAAATAGTCATCAAAGACCTCATATTGTGTGCTTCCATTTATATGAAATATCCAGGCAAATCCATAGAAACAGATCATAAATCTGTAGTTGGCAGGAGCTGTGGGGAGGGGGGATTAAGGAGTGACTGCTAATGGGTATGGGATTTCTTTGGGTGTGATGAAAATGTTCGAATATTGACTGTGATGATGGTTGCACAATCCTGTCACTGTACTGAAAACTATTAAGTGATGAATTGTGTTATGTGAAATATACTCAGTATCTCAATAAAGCTGTCACATAAAAATTTAAAAAAAAAGGAAAGAGCTTTAAGAAGCAATTCACAAAGGTATAAATGTAAAAACAATAAACTTGTAAAACAATGCTGAACCACACTAGTAATCAAAGAAATAGTTAAAAGCAATATTACCATGTTTTCCCTATGAAACATCAAAGATTAAAAATAATGGTAGTCTCCAGTGTTGCCATGTAGGAAGGAATTTGATATGAGCTCAAGCTGCTATTAGTAGAAGTTGGCAAAATAAAAATAAAGATAAAATTCTGGATGCTAGTTTTGGCAACATGTATCAAAATCCTTAAACTTATGTTTATTATTTGCCATAACAAGCCCATTTCTAGGGGTCAGTTTTAAGAATATAATTGCACGTATACAGATATTAATATACAATCTAACAATCACAGTATGTTTAAAAAGGAAAAAATTTTAATATTCTATTAGCCAATAATTTGGAATTTAAATAAATACAATGGGATGCTGTGAAAATATTAATATGGTGTGTGGTATTTGGTATCATAGAAATAGGAAGGCTTATGTTTTAAAAAATCATTCTTACAAAAAGAAGATATACTGATTATATTTTTGTTTAAAATACAGGACATAAGAATGGTAAATAACATATTTTATAAGTGGTTATCTCTGGGTAATGGTAGGTGATTTTATTTTCTATTTAATTATTTTTTGTAATAAACACTGAGTACATGTGCAATAAAATGCTTTTGTTAGAAAATATCTCTCTTAACTCAGCTCATAAATAATTTCAATGAACATGGACTGATTGTAACCAAATTTGGGATCTTTTACAAATAGGAATTAATCTCCTAATATTCCAGCTGTATTTCTTTTTGAGTTCAGTGGAAGTTTAACAGTCATTTAATCTCCAATCTTGACAGGATTCAGTGGGTGGCCAATTTAACATGGATTGACATCAAAATGTCAGCTTTAGAAATTTAATCTAAAGGGGATTTTTGTTTTTCCAGAGAGGATGAAATGAAATAACCTGAGGGGGTGAGAAAGGAAACAACAAAGCACTTAATTGAAAAAAAAAAAAGAATCCTATTTTGGTTTCAGGATTTCCAGTACTTTATTGGACTTTCAGGGAGGAAGCAGACCTTATGAAATTGGTACCTGGATACATCTCATCCAATATCCTTTCCATTCTCCAAACAGTTGCCATTTCTCTAGCAGCTTTAAGAAATCAATTTCTTTATGGGAATTATACCTGTTCAGTTTTATAGCTTTAATTTAGTCAAGGTCTTTATATATTTTTCAGGAGTTTGATTAGTAAAGACACTTTAAAAAAAATCAAAATAGTTTACATTAGTCTGAAATACAGTAATAAAAGCTACCAATAAGAGTTAACATTCATGGTAATTTATAAATTGTAGATCATTTCCATATGCATCACTTAATTTCTTCCCCATAACAAGACTTTAAAGATAGATACTTTCAATCCCATATTTATAATTTGTTCTCATGGTGTAGTCATGCATGTTATCCTAGTAATCATAGTAACAACACAAAAATAACAAATAACATTTTCTGAGGGGGTACTACACGTGCCAGGCACTTCAAGAGTACTTTATATAACTTAACTATAATCTTTATAATAGACATGAAAATTAAGTATTTTCATTCCCATACTAAATATTTTGAAATCATGGCACATAAATGTTAACTTGCACAGGATCATCTGGCTAGTAAATAGCATTTTCCTCTCCCCTAGATTCCACTTCTTATGAACATTATACAGGTTCTTATTTACATATATATTTACAGCTAGTGAATGGGAAGAAAACAGATTTTATTAAAATTCAGGTCACTTGGGAATATAGGAACCAAACCCGCCAGAAGAGGACTGCACTGCAGAGGAGACCGACGACTACTTCTGCGATCCAGTTTAAAGAGGCCAAGCGGAACACATAGACCTCTTTCTGGTGTTCCTGCCTTAGTTTCATAACTTTAGGAGGGCCTTGAGGAAAGCATGAAATCAGCAAATTTAGGAAGGAGGAAACAATAGAAATAGATGGGGAAAACAGTCAAGTCTAGATGGGGGAAAAAGTAATAATGAAAAATAAGATATGATGGCAGGAAACTTAATTCCAAGATTTTACAGTTTTAATTCCTCCCTGGAACAACTAAGAAAAGATTAGGAGGCATAACTGCCAGGAGAATGTCTATGGAACAGGGAAAATTTTAAGGCTTAAGTGGGCAAAGCAGAATTCTAAGTCAGATTCTTGTCTAAAATTTTCCCCTAGATGCCAGATGACCCTGTTAACCTTTGTGAAACAAAGAAAAGCTGACCACTATAATAGGAATCATAAAAAATGTTTCTAAGGCCTAAGTATTGAAAATTTCATGAACTTTGGGAGTCTCAAATGGCCACCCATGAAAAACTTAAAAAATATATATATGTATGTATATATTTACGTTAACATATATATGTTAATTAGGTTAAAGATTAAACAATTAGCATCTGCATCCCTATTCAAGATCAAGTAAAATGTTTATCTTTCTTCTTAATTTCCTTTGGTGCCAGGTGCCCACCAGGCTATGTATTCCTGCCACACACACTCTTTTCTTCGCATATCCTATGTAAATGACATGTACCTCTTTGAGTTCTGTCTCCTCCAAGATACAAAATCTTCATATGACTTGGACTCTTTGGAACATAATGTCCTACCCACCTAAAGTGATGTAGAGGAGGGACATGGGACAAACATCATGATTAACTTTTCCTGCCTATGATGAAAAATGCCAAGCTATAAATAGTGTAATAAGAATAGAAGGGACTCCATCTTAAGGCTAAGATTCCTAATGTATTTTATGGTAAATAGCCAATGACCAACCCTATCTTAGGGCAGAACAAGCAGTCCTAAATGATATGTTAACAGTGCTTGAGGGCAACCACAATCTTGGAGAAGAGAATCAAGAAATCCCTTGTGCTAAGTTTATCTTACAGAGTATCTAGAGGACAGACTGTGGATGGTGACATAATGTCTCTCACCAGAGATAGACATCATGAGATCACATGCCAAGCCCACACCCACCACCCCCAGCCCTTTGCCGCATTCTTGAAATACTTAAAATACACAAATCCTAAGCTTTAAGCATGCCTCCTTTCTGACTCTGCCCACACTCTTCTTTCTTTGAGTGTGCAATTTGCCTGAAATAAAGGCTTCTCACTGCTCAACTTACTGTGTTTTGTCTCTGTGCTCTTCCAGTGGTGTCTTTGTTACTTCACTATTCTAGACTTAGACACAAGTATTCTCTCTCTCTTTCTCTCTGTTCTACTTCAGACAAGTAGGTAAGGGCTACGAAGATCTCTGATTGGGGCTTGCAAGTTCCTGTTGCCTGGGTGACCCAGACAGGACTGCAGCTGCAGGATCATGCTCTTTAGTAGCCTGCCCAAAATCTCCTTTCTTTGCCTTTGGGAAGTTCTTAGAATATAATGTCACTCCATCCAGTGCTCTTTGGCTCCCTCAAATCCTAGAGTTGTAGGGGATTCATTCCCATGTCATGCAGATTCAAGCAGGCAGTGGATGCCAGATGACCCTGTCTTCAGGTGTTGGCAAGGGATTTGCCCTATGCTGAGCAGGAGTTCAGTAAACTTCCCTTTCCTGCCTCTGCTCTTCCTTGCTCTCTGTTGCTTGCACAGCTGCTGCCATTCACTACCACTCTTACTTTAATGAATTCCTTCCTTACCTACACTTGACTTATCTGTTCAAGAATTCTTTCTCCATCTAAGAACCCTCTCTCATCTAGGTTTCACCTAGTGTGCAGGGATAGACCTCCCCAGATGCAGCTGCCTGACAACAATAAGAATTATATCTTCCCAGGTCTAAGTCCAAAATTTTGGTTCAAATAAGACACTCTCCTTATTTTCAAGGTGATTTATTGATTTTTTGTCGACACCTTATAGTTGTATTTAAATTAGATAATAGAGAATCATATGGGGAACATATTCAACCATGAGTTATACTTGTAATTAGCTTAATTAAAAATGTGTGCATCCTCAGTGAAAAGAAACTCATTACATTAATTGAAGAAAATAAACTTAAAATAGGAACAAGGCTGCTGTTTAGTTTTCACTTGTTTTTGAGGAACTTATTATGTTCTTATTTGAAATAAACTAAGTATTTGCTTTAGTTAGGAAATTTAGTTGTCACAAACCCTGAAATTATGTTCTGCTCAATTGGACAGCATATATACTCAATTTAAAGCAACAAAGAGATTAGATTATAATAGAATAATTTCTATTACTAAAAGCCTATGATTACTACACAATATTATGATCAGAAGTTAAGCTCTTTGCAAGGATAATTTAAAGATGTCTTATTTACACATTCATTCACATTGCAGACTCTTTCAGATGGATTTAATAATGATAAAGCTGAGCAGCTTTTCATTTTAAGACTTTCTTAGAGATATACTTGATTAAAGCAGAAGTAGAGAAAATGGAAGATCCCCTGACCAGGATCCTCACCTCACCCTAATCTACTTGCCACTGTGCACATGCAGTGATGTAACTGGCCTGCTGAATGGGCAAATGCTTACGCGCCTGTTGGCGATGAGCCATTATTGCCTGTGTTGCTGTATGAAGAACTCCATCTAGTGCTCTACCTGGCTCCCGGCTGGCAGGAGTGGAGATAGATTTCAGATTTTCTGAACGAGGACATGATTCTAGTGCTTGACCTGCCACTGCATGAAGCTTGATATAAAATCTTTTAACCCGAATGTTCCATTGTCATAATTAGTTCTCACAAAATCCAGAGTGAACTTGTACAGAGTTGAAACCCTCTGGCTTGACATTTTGACATAATGGGCAGAATTTGCTACAGACCAAAAAATGGAATAAGCTGCCCTCATGGGACGGGTGCTTCAGTGGGCTACCTTTACAGGTTGGGAAATACTGCAGGAAACCCTACGGAAGAGGAGATATCTGGATATTTCCCAATGGGCATGTGAGCTGACGGCATTCTTCCTAGAGGAGTGGGCCCCTCCGTAGGACTGGGAGTGAGGTGGAGGTGACACCTGAGGCAGTGATAGAGGGCACCCATGAGATTAAGAGATCTTTGGATAAACAGAGTGCCTGCATGGTTGTGGGAGCCATAGATTGGCTATTTCTCACAGTGTTATAAAAGGCTATGGATGAGGAGGATGTGCTCCTGTAAGAAGCATGAGAGGAGGCAGTGCAAGAACATGAGTTGAGAAGTGCTGAGGGGAAGGCAGTAGCAGATAAAGAGAAGCACGAGAGGAAGCATCTTGAAAATGTGAGCTGAGAGGCAGTGTGGAAAAAGCCATGAAGTAGGAGAGCATAGTCCTGCAAGAAGCACAAGAAGAGGCAGCACAAAAATGCAACCTGCACGGTGCTGTGGAGAAGGTAAAAGACTTGTTGAAGATTGAAATGGCATTGGTGACAGGTGCTGTGGAAGAGGTACAGGCCATGAAGGAGAAGGATGTACCCTTGCAAGAAGCATGACAAGAAGCAGCATGAGAACACATGATCTGTGAGGTGCAGTGAAGGAGGTAAGAGATTTGTTGAAGATTGAGATAGCATTGCAGTGAGGCACTGTGGAGAAGGAAAAGAATGTAGTGGTGGAGAGATGCTCTGTGGAGTGGTGACAGAGCTGCCATCAGGCCTGGAAGTGGTGGAGGCTACATTGGGAAGAATGAGGAGGTGGTGCCAGAGGCATCAACCCCTCCTCTACTGAAATCCCTCCCAGTTGTAGTCAAGAAAATAAAGACACAGCACAGTGGTTTCCTACTGGGGAGGTGCAGCCCGCTCCCCAAGTCATGGAGCAATCCACATTCTACCACTATGCATAGGGGGAGCTGGTGGGTCTGGGCTCCTGGTTTTGGCAGAAATCCTTATAGTCCATATCAGCTTGGCTTCTGCACCTTTGGGATATAGGGGTGTATAGCATCCTCCTGTCTGAATTGGAGATACAAAAGCTGGCTTCCCTGACAACTCATCATGCCTTGTGGCAGCAACTGCAGAATGCACTCCAGACCCCAGGGAATCACTTACTTCTCGAGTGTCCTAGTGCTGCCCTTCACACTGTATGGCCCAATCAGGGCGACTTACCGTCTTCAACCACTAGAAGGCAGATGTATGCAAAGCTCCAACAGGTGTTACAGAAGTTGGGCATGAAAAAATGGCTCCCTCATCCCTCTTTGGGCCCTTAGTGGTCATTCATGCCCCTCACTTAAGAAAACCTGTAAAAAAGATTACCTGTTCTGTGGCATATTTGGGGGATGCTGAAGCAATGCAGGCATGGAAGAGAGTGTAGTTAGCTACTGAGAGAAAGGGCTTAAAGGGCTCTGTGAGTGTCATGAGTATCCAGATGTGGGTTGATTTGATAAAAGAAGGTGCAAAGAGAAATTGGATGAAAAGTCAAATAACAATCTTACTGGAACTGTGGCAGCAGTTGAAGCTGGAGCAGAGGTTCCAGCAATTGTCTAAAGCAAGGACTGAGAAATGGAAGCTGGAGACAGAGCCATCTGGCCTGTGCACCTGCAGGACTTCTGGCTGGAGAGTGAGCCGATCTCACCTGAACCTGCACAGGAAGATGATTGGGTGATACAGTTTGACTGAGGGGAGGGTCAAGGCACCCTTCCTTGAGGGACCAGGTAGGGACTGGAGGCCAAATGTCGAAATATCAATTAATTGGTCCCCAGTGAACATGCAACATGTCCTGGCTGTGATAGACATAGGAGCCAAATTTTCACTGATTTATGGCAACCCTGAGAGGTTTCCTGGGACCCCTGATGTTATAGATGGATATGGGGATAAGGATATCTGAGTGAAACAAGCCTGAATCCTTTTGGGAAGAGGGCATCTACCCCTATGGAGAATACTGTGTAACTCTCCCATCCCCAAATATATTATGAAGATAGATATCCTGCAGGGCTTATGGTTACAGACCACAGCAGGTGAGTTCAGACAGATGATACATGTGGTGAAGGCAGTTCTGAGGGAACATGTTAAGTACCTACCCATAGTTTTGCCTGTGCCTTGGCAGGTGACTAATACCAAGCAAAAAAATTTCCTGAAGGGAATAAAGAAATTGGAGAAACCCTCTAGAAGCTGGAGAAGGTGGGTATTATAAAGCCCACTATAGCCCTTTTAATTTCCTGGTGTGGCCAGTAAAAGAAGCTGATGTTTCCTGGTATATGGCCATAGATGATAGAGAATTGAATAAAGTCATACCCCCTCTGTATGCTGCTGTCCCCTCTACTGCAGACATGATGGATGCCCTCAGTCATGAACTAGGGACATATCATTATGTTGTGGACCTTGCTAACGTCTTCTCTATTGATACAGCATAGGATAGTCAGGAACAGTCTGCCTTCATGTGGGAAGGGCAACCATGGATTTTCAATGTCCTTCCACAGGGATACCTCCACAGTCTCACCATCTGTCACGAGCTTGTGGCCCAGGACCTGGTAGCATTGGAGAAACCGCCACAGTGCGGCTGTACCATTTATATCGATGATATCATGCTCCCATCTGATTCTCTTTCAGATCAAAAAAGTGCAGCACCTAGATTGCTGCAATATCTACAGGAGAAAGGATGGGCTGTGAACAGCACCAAGGTTCAGGGATGTGGTTTGTCAGTCAAATTCTTGGGGTTTGTTTCATTGGGTAAGACCAAAGTTATCCCAGAAGCAGTAGTAGATAAACTCCAGGCTTTTCTTACCCCTACAGCCATGGAACTATTGCAAGAATTTTTGAGTCTTTTAGGCTACTGGAGAATGTTTATCCTGCTCTTAGCATAAGTTTTTAAGCTCTTATACTGTTTGGTGTGATAAGGCATCAGGTTGGGATGAGACATGTGCATTTGCTTTTGCTGCTGCAAAACAGATGGTCAAGGCCATGCAGGCCTTGAATGTGAGAGATCCATCAAGGCCCTGTAAGCTTGATGTGCATGTGACCAATGATCACATGGCTTGGGTCTCTGGCAGCAGCTTGAACATACTCACCAACCTACTGAATTCTGGTCACAACTCTAGAAAGGATCAAAGGTATGATACACCTTAATAGAGAAACAATTGGCTGCCATGTACCATGTCTTGCTGGCTATGGAATCTATCACTGGAACAGCCTTGATAAATTTAAAGCTACCTATCCCACTGCAGGATGGTTATAAGACTGGACCTAAAAGCCATGGAGTGGCATGGCACAGATGCCTACACTGGCCAAGTGGGGCACATACATACAGCAAGCAGTGTAGCACCCTCAACTAGCCCTTTGAGTGGAGAATTCCAATGCTTCCTTGGGCTAGTGACATATTCCAGTGAAAGAAAGGAAGAATTTGCTTTAGGGCCATTAGTAGCTGAGAGGGAAGAACCCCTATATCTGAAGATTCATGGTATACAGATGGTTCCAGCTGTGGGTATCCCCTGAAATAGAGGGCAGTAACATTCCATCCTAAGACTGAGACAATGTGGATGGAAGATGGTGAGGGGAAGGGCAGTCAATGGGCAGAATTGCAGGCAGTATGGCTTGTAATCACCCAGGAGGCCTCCCTACTAGTTGTCTACACTGACAGCTATTAAGGCTTGACTCTGTGTCTACCAACATGGTACCATGCCACATGGATGGACCCCTTTAGGGGCAAGAGTTGTGGAAAGACTTATGGGCTTGTGGTCAGACTTAAACAGTTACAGTGGAAAGACTTATGGGCTTGTGGTCAGACTTAAACAGTTACAGTATATCATGTGACAGGCCATTTGCTGCTGGCATTCTCAGGAAAGGATGAAACAGATGAACTGGCCCAGATATGTTGACTAGAAGGAAAGACTGCCTCTGATGTGGCCCAATGATTATATCAGCATTTGTTGCATGCAGTATAGAAAACAATGTGGGCTGTAGCCCATCAGTGGGACCTGACTTTGACCTTTGAAAAAATCAGCAGTGCCTGGCAGGAGTGCATTTTATGTTCTAAAAGGGACTTACTCCAAGTCCCGCAGCGACCTGGGATGATAGCTAAGGGGCCAATACCCCTTATCAGGTGTCAGATAGATTGTTTTGGGCTTCTTCCCATATCAAAAAGGTATTGATATGTCATGAATTGTGTGGATACAGCTACTGGACAGATACAGTTACTTTATCTGCACATTGCACAGACCAGCAAATAACCAATAGCGTGTCTGTTTGTGGCGTATGACCAACTGCAGGTAACTGAGAGTGATCAAGGCATCCACTTTACTGGACACTCACTACAAGAATGGGTGCAACAATTAGGGATAATGTGAAAATTTCATGTACCATATAATCCTACCAGGGTAGGCCTGACAGAGAGGTACAATGGTTTATTAAAATCTGGCCTGGAGTCAGATACTAATAGTCTATGAGGATGGTCAATAGGCTTATGGACAGTGCTTTGGTGATTGAATGAGAAACCCCAGAAGGGGTCATTGAGCCCTGTTGATGTGGTAACACACTGCTGCCTCCCCTATACAACTGCAAGTAAAAACTAATGGGGATTTGTTGAAGCTGGGGTTTGGCCACCAGAGTATCTTGCTACCAGCACCGACTACAATAAACCCTGGAGAGTCCGTTCAGTGGATGTGGCCTTGGATGTTTTGACATAAGGACTGGCCCTCCCGGATTCTTGAGGTCAAGGCCTGGAGACAGGCCTCCTGTGTATTCCTGGAGTAATGGCATAGTGGCTGCCAAAGATTATAGTGTACTCTAAACAGTTGAAAGGTAACAAGCATCTTACTAGAGAGTTTTGTTTTATCGTTATGGCCATTTACCTCCAGTAGCACTATACATAGATGACTCAGTAATCCCCACAGGAAGAGTGGTAAAGGTATTGTATACTAGACCCAGATGGGACCACCTTCCTGCCTTGGTCCTATCAAAGGACCACTCTCTTGCATGCATCCTACATGATGGGCAAGATTTACCTACATTGGTATCATTAAAACATGTGTCTTATTTTCCTTAAGGCTAATCTCTAATATCTTTGTGGATTGGGCACACACCCTAGCAAAACATTTTGTGTGCATGGAGCTCCCTATCAGTTCCACTACTGGCCTCCCAGGGAAAGTGCAAATCATGAACTGGAACTGGTTTGAATATAACTGGAATAAACACTTGGTGGCCATTGATCTTAGGCTTGAGGATGCCTCTTATTATTATTTTTGTTGTTGTTATCCTCTGTTGCTGTTGTGATGTCTGGTAACCATGTTCCAGCTTTCTTGCACAGGAACCATAATGGAAGATTAAAGGCACGTAGATTGTGAAGCAAAAATCCTGGAGGGGTGGAGTGTAGGGAAAATGAAAGTTCCCATGGCCAGGATCCTCCCCTGACCCTAATCTACTTGGCCACTGCACACATGCAATGATGTAACTGGCCTACTGCATAGGTGCATGCTTACACACCTGTAGGCAATGAGCTGTTATTGTCTGTGTTGCTATATAAACTATATAAAGACTTCCACCCCATGCTCTGCTTGGTTCTGGCTGGCAGAGGCAGAGGAAGATTGCAGACTTGCTGGGTACAGATGTGATTGTAGTGCTCAACCTGCCATGATGAGAATAAAGCTTGGTACAAGACCTTTTACCCCCAACATTTCATTGTCATTATTTGGTCTCACCAAATCCAGAGTGAATTTGCCTAGAGTTGAAACATTCCAGCATGACAGCATATTAAATCGTGAAGCATTGGGCATTAAATCAGTGCTTCCAGCCTTGACTGCATGTTGGAATTCCTTGAGAGTTTTGCAAAATACTGATACCTAGGACTCTCACCTGGAGCTCCTAACTCATTGGTTTGGGGTATGGCCTAGGCATCATGAATTTTAAAATCTCTCCAGGGAACCCTGGTGTCAGAAACCATGTTATGTCTACAAGGCACTGGTTCACATAAATTAAAGCAGGCACAGTCCAAGATGGAAGCCAGAGGTGTTCATTGCATGCATTCCCTGGATTTTGACTGTCTTGCTCATTAGTACTATGCCTGTACAACAACCACACCACAACCAAAAGTTACGTTTTAATTGGTGACTATGTTGGGCACTGTAGGAAGTTTGATTAACAGAAGAACTCATCAAGGAGAGGTATTTCTACCTGAATTTCTATAGGATCTTTAGGATTTTTTTTTTCTGATGTAGACTGCCTACTTTGGCCATTTTTTCATTCAGTAACTATTTATGAATACCAGCTCTGTACTAATGATAACAATGAAAAGAGAAATAAATAATATATGAAACTTACCCCAGAGAAGCTTACACATGTGAAGATAAAACATGTACACACAGAGCTATACATACATACATATACACCCCCACACACACCTACCAAGATATTTGATCAATACTATGACTAACCAATCATATCATGAGCTCAGAGGAAGGAAATACATTCTTCCAGAATTATACATTGCAATTATATATTAAATGACTATAGAAAAAATGTTTTATTAAAAATATATTTCTTAAATAATTTATGTGCATTTTGTTCACAAATAAAAACTTTTTGCAGATAATCATTTCTATTTATTTTTATCAGCTCTGCATCCAGCAGACATTAAGGCAAAAATTATACCTTGATATATTTTTGAGAACTAATGTAAATTGGCATTTAAACCAGTGGGAAATCTTGATAGATCAAGTATAGTTTGAAACTTATCTCCATTTGAAAACAGAATAGGGACATCTAGCTGAGGGTGTTGCAAGAGAGAAACTAGAAAGGATCTTTGTGGGTCTGAGTTTTTAACCAGAGAATCTATGAAACTATTGTAACTTCTAGAGAAAAGGACTTTGTAAGTCATATAGATAATTCACAGGAACACTGGAAAAGGCTAAAGAAATTCACTCTAGGCTGAGCCTCCAGGACAATTTCCATCCCACACTGCAGATCTGGCTCAGCAAGGAACTGCAACCTGTACTAAGGAAGATTTCAAGTTAGGAAGTCGCAACTGCAGTGCTACATACAGACCTAGGATGACTATATGTTAATTCACAAATTCATGTAAGCAAAAATCATGTTCCATTCACACCTATACTCTTTCCCCATAAGTCAACTAGGCATCATTTTTGCATTTCTCATGGATGTATCTGATTGCTAGAACCTAAATCACATATCTGCATTTTAAAGCCAATAACTACTACTACTGCTATTTAATGGCATACTAGCATTTACACTGTTAGGAGCAAATAAATTGTTTTCACTGGTCTGAAATGAAAAGAAAGATCCCTGGGATCCTGAGGGACCACTTTCCCCAGATTGCAGGGCCTAGAATCACTCCAGGAGAACTGCAAATGACTAACCACCATGGACACTTAGGAATAAGAAGTCACTTCACTGAATTTTTCTAGGCTGTTGAGCCCTTCAACTAATTCACAAGAAAGCCCTCTTCTGGGATAGGAATGCTGGGAGAGATCCAACTAGCCCTAAAAAACAGCAGTCCAAAAGCTTCTCCCATAGCCCAGACCTCAGAGAACAATGCCTGGAGCTGAACTGTTTTTCTTGACAGGCTGGTTCCCCTGCAGCATCCTGACCAAGCCCGCCTCAAGCCTGTTACTAGAAATGAACCTCAAAGCTTTTTGCCATGGAAACTGCTAATTCTCTGGCCACGTGTGCGGGCCTTGCCTCCTGAGTGATGTGATGTTTGCCACTCTCTTTATCTGTCCCTTCCACCCTCCCACCCCTTGAACTCCTGTCCAAGAGTCACTGTTCCTTTTGAATTTCTACAGCAATAACATCCTTATTTAAGTAAAATCTGGCTAAATTCTCAAACTTTTTAGATTGACTGCTCCTGCTGTATGCTAATCCACTATTTTTGTTGGAGTAATTCTATTGTTCTCTTTGTTGGAAATTCATCGTTGGAAGTTCATTGTTGGAATTCTTAGCTACCACATTTTCTACGTTTTCTGTTTTTTACAAGCTTCTGGTTTTCAGTTTTTCTAAATTCCCTCTCATTAGGCTGTCATTTTTATTACTTTCAATGTCAGTCTTCAGATTTCTTGTTTTTAAATGATTCATATTCTTAACAAATAATTTCAAGTTATTTATGCTTTGAAATTTAAAAATTACTTCCAAATCACAAAAAATTTTAGGAATTTGATACTACCAGTGAATTCAAGTAGGTGCCGAACACAGCCCCCCATTATAAAAAAAAAATGAGTGAATTGTGCTTATGTAAATTGAGATTATTGGTGTAAATTAACTGTTTTTATTTAATCAGAGATTTAAAAAAAAACACCACTCACTGGTTCTTGGGCCCCCTTACATTAGTGTAGCCAAACAAATTATCTCCTTAGGAATTTTGGAACTGGGACTTACAGGGACAGATATTCTCATTTTCTCTGGCTGGAGTGAAATGCATGCATTTGGAAGTGTGGGGAGGGCACTTCTAACCTACCATATGGCAAAGAAGCAGGCAAAATGAATATTGGGAAATGAGTTGAGGAATAGAGGGAAATAGAAAAGAATGAAATGCCTCATAGAGACAAGCAAATACAAGCAATAGATAAAAGGATTGTGGAGCTTCTAATCTGATCCAATTCCTTCTAGCCCACATGACACTCTATGATAAATTACTGTTTTCTTCTTAAGCCATCCCAAGTCTAATTCTTATATTTGCAGACAAAAGAATTCCAAATTATGAAACATTATTTTATTTTTAAATGTAGTTAAGGCAGATGATGTGTTTTTATGCATAAAATCTCTGAAAGTTGTCTTTTTGGCCAACAACTGCTAAGAACAATACTTCTTTACCTGAAATAATGAACCACTATCATTGATAATTACATGTGTCTTGTCAGGACAGTGGAAAGATGTTTTATGGATTAGGTGACCTTCCAATATCCCCTCAGAATTCATAGTTTATAATGTGTGTTAAATAGTCACACTAATGTCACACCTGGGCAATAAAAGATCTCATGACTGTTGAGTCACACTTTCTGCTCTCTCATAATGAAAACACAAGTTAATCTTTGAACGTCATTGCCTGAAATGTCAACAAGGCCAGCTACTGTGCTTCTGGTTAGCCTGGTGACTGTGGAGGAAGAGATTTATTCTCCTCACTCCTTCTCTCTTGGAACTGTCAGCCCTCCATGAATGGGTAGTTGCTGTTGTAGTTGGGCCCAAACTGATTAAATCTCTCCAAACTGGAGCAGTAAAGACAAAGATATGGTATCCAAAGATTAACTGATGTTGTCAGAACTGTGATATGAGAACAAATTACAATTTATGGTGGCTGCAAGTCAATTAATTGGATCTTGTCCTAATGTTTGACATGACATCAGATATTCACGCTTTAACATCAACTGAGAAAATACGTTGTGTAATTTTTATCAGATCTTTCTCATTTCAAAAAGCTAAAATACTTTTCTCTTTATACAAGAGCTTTAAGCTCAATGAGCTTTCTATATTTCCTAGCTGAGGTGGAAAATTAAAGATAGTGGCCACATAAGGCAAAAAATAACATTAAGCAAATACTTGTTCTATGCCACCATGTAATTAATAGTCTATTACTGTAAGAACTGGGGAAATCTCAGTGAACAAAACAGATGATGGCATGCCTTTTTGAATTTACTTTTAGTGAAAGAAGATGGTAGAATATACAACAAACAAAGGAAGCCAAATGGTTGTAAATGACATGGAAACAAATAAAACATAGAAAGGGGATGGGAGTGCCTCAGTGGAGGTACTTTTAATTTAAAGTGTGGTTGTCTCATGAAAGCTTTGTGGAGCAAAGGCAAACAAGGAGAGAACAATCCACACAGTATCTAGGAAAAATTGTCCCAGGTAAGAAAAACAGCAAACACATTGTCCCTGAGGCAAGAGTAGATGGGCATGTTTGAGGACCTGCAAAGCAGTGAGTCTAGGTGAATGAGTAAAGATAAATAGCAGATCGAGACAGAGAGGTTAACATATATCTTTATATATATATATATATATTTTTTTTTTAAGCAAAAAAGCACGATGGAAATTGTGTTTTTTAACAGTATTATTGAAATAAATAATATCTGATCCAATTCATCTATTCAAAATGCACAATTCAATGCTTTTAAATATAGTCACCAGACTGTGCAACCACTGCAGTCTAATTTTAGAGCATTTTTGTTTTCCCAAAAAGAAAACCTATATACATTTGCAGTCATTCTTCATTGCCTACCTCTCTAATTCCTCTCTCCAGACCTTAGCAACCATTAATCTGCCCTCTGTCTCTGTGGATTTGCTTCATTCACTTGGCATAATACTGTCAAGGTTTAACCAATGTTGTTGCATGCATCAATATTATTTTTTTTTATTGGTAGATATTATTCCATTGTCTGATATGCCACACATTTTTTTAGGTCATTCATCAGCTGATGGACATTTAGGTTGCTTTTACTTTTTGTCTATTATGAAAATGCTTCTAAGAACATTTGTGTACAAATTTTTGAGTGGACATATATTTTCATTTATTTTGAATATGTAAATAGGAGTGGAAGTGCTGGGTCATATGGTAACTCTATGTTTAACATGTTGAAGAACTGCCAAAGTGTTTTCCAAAGTGGCTGCACCATTTTACATTCCTGTTCGCTGTGTGTGGAGGTTCTAATTTCTCTAAATCCTTGCTAGCACTTGCTAGTCTCTTTAATTGTAACCATTTTAGTGGGTGTGAAGTGATATCTCATTGTGGTTTTGACTGCATTTCCTAATGATGCTGACAGTTTTCCATGCTCTTCTTGACCATTTGTATACTTTCTTGTGTGAAATGTAAATTTAAACGCTTTTCACATTTTTTAATTGGATTATTTGTATTTTTGTTTATGAGTTGTATGGATTCTTTATATCTTCTGAACACACTTCTCTTATCACATAAATAATACTCATATATCTTACCCCATTCTATGAGTTGTCTTTTTACTTTAACTGTGGTATCATTTATAGCCAAAAAAGTTTTTAACATGTTTTTGGATGTGGTACAGTGTAGCTAATTTTATTTTGTCATTTATAATTTTGGTAATATATCTGATATCATGACTAACACAAGATAATAAAGATTTATGCCTATGTTTTCTTCAAAGAGTTTTATAGTTTTAACTTTTAGGTATAAATTTATGATCTATTTTGAGTTCATTTTTATGCATAGTGTGAGGTAGGGAATGTTATTCTTTTGCATATGTATATCCAGTTGTCCCAACTCCACTGTTGAAAAGCTGTTCTTTCCTGAAATTAATTGTCTTGAGATTCTTATTAAAATTAATTGACTATAAATATGAGTTTTTTTGTAGAGTTATGATTCTATAAAAAATTTCTTTATAGAATCTCTAAATTCTATTGAGATTTGTATGAGATTTGTTTATATCAGTACAATGCTATCTTGATTTTTCAGTTTTGTAGAAAGTTTTGAAATCAAGAAGTATGAGTTTTCCAAATCCCAGGTGGTCACAGTGTATAATTGTTTTTATATGTTGCTGTATCAGTTTAGTAGTATTTTGTTAAGAAATTTTACATCTGTATTAATAGGAGATATCGGACTCTAGTTTTCTTCCAATATATTTGTCTGGTTTTGATATCAGAGAAATTCTGGCTCCATAGAATGAGTTGGAAGTGTTCCCTATGCTATTCCTTGGGAAGAGTTAGTGAAGGATTGATATTCTTTGGAAGTCTGGTAGAATTCAACAGTGAATACTGAACCTGGGTTTTTCTTCATGAAAACAGTTTTAATTACTAATTCAGTCTCTTATTTTCTTTAGATCTTTTTATATTTTCTACTTTTTCTTGAGTAACTTTCACTAATCCATTTCTTTAAAGAATGTGACAGTATCAACTATTATCTTATATTCAACTATAAGATCATTAAATGTAATTATAGGCATATCATTTTATGAAATTTATTTTTGAAAACAGAAGTTAGAAAAAAATTCAACTATATTGTCTTTTGTATTTATCTAAATATTTACTTTATTGGCACTCTATTTTCTTGTGTGGATCTAAAATACTTTTTGTTGTCACTTTTTTGCAGATTGAAGAACTTTAGCATTTCTGGTAAAAGTGTGTTAGCAATAGTTGTATTTTGGTTTGTTTTTTTGTTTTGTGATTTGGGAACGTATATCTTCTTTAGTTTTGAAAGGTGGTTTGGCTGGTTTTAAGATTCTTGACAGAGTTTTTTTTAGTACTTTGAATATGCTGTCCCACTGCTTTCCAGCCTCCATTGTCAAATGAAATATCAGCTGTTAATCTTAATGGGATTCTCTTGTATGTGATGAATCATTGTTCTTTTACTGCTTTGAAGATATTCTCTTTATCTTTGATTTTTAAAATTGTGATTAATAGTTGTACAGGTATGTATCTCTTTGTGTTTAACTTACTTGGAGTTTGTTGAGATTCTTGACCAGATTAATATTTTCATCAAATTTGGGAGGTTTTTAGACATTATTTCTTCAAATATTTTTTCTACACTTTTCACCTGTCCTGCGTTGTTCCCGTTATATATATGCTGGCTTGATTAATGGTTTCCCAGATGTCTCTTAATCTCTGTTTATTCTGTCCTTCTCACCCACAGCCCCATTATGTCAGAAAAAACACTGAAAAATACTGGTATCTCAGCTGGAAAGTAAATAGAGAGGTGTGGTTAAAAGAGAGAATGGATTCTTATAATATTATGGAAATGAAGTCCAAAAGATGGGTGAGCAACACCACTGTCAAAGCCAGACCATGCGGGTGGTCTCTGAGAGTTAAAGGAAGTTGCAGTGCATCTTGAAGTAGTTAGGAATGGGGTTATGTAATAGAGAGTGTGCTTTAGAAACATAAATCCAACTATAGGTAGGTAGATTGGAAGTAGATAAGCTAGACAGTCAATTAGTATTAAAAGAAAGATGTATGGTAGAGAGAGGCTTCTGGACAAATAAAATACATGAAGGAGAAAAGGTCTCATCTGGTAACAGGAAATATATCATCCTCTTTTATTTTGGATGCCATTTTCTGGATCAGAATCATATGAAGATCACTGCAGTATTTTCATTTATAATTGCTTCATAATGATCTGTCTTTAGTTTTATTTCTAAAGAGCTAGCTAGGAAAAATTATTTTTGTTTATTTTTCTATCAAAAGTAAGAGACTTGGCTATTGCTGCTAAACTAACTTCTTTTTCTTATTTTGCTATTAATAATATACAATTATATGAGCAACATTATGGTTATTAGACTCCCCCTATTATCAAGTCCCTCCCACAATACCCCATTGCAGTCACTGTCCATCAGTGTAGTAGGATGCTAAACTAACTTCTTACTAATATTCCCAGTCTCTGGAGAAATAAAATTTTCATCACATATTTCTCATTATAAGAAACTAATTAGAATTCTAATTAGTATATAAATGATTTTCAAAATAATCTTCTTTATAATACAAAATAATTTAGTTTTTCAATTAGATTTTGTGTTTGGCAAAATATTGAATTGATTAGATTTCTGAAGGACTTGGATATTATGGCTGAGTCCTCATTTTCCTTTTCCTCATGGGAGAAAAATGGAAAAAGAAAGAGTGAATAACCGAGTTTGCTCTCACTTGTATACTTTTGTGAATATAGCTACTATTTACTTCTTTTCCTATGTCTTTGGTCTTGTCTCCTCTCTCCTCCTTCTTGATTGATTGATTGATTGTTGTGTGTTTATAGAGAAATAAAAGTTCCCCTAACAGGAGGGGATAAGTAAAAGAATGACCATTAAGTCCTAGGAGAAGAACTGACAAAACAAGTCCAATAAACTTTTAATGACAATCTGATATGGTTTTTAAAGATGAAAATTAGCATTATTCTAAAATTTTGAGTTTGGAGAGAGATGATTTCAGCATGCTATTTAAGGCCAGACCATAAAGTTCCTTTTTAATTATTTGAGAGAGTGTTGTCTTTGCTTAAGAAAAATAAATAATTAAATAGCTTAAAGTGAAGAGGTAACATGGTCAGAATTCCAGCTGAAAAGGTCATTTTGCTCTACAGAAAACAGATTAAATAGGCCAAAATGAATGAGAATATAAGTAGTCATGCCTCAATTTCTTTCAATAACTGTGCTTTCAGCAAATGTTGTTAGAGAATCTATCAAGTGCTAGACCTACCAAATGCTAGGTATACAAATTGAGGCTACTGTTCTTGTCCTGCAGTTGGGGATATTGATAGAGGAATATACCATTTTAATATTTTTCAGGTTTCTAACCCAAGACTCCACACTTACGTATTGATACAGCTTGCCTAGTTCGCTTTGCAGAAAAGATGATTGCTGTGTGATTCTCATTCAGTTTTTCAAAGATTAGCTGTATTCCCATGTTCACTGCCACATTAACAATATCCAAAGAATGGAACAACCTAGTGCCTGTCAAAAGATGAATAGATAGGCCCATAGTGCTATCCCTTCTATCTTTCTGATACTGGTAATGTGTTACTATTTCTTTCTCTCTTTTTTTT
>JAVSCE010010684.1:0-135973 GCA_032199065.1 Smutsia gigantea | reverse complement strand
AAATGGAAAAGAAGAAAATAATTATAATGTTTTTACTATTAATATATATTTTTTAACCTATCTATCTGTGTATCTATGTATGTGTGTGACTATGTATACAAATACATAAAGTCACTATTATAAACGATAAGAAATGCAATATACTACAAAATCCTACATGAGAAGATCTTAATGCTTGAAACTAACATTTATTAAGCACTAATACATTGTTAAACAGTCTCTTCACAGCACTATAAATGATTATGTAAAGTAATCTTCATAACAATCCTGTAAGGTAGGCTCTGAGGACTAATTTATAGCTGAGGAAATGGGAACTGCTTTCCAAGTCCTGACTAACCACTTTCTAGAATAGAATTTTGTTAATTATATTCTTAATATTTCATGGCAAGGTTTCACTCCCTAATAGACAGGTCTTCTCTGTGCCTATGCTACACATACTTATCCAAACTCCTTTTGACTTCAAAACAACTCATAAGGGGCGTTTTTTAATCCCCAATTTAAAAAATTGGGAGATGGAGAGGTTTGGCAGAGTACTGGGCAGAACCAGGGCTCAACTGCAGAGATTTTCACTCCAGCCTCAGGTCTTCTTCTGGTACACTGAAGTGGTTTAAAAATCAGGTTGACATGCATTAGGAACACTGAATTTTTATTTAATTTGGTTCTATAACTAATTTAAGCATTTCCAGAAGCTGACTCAAAGCCCGAATATAATGCCAATAAAAAAGACCTGAGTTGCTATAGACTCTACAGACTTCTTTGTACGGAATCTCTCTTTTGAAGGCATATAGTCTCTTTCTGTTAGCTTCTATGTGAGCAAAGATGAATGTTTCTTGAGTCCTTCACAGATGTCACTGTGCATCAACCAATCAGTCAACACATATTTACTGAACACCTACTATGGAATAAATGAAATGACACAAAATAAATGTAAAAGAAATTCAAGCCATTAGGAACTCAAACTGTAGATAGATATAGCACATAACATTAGCTGATGCCTTGGGCTCAAAAGCATAATCCCAGAGCTGGCCCTCATTTGTGGTCCAGTCTTCAAGTGGAGTCACATTAAAAGAAATAGCCATCCAACTCCAGATGCCTTGAGGAACAATGTCCATCATTAAACTAGTCTTCATTAAAGGAGCAATGAGGATATTGTACAGAGCATCCCCAGAAAGCTCCCTAATAAACAATTCACAGACATCAGTCTCCCTTCTTAAATTACTCTGTTCATGGAAGCCCTTCACTCTCTCCCTCCACAAAAATCATTTGCTTTTCTCACTGTTGTGCTGCTGTCCTAATTGACTTCCTTCTAAGTCAGCCACAAAGGGCTCCGGACCCGTCAATCCTCTGTCACAGGCCATCCCCCAGCCTGTTCATTTTTCTTCCAGCACCAGTTCCTCATCTTACATGAATCAGTTGTCTGGGAATTCCAGTAGAAGGAACTGTTACACAGAATGTGCAAAAGCACTGACCCTGCCCTGTGTGTTGTTCAAAAAGTGTTAAAATAGAGAGAGAACTTGGAGACAAGTGGGCTTCCTAAAGTGGCACCCGCGCGCTTCCTCCTTCCTGAAGGCCTGTTGTTTGTTCCTTGACGCCTGAGGTGCGCTTTACGGGAGAGAGGGAAGGTACATACTAACTGCGTTAGTAACTGAAACCAAGAAAAGCTTCCTGAGCTCTTGCGCGCTCCTGGGAACACAAATACAACTGCTTCTTGGTTAGGGAGCATATCAATCAAGACTGCCTGTCCTGCTCCCAAGTTGGCGGTGTGAGCCGGGTGGCAGAAATCTCCTCCCAACACTATATTTATCTATGAAAATACAGCAAATACAACTATTCCTAAAAGAGAGACCAGAATACACAGGAAAGCACAGAGCGTGTAGCTACACCCGAGAGGACTTGGCACCCCATGAGGCGGTCTTAAAGAGCCCAGCTGACATACGTGGCAACTACCAGCAACCACTTCTATAGCCATGAAAAGACAGAGGAATATGGTCCAGACTAAAATCAAACAGACAACCCCAGAGAGGGAGCCTGAAGGGATGGAAATGCAGAGTTGTCCGGAAAAAGAATTCAGAATAAAAGTCATAACCATGCTGATGGATCTACAGAGAAATGTGCAAGAGCGGAGGGAGGAAATGAGGAAAGTGAGGAAAGAAAATGCAGAAATCAGACAAGCAATCGACAGGCTTAACAGCAGACTGGATGAGATGCAAGAGACTGTAAATGGAATAGAAATCAGAAAACAGGAATACAGAGAAGCTGAGATAAAAGGATCTCTAGGAATGAAAGAATATTAAGAGAACTGTGTGACGAATCCAAACGGAACAATATTCGCATTATAGGAGTACCAGAAGAAGAAGAAGAGAGAAAAACGGATAGAAAGAGTCTTTGAAGAAATAATTGCTGAAAATGTTCCCTCACTGGGGAAGGAAATAGGCTCACAGTTCACGGAAGCCCACAGATCTCCCAACACAAGGGACCCAAGGAAGACAACACCAAGACACATAATAATTAAGATGGCAAAGATCAAAGATAAAGACAGAGTATTAAAGGCAGCTAGAGAGAGGAAAAAGATCACCTACAAAGGAAAACCGATCAGACTATCATCAGACTTCTCAACAGAAACCTTACAGTCCAGAAGACAATGGCATGATATATTTAATGCAAAGAAACAGAAGGGCCTCGAACCAAGAATACGGTATCCAGCACAATTATCATTTAAATATGACAGAGGGATTAAACAATTTCCAGACAAACGAAAGTTGAGAGAGTTTGCCTCTCATAAACCACCACTACAGGATATCTTAAATGGACTGCTCTAGAGGGAAGCATCCCTAAGGCTAAAAAGATGTCACTAGAGAAAATAAAATCATAGCAAAGAAAGCAGAGCATCCAAATGCTAACTAAAGGCAAAGAATAAAACACCCAGTATATAAAGAATGGAGGAGGAAGAATAAGAAGGGAGAGAAATAAAGAAACATCAGACGGTGTTTACAATAACTTAACAAGAGAGTTAAGTTAGATTGTTAGATAGTAAAGAAGCAACCCTTGAACCTTTGGTAACCACGAATCTAAAGCCAGCAATGGCAAAAAGTACATAACTATCAATAATCACCCTAAATGCAAATGGACTGAATGCACCAATCAAAAGACACAGAGTAACAGAATGGATAAAAAGGCAGGACCCATCTATATGCTGCTAACAAGAGACTCACCTCAAACCCAAAGATATACACAGACTAGAAGTGAAGGGATGGAAAAAGATATTTCATGCAAAAAACAAAGAGAAAAAAGCAGGTGTTGCAGTACTTGTATCAGACAAAATAGACTTGAAAAAGAAGAAAGTAGCAAGAGATAAAGAAGGACATTACATAATGATAAAGGCGTCAGTGCAACAAGAAGATATAACCATTATAAATATATATGCACCCAACACAGGAGTGCCAGCATATGTGAAACAAATACTAACAGAATTAAAGGAGGAAATAGACAGCAATGCATTCATTTTAGGAGATTTCAACACACCACTCACTCCAGAGGACAGATCAACCAGACAGAAAAGAAGTAAAGACACAGAGGCACTGAACAACACACTAGAACAGATGGACCTAACAGACATCTACAGAACTCTGCACCCAAAAGCAACAGGATACACATTTTTCTCAAGTGCACATGGAACATTTTCCAGAATAGACCACATGCTAGACCACAAAAAGAACCTCAGTAAATTCAAAAATATTGAAATCCTACCAACCAACTTCTCAGATCACAAAGGTATAAAACTAGAAATAAAGTTTAGAAAGAAATCAAAAAGGCTCACAAATACATGGAGACTTAACAACATTCTCCTAATTAATCAATGGGTTAACGAACAAATCAAAACAGAAATCAAAGAATATATGGACACTAATGACAACAACAACACAAAGCCACAACTTCTGTGGGATGCAGCAAAGGCAGTTCTAAGAGGAAAGTATATTGCAATCCAGGCCTATTTAAAGAAGGAAGAACATTCTCAAATGAATAGTCTAAAGACACAATTACTGAAATTGGAAAAAGAAGAACAAATGAGGCCCAAAGTCACCAGAAGGAGGGGCATAATAAAGATCAAAGAAGAAATAAATAAAATTGAGAAGAATAAAACAATAGAAATAAATCAATGAAACCAAGAGCTGGTTCTTTGAAAAAATAAACAAAATAGATAAACCCCGAGCCAGACTCATTAAAAGAAAAAGAGAATCTACACACATAAACAGAATCAGAAATGAGAAAGAAAAAATCACAACGGACCCCACAGAAATACAAAAATTTATAAGAGAATATTATGAGAATCTATATGCTAACAAGCTGGAAAACATAGGAGAAATGGACAACTTCTTAGAAAAATATAACCTTCCAAGACTGACCAAGCAAGAAACAGAAAAACTAAACAGACCAATCACCAGCAACGAAATTGAATCGGTAATCAAAAAACTACCGAAGAACAAAACCCCCAGACCTGAAGGATTCACCTCTGAATTCTACCAGACATATAGAGAAGAAATAACACCCATTCTCCTTAAAGTTTTCCAAAAAATAGAAGAGAAGGGAATACTTCCAAACTCATTCTATGAAGCCAGCATCACTCTAATACCAAAACCTGGCAAAGGCCTCACCAAAAAATAAAATTACAGACCAATATCCTTAATGAACGTAGATGAAAAATACTCAACAAAATATTGGCAAACTGAATTCAAAAATACATCAAGAGGATCATACACCATGATCAAGTGGGATTCATCCCAGGGATGCAAGGATGGTACAACATTTGAAAATCCATCAACATCATCTACCACATCAACAAAAACAAGAACAAAAATCACATGATCATCTCCATAGATGCTGAAAAAGCATTTGACAAAATTCAGCATCCATTCATGATTAAAACTCTCAACAAAATGGGTATAGACAGCAAGTACCTCAACATCATAAAGGCCATATATGACAAACCCACAGCTAACATCATACTTAATGGCGAGAAGCTGAAAGCTTTTCATCTAAGATCGGGAACAAGACAGGGATGCCCATCTCTCCACTGCTATTCAACATAGTACTGGAGGTCCTAGCCACGGCATTCGACAAAACAAAGACATACAAGGCATCCAGATTGGTAAAGAAGAAGTCAAATTGTCACTATTTGCAGATGACATGATACTGTACCTAAAAAAAACCTAAAGACTCCACTCCAAAACTACTAGAACTAATATCTGAATTCAGCAAAGTTGCAGGATACAAAATTAACACACAGAAATCTGTTGCTTTCCTATACACTAACGATGAACTAACAGAAAGAGAAATCAGGAAAACAGTTCCATTCACAATTGCATCAAAAAGAATAAAATACCTAGGAATAAACCTAAGGAAGGAAAGGAAAGACTTGTACTCTGAAAACTAAAAGACACTCCTAAGAGAAATTAAACAGGACACTAACAAATGGAAATGCATCCCATGCTCATGGCTAGGTAGAATAAATATTGTCAAAAAGGCTATTCTACCTTAAACAATCTACAGAGTCAAAGCAATCCCTATCAAACTACCAACAGCTTTCTTCAATGAACTGGAACAAATAATTCTAAAATTCATATGGAAGCACAAAAGACCCCGAATAGCCAAAGCAATCCTGAGAAGAAGGAATAAAACAGGGGGAATTACGCTCCCTGACTTCAAGCTCTACTACAAAGCCACAGTAATCAAGACAATTTGGTATTGGCACAAAAACAGACCCACAGACAGTGGAACAGAACAGAAAATCCAAACATTAACCCAAACATATACAGTCAATTAATATTTGATAAGGGAGCCTTGGATATACAATGGGGAGATGACAGCCTCTTCAGCAGCTGGTGTTGGCAAAACTGGACAGCTACATGTAAGAGAATGAAACTGGACTACTGTCTAGCCCCATACACAAAGGTAAACTCAAGGTGAATCAAAGACATGAATGTAAGTCATGAAATCATAAAATTCTTAGAGAAAAACATAGGCAAACATCTCTTGGACATAAAAATGAGCGACTTCTTCATGAACATATCTCCCTGGGCAAGGGAAACAAAAGCAAACATGAACAAGTGGGGCTATCTGAAGCTGAAAAGCTTCTGAACAGCAAAGGACACCATCAGTAGAACAAAAAGGTATCCTACAGTATGGGAGAATATATTCATAAATGACGTATCTTAGAAAGGGTTGACATCCAAAATATATAAAGAACTCATGCACCTTAACAAACAAAAAGCAAATAATCCAATTCAGAAATGGGCAGAGGACATGAATAGACACTTCTCTAAAGAAGAAATTCAGGTGGCCAACAGGCACATGAAAAGATGCTCCACATCACTAATCATCAGAGAAATGCAGATTAAAACCACAATGAGATACCTCCTCACACCAGTGAGTATGGCCAACATCCAAAACATAAACAACAAATGTTGGCGAGGATGTGGAGAAAAGGGAACCCTCCTGCACTGCTGGTGGGAATGCAAATTAGTTCAACCATTGTGGAAATCAGTATGGAGGTTCCTCAAAAAACTCAAAATAGAAATACCATTTGACCCAGGAATTCCACTCCTAGGAATTTACCCTAAGAATGCAGCAGCCCAGTTTCAAAAAGACATATGCACCCCTATGTTTATCGCAGCACTATTTACAATAGCTAAGAAATGGAAGCAACCTAAGTGTCCATCAGTAGATGAATGGATAAAGAAGAGGTGGTACATATACACAATGGAATATTATTCAGCCATAAGAAGAAAACAAATCCTACCATTTGCAACAACATGGATGGAGCTAGAGGGTATTATGCTCAGTGAAATAAGCCAAGCCGAAAAAGACAAGTATCAAATGATTTCACTCATATGTGGAGTATAAGAACAAAGAAAAAAACTGAAGGAACAAAACAGCAGCAGACTCACAGAACCCAAGAACGGACTAATAGTTACCAAAGGGAAAGGGACTGGGGAAAATGGGCGGGAAGGGAGGGATAAGAGGGAAAAAGGGGCATTACGATTAGCAGATGTAATGTTGGGGGGGCACGGGGAGGGCAGTACAACTCAGAGAAGACAAGTAGTGATTCTATAGCATCTCACTACGCTGATGGACAGTGACTGTAATGGGGTTGGTGGGGGGGACCTGATGAAGGGGTAGTTTAATAACCATAATATTGCACATGTAATTGTAGATTAATGATACCAAAATAAATTATATTAAAAAAATCATTTATGTTCAGAGAAGACAAAAAAAAAGTGTTAAAAGAACCAAGTAAGTACAGCAGCTGGTTATGGCAACAGGTAGAGTTACTGGTAACAAGTCCCTTTCTGCCCAGTGTGAAGGCTGCAGGCTTGCTCATAGAAGGGAATTTGAATCTGTGTTTCAGTACCAAGGAAAGTTCTCCAAGATTTGTCTCCTGCTGCCTTCTAGAATCTACTCATTCCCTTACTCCCTACGGATTTTCTTTGGTTAGCTTTTGTCTGTTTACATGTTTATATTTTGGTTTAATCTCTTTATTTATTTATTTATTTTGCCACTGCCATTTCTTTACATACATGGTTCACTGCATCTACCTAATTCTCAATTAGAAACAGTTAATAGTTCAAAGTGCATTTGTATGTAGATATCTACATATGAAAACAAACACACACAGATGCACACAGGCATAGACTCTTAAAAACAATGTATTTTTACTGGTAAACACTACTTACTAATAAATCATGGACAGCTTTCTACTTAGGTACTTACAGATTTACCTCATTTTCTGTAATAACTTATCAGAGGGGCACTTTTTCAGTCACCTTGGTTTTAGATCCTGCCTTTATCACATACACTATCTTTATTCCCTCAAGCTCCATATTCCTGGAACTAGTTAGCCTAGAACTACTCCTTTACAACACTCAGCTCAGGGCCTTGCAAGCCACTACAGGGACAGAACCAGTGGTGGACTGGACTTGGTGTTAATTTTCTCATAAAAGCCAATTATTAAAATTTCAGGAAGTTTGTAGCTGATTGTTACACTCAGCCGTTATTAAAAATTAAATTATACAAACTTACAAATAAATTACATTTAGAACAAGGTTGATAAGTACTAAAAGACCATCACTTTCTAATCATTTTATTATATTTTACTATTATGTATGCTATTGAGGTTATTTATGCCTATTGTTTCTGCATAGTGAAGATACTATGTAGTGTGCTACTAGACATCTCTTCTCAATATCTGGTCCAGTGAGGTCTCATTGGCAGCCTGATATCAGCCATAATGGGAATATTTACACTGTGGAAATTGATAAACACTACAAATCAGGGCTTGACTTATAGTTTTGTTGACTGTCTAGGCTTAAAATTGGTTAAGAAAATGTTAAAAATGCAGATTAAACTAAAATTGTGAATATCTATATTCATTAGAAAATACTGTCAATATCACAGTATTTTAAAATTATCATCAATTTCAGCCTAGAAGTCTCTCACCTTCATTGTCAAGGAAGTTTCACTTTTGTATATTCAAGATTTATGTTGGAACTACACTTGATTGTCAATCAATGAATGACTTCTTGACTGAACTGGATAGTCATCACAGTTTGATTTTGTGACACTGTTGCTGACAACAGAATTGTAAAATTGATAGCAGATTTTGCAAGAAATAGCAAGTCACACTGAATTTACAGGTGTATGGAATTTATAATAAAGTGCATTGTACTATTTTTTTATTTGTACATGATGTGACATACATCTTTATAGCAATAAAATTTATAATAATGTTTGTACATATATGCATAATTTTTGAGAGCCAATTGTTAAACACTGACAACACAAAACCCTGGGTCGCACTTGCCTAGAATAATTTAGGATTGGGATAGAACTTGTATTTTGCTACTAACTAGCTCTGACCTTTGGCAAGGCTTCTGGATTTCAGTTTGTTCCTTTTTAGGGAAACAGTGATTTTTAACCATTTTTTCCCATCACGGATTCCTTTGGGAATCTGACAGCTTTGGACATTGTCTATAAGAAAACAGAGAGACGTGAACGCACATACACACATTTGCAGTTATTTCTGGGAGTTCATAGACCTTTTTAAGTTCATTCAAGTAGCCTAAGTTAAGGATCAATGCACCCTCTAAATTCCTTCTGGCTCCAGAAGCTAGAATTCTGTGATGTCAAAACACAATCCGATAAAATATTTATAAAAATATTTAGAGAAACTAGTTTTTCCCCCTGCTTCAGCAGCAAAATGCAAGCTGGAGTTGAATCAGCAAATGGATTTATTTCCAAAAAAAGATAATTGAAGAACAACCCACAAGCCGAACCCACGTGGCAACTCCTCCTGCAGAAAAATACTTGTTCCTAAATTTGATGTGTCCCACTCCTACTGCATGTGAGATAGTATTATTAGCAGGCAAAAAATTCATCGTGACAGATTTCAACAAATATTTATTGGTATTTCTGAAAAGTAGAATGTTTCCAAAGGAAAAATAAGAGCTATAAGGTAATGTTTAAGAGTTTCCAAATCCTTCAGGGTAAGCAGGATATGAAGCAAGGAAAGCAAGATGCACACTTTTCAAGCTGCCTGAAAAACTAATTTCAGTTTCTCAAAATGCATTGCTCTGTTCATGGAGGCAGCATATTCCTTCTCAAAGAAGGTGGAGGCCTGGGAACTCAGATATTTCTTAGCACAACGAAAATCAGTAGAGGCCCAGGCCCAGCACGTATGGTGATCAATTCATGATTTATAAAGTTCACTAGACATCCTCACTTCAGAGGCCTGAAACACATTCTGGAAACAGGTCAAGAGCAACAAGTTCAATAAATGTGTTAGTAGTGAAACTATGGTAATAGCATGACTGTCCATCAGTCTCTGTAAATTTGCGTCATGGAATTTCTACGTGGTCATTTGGATTGCTGTCTATAAATGTGCCAAGTACATGCAGGACAAAAATGTCAGTTTCAGAAACAGGTTTTAACATCAGTCCATTTATGTAAACATTTTTTTAAAGGATATGTCAATATTCAATTTACAAAAAAATAGAAGGCTATACAGCAAAATACTACTGGTAGTTATTTAAGGATGTTAAGTTTTATAAAAAACATTTTCCTGTATTTAAAATTTTTTCTCCAATGAATATTTTTACTTTCATAATCAGAAGAAAAACAATAAATTGATTTGCACTAGAAGGATAAAAGATCCTTTTATAACAAAACTTCACTGTCTAGGTTTTTGCTTTTGATTTCATGTTTTCCCAAAAGGTTAAAAAATCTAAATTGTTGTTTAAATGTTCTGATTTCAATTCTCTTAGTATACTCTATTTTGAATATTTAAGTCCTAAACCAAAATAATCTTCATCATCTCTGATAAATTGAAAGGAATAATCATTTTTGGTTTATTGGTATCTGATATTTGGATTCACACAGACACAAAAATGAGGATATATTTCTCTTTGATGAACAGGCAACCTCTGATTGCCTTTATAGCTCTCAATCAGTAATTATTAGACACCTATTTGAATAAGTTGTACTGAAAGATACTTAGGTTCAGAAGACACAGTCACTGCTCTGATAGTGTTATTCTGTGACCTCCAGATGTCAAACCTGGAGCTGGTGCCGAATCTAAGCCCAAAAGGATCTGCTCCTAAAGGATTAACACTTGGATTTTGAAGCGTAGCTTTAGTGAATTCTTCCCTACCTCCTTCACATAAATTGAAGACACTGCATCTAGAAGGTGTACATGCCAGAGTCTGAAAAAATTTCAGCTGTAAAATTCTGTAAACAAAAAGGGCCAATTGTGCATCACAAGCAGAATGGGTAATGGATCACTTTGTGTGAAATGATATGTGTCAGGACTCCCCTGGCTAAAAAGAAATCTATCTCCACCAAGACCTCAAGTAACCTGAAATTCTAGTGTTAGAGATCTACTGCTTTGAATTTTACCCTTCAAATATTCTCCATGAATAGGAACTTGTCCTTTGGGTGACAACAGCTATGCCACTATTAGTTCACATCTTAGAAAGATTAATTAAGCCCAGGACTGGCTCAAGTTATGGAAAGGTCTCTACTTATATCCCTTATATTTTACTAGGAAACACTTGCTATTTAATAGATAATAACTAATGCCAAAAATGACTAGTAGTTATGAAGATTTACCTGAAAAGGGGACATTGGTGAGTCGGAGAAGGGGAGCAGCCATGCTGTCAGATGCTTAAGAAATATTTAGGTGAAAGAATTAAATAAGTGAAAAAAAAAGATGAAGCCAGAAATGATAATGGTAATAGTATCAATAAGAATAGCAGTGACCACTTTAAAATGCAAAAAGTTAAAGATCCTCAGAAGGTGAGCACTTTTCATGTCATCAAATTAAGCTACTCATAGCTTCACATTCATGTGTTGAAAGAATGCAAGACATGCCAGCTCTTCTTCAGGGGAAATAAAAAAAAGTCTAACAAATCAAGACACTGAGTCTTGAACACTTGCTTCTATTTTTGTCATTTTATCTGCTCCCTTTTTCAAAATGATTAACTACTGGCATTCTAGGACATTCACAAATTGGTCTGAAAGCTACTATTTCCACTGTGTGACCTTAACATGAATCAGAAGCAACCAAAGCTTTTTGCTTTTGTTAATTACAGTTGCTGGACAGGTCAAAAATTTCATTTGGGGAAAGGCCAGTTGGTGAGAAGTCTGCAAACCAGACTAGGTGAGGCATCGGCTGAAAAAGGAAAATATGCTTCTCCATCACAGTGACATTTAAAAAGAGGCCCATCTTTCAATTAGGAAAAGTACTTTGTGCAAGTGTCAAGAAGAAGCCAAGCAATTCAAATCAGACGGCCTTCTACTACATTTGAAAGCCTGGGCATCTGGAAAGGCTGAACCTTAATGAATGAATGAATGGATTTGGCAATCTCTTCATTATGTCTCCAAACTTTTCCAAGTCAGTGGAAAAGAGTAATGGTGGATAGAGTGACCCTTCATTTTGAATTTTCTAGGAGAGCCAAGCATATTGAATAATCTATCATTCTCCACAAAGGTACTGTCACACTTAACATGTATCCTGCTGTAAGGTTCAGAAAAAAATGGCCTTGATTTATGGATCAAGTCCCTTACTGAACAAGAGCTCATAATTACAGATGATACAATAGGATTGTTAGCTTGGTTTAAATTATTATGTTGTTATAAACTAGGAAGAATTTATATTGATGTTAAGCCACCGTGTTTCAAAGACTGAATGCTACATCCAAAACTGTCCTTGAGTATAACTGACTTTGCACTTGCCTATGGTCCAGGCTAAAGAACAACAGGTAAAAGGAAAACATTAACTAAAATACTAAACAATAATGCAAATTCATGTTAATCAGATTTTCCGATTACTAAGGATTAGGCAGAAACATCTGTTGCAAAAATAAAGTGTCTCAGATGTATGAGTCATTCTTAAAAGAGCAAATACAGTGAATGGAATTAAATCTTTTTTTTAATAGGTTTTAGGTCATCACTCCTTAATTTTTCAGTGGGGGCAGACAGGGAAGGCTATTGGTCTAAAGTTGGACTGATTTTAAAGGAGTTTCTAAATGATATTTGGGGCAGTGAGCTTTAAAAAATTATATGCATGCAGTAATTAGTTTGTTTTTTAGCTTATCTAAAAGAGTTTCAGTTCTCTTTAAGATTGGTGGTTCCATTTTGTGAGTGCCAGTTAATAAGTCACCTACTGTCTATATATGCGGTCTTTTGCTACCTGTTATGATCAGATGATCAAAGTTCTACTGCTATTTTTTCAGACAGCTCTCTGAGTTCTAGATGTTTTATTCTTATTCTCATTCGAATGCCCAATTATATCTTTGTCTGGTGTTTGTGGGAGGCGTCTGTGAACCTTGAATAAAAATCACCATCTGTAGTTCATTTCTTAAGCATAAAGGTCCATTTAGAAAGCTTTTTTGGCATTTAAAACCAAACCGCTGTGCTGCCCTCTGGCTGCTTCTCATAAAATCTTACAGAAGAAACTGCTACCCTGTTCCCCCACAGGTCTTTCTCAGTTTGGAATTTCATGGTTGTCTCACAGCCTAGACAAATATCCACTTGTCTCAGCAGGTTGACATTTTTTTTTCTCACTGATAAGACTGCAGACACATTTTGAAACAAATTAGGGCGATGATGCTTTCTGTTAAAGTCCTCTGCATGTGCACACTTGCAGTCATTTTCCAGACAGTAAGCTTGAATATATTTCCTAACAGTTCAGATATGCCATTATTTTCCATTTTCAGTTCTCTTTGCTTGATGCCTGCAGATCAGGGAAGGGCCAAGGGAAGTATCAATGTATTTGCTATAAATTTGCCGAAGGTGGAATATTTTTAATGGTCCCTCTCTGCAAGCTTCCGGGAGGATTAATGACCCATGCAGCAATACTTATAATCCAGTTAGATAAAACATCACATCTTTCCAATTTGCTTCCCCTCAGATTCAGAAGGCTTAAATGTGATCTATACTGAAAGTACCTCTTTATCAAGCCTACTCAGACATCAGGAAAAAAAATCTTCTTTCATCGATCAAACAGCAACTCCTTTCTTTCTTTTCTAAGATGACAATAGTCTAACAAATTCACAAAATTTTAACAATAAACATATCTTAGAATTACAGAAAGTCATTTGTCAAAACCTCTTGTTTAAAGAAGTTGTTAAGATCTAAAAGGTAAATATTAATGTTCTGGTTTTAGCTCTGACACATAAAGAGCTTAGAAGATATTGTTTCCATCCCTAGAATAAGAAAAAGCTAAACAAACTTAAAAGCAATGACTTTTCTTTGACTGTCAGAGAATGAGGTCACAGGGCAGACAGCTACTATGAAATCTAGATAGACAGGAGAATACAAAGAAACACAGTCAAGACCAGCTTATCCAGAGCAAAAGCCACTGAAGCCATAAATTAGTAGGAACACTAAATAGATTTTTTTGACGAATTGCTGGAGGCTGAGCGTAGACTAGCATGAGAATAAGAAATTCCTGGGGATGCAATTTTCAGGAGACACCCCCCCCCCGATACTTTCATGGATTTTTACCTCCAGGAACCTCACCACATTATCAAAATGAAGAGCCAAGAAATCACCTCCTATCACTGGCAAAGGTAGAAAAAAACAATAATTTAAAAACATGCTCAGTGTGTTCTCCATAACAAAGGTCTACTCCACTGAAAAAGACTTTAGCAGAATCTTATCTTACATAGGCAGAGGAGCAATAAGAAACCCTTGTGAAACTCACATCCCAGGAACACAGGCCCACTAAAAACTGAGATTTAACCTTAAGATAATAGAACACTACTCCTACCCACTCCTTACCACCACATCAACAAAGCTCAACTACAATAGCAATTACAGATGAAAGAACTGCAAAGTTCAGATTCTTTAAGAAGGAATTCTAAGGGAAACCCAAAGAGAACGGTGGGGACAAAACGAAGAACATTAAAAGAATTTGAGATCCATGGCACCTACAGCTACAACAAACATTAAATGCAGCTCAACTCATAGCTGATTGACATAAAGCTTCACATTAAAGATCTATTTGTCTCATTTTTTAACTGCATGTTATGTCTGGCCTTCAACAACAACAAAAAAATCATAAGGAACACTGCAAAAGAAGTCTGAAAAGACAAAGCAAGCACCAGACCCAGACTCACATATGACAGATTTGGGGACTATCTAATCAGGAATTTAAAATGAATTTGATTAGTATATTAAGTGCTCTAATGGGAAAAGTAGACAACATGCAAGAACAGATGTATAATGTAAGTAGAGATGGAAACTCTAAGAAAGAATAAAAAAGAAAAGCTAGAAAAAAAGAAACCACTATAACAGAAATGAAAAATGCCTCTGATGGACTCTTCTTTAAACTAGATGCAGCTGAGGAAAGAATCAGTGGATCTGAAGATAATCAGTAGAAACTTTTCAAAATGAAATTTAAAAACAGAACAGAATATACAAGAACTGTAGGGGCATTTCAAAGTGTAATACAGCATAATTGGAATATCAGAAACAGAAGAAAGACAATGGAGCAGAAAAAATATTTGAAGTAATAGTGGCCAAGAAATTTCAAAATTTAGTGAAATACAAAACCACAGATCCAGAAATGCTAAGAACACCAACAGAATAAATATCAAAAGCTCTACACCTAAGAATATCATATTCAAATTCCAAAAAAACAAATAAAAAGAAAAAATATTAAAAAGAGCCAGGGGAGAATAAAAACCTTATCTATAAAGTAAAAAGGATGATTATAGAATAATTTTATTATAAAATAATAGAATTATTATTATAGAATAATTTTCTTCAGAAACCATGCAAACAAGAAAACAGTGGAGTGAAATATTTAGTGATAAAAGAAAAAATAAAATGAGAATTATAGATCCAGCAAAATTAGCCTTTAAAAGTGAAGGAGAAATAAAGATTTTCTCAGACAAACACAAATTGAAAAGAGAGGTAAACCAAGGTGGTGACACAGAAAGCTGTTGAACTCCTTTCTTCCCATGAACACATTAGGTCTATAGCTAACCACAGAACAATTCCCTCTGAAAGAAGTCCAGAAACTAGCTGAGGGACTCCATACACTGGGAGAATGAGAAAATATCCACATGGAAACATGTAATAAAGGAAAAGACCCACTCCTGGCATAAACCCCACCTCTAACATGGTGCCATACAATTGGGAGAGAGCCACCAACTCCCAGCTTCTTGCTGAGGGGCAAAGAGTTTGGACCCCACATTTAGTGTCCCAACTTTTAAGACTCTGACCTGAGGATGGGCCCCAAAAAATACCTAGCTTTGAAAGCCAATGAAGTTTGCATCCAAGAGACCTAAAAGACTATAGCAAACAAAGGAGCAGTTGTTAGTGAGCATGCAAGTACTTGATGTGGCTATATCCTCAGGGGTCAGTTCAGAAGGAGCAGGCAAAATTGCCCAACTCTCAATCTTTCCCTGAAAGGGTTCATTCTGCATACTTTGAAAGCTCCTGCTTGAAAATCAGGATCCAATTTAGCCATATCCATGGGCTGGCTGTAATCCTCCCCTCAGACTGGGAAACTGATGGACTCTTCCACTGCTGTCATTCTGTAGCCCACTCAAAGTTGCCAGTATCTTCCTGGAAAAAGTGTGCATACACATCTGGGCCCCAGCTTTTGCACTGCCTGATGGATGGGTCTTTGGATTGCCTGGCTATGAGAGCTAACAGGGCTTTCATTCACTTGTGCCAAGGGACTGCTGTAAAAAAAAGAGTTCTTAACCAGCTATTGCCTCAGGACTCAGTGCAAAGGGACCAGGCAAAACTGCCTGTCTTCCAATTGTTCTCTGAAAGTGATCCACCTTTATACTTTGAAAGCTGCTGTCTCAGGATCAGACTCTAATATAGCACACATCTAGGGGCTGGTTATTATATAATAATAGGTCACCTCACCAAAAGGATATAGCATTAGTAAATATTTGTGCACACAGCATAGGAGCACCTAAATATATAAGGCAAATATTAACAGATCTAAAGGGAAAAATAGACAGCAATGTAATAATAGTAGAGGAATTCAATACCTACTTTCAACAATAGATATATTATGCAGACAGAAAAGCAATATGGAAACATTGGACTTAAGCTACACATTAGAGCAGATAGAACTAATACACACATACAGAACACTCCATCCAAAAGCAGAATACACATTCTAAAATTCTCCAGGATAGATCATATGTTAGGCCACAAAAGAAGTCTTAATAAATTTAACAGAATTAAGTCATATCAAAGATCTTTGCAACCACAATGTTTTGAAACTAGAAATCAACTACGAGAAGAAAATGGAGAAATTCACTAATAAGTGGATATTGAACAACATCCTTCTGAACAACTAGTGGGTCAAAGAAGAGATGAAAAGAGAAATCAAAATGTATCTTGAGACAAATGGAAATAAAACATACCAAAACTTACGGGATGCAGCAAAAGTAGTGCCAAGGGAACATTTTATAGAGATAAACACTTACATTGAGAAAAAAGAGATCTTGAGTAAATAACCTAAGTTTATACCTCAAGGAACTAGAAAAAGAAGATAAACTAAGCTTGAAGTTAGTAGAAGAAAGGAAATGACCACTATCACAACAGAAATAAATGAAATGGGGACAACAAAGACAACAGAAAAGTTCAATGAAACTGAGAGCTGGTTTTCTGAAAACCCAAACAAAGTAGACAAACTTATAGTTAGACCTACAGAGAAAAAAGAGGACTAAAAATTAAAAATGAAAGAGGAGACATTGTAACTGATAGCACAAATACCAAGGATTATAACATTACTATGAACAATTATAATCCAATTGGACAACTTAGGAGAATGGGATAAATTCCTTGAAACATACAACTTATTGAGAATGAATAATGAAGAAATAGAAAACCTGAACAGACAAATTACTTACATTTCTACTAGTAAATCAATAATCAAAAACCTCCCAACAAAGAATTCTAGGACCAGATTGCTTCACTGTTGAATTCTACCAAACAATTAAAGAAGAATTAATAACAATCCTTCTCAAACTCTCCCAAAAAATAGAAGAGGGAACCCTACAAACTCATTTCATAAAGCCAGCATTACATTGATACCAAAGTTAGGCAAGGACATTACAAGAAATTCCACTGAACATAGATACAAAATGCTCAACAAAATATCAGCAAACTAAATTCAATGGTACATTAAAAGGGTAATAAACCATGATCAAGAGAGATTTACTTCAGGGATGACAAGATGGTTCGACATCTTCAAATCAATCAATATGATACATTACATTAACTAAAAGGATTAAAATCATCTCAATAGATGCAGAAAAAAAGCATTTGACAAAATTCTATATCCATTCATAGTAAAAAAAAAATCTCAACAAACTGGGTAGAGAGGGAATGTACCTCAATATAATAAAGATCATATCTGACAAGCCCACAGTTAACATCATACTCAATGGTGAAAAGCTAAAGCAGTTCCTCTCCAATAAAAAACAAGACAAGAATCTCTACCCTCACCATTTTTACTCATATATAGTAAAATATAGTACTCAAAGTCCTAGCAGAGCAATTAGGGAAATAAAAGAAATAAAATGTATCCAAATCAGAAGTTCAGAAGTAAACTTATCTTTATTTGCAAATGGTATGATATTACATAGATAACCCTAAAGACTCTACCAAAAAAAATGTTAGAACTAATAAATTTAGTGAAGTTGCAGGATACAAAATCAACATACAAAAATCAGTTGTGTTTCTATGCACTGAGAACAATATATTAGAAAGCAAAATTAAGTAAATAATCCCATTATGATAGCACCAAGAAGAATAAAATGCTTAGGTATAATTTTAATCAAGGAGGTAAAAGATCTACACACTGAAAGTTATAGCACTGAAGAATGAAATTGAAGATTCAAATAAACAGAAATCTATTCTGTGCTTATGAATTGGAGGAATTAATATTGCTAAAATCTCCATACTACCCAAAAAATCTACATATTTAATGTAATCCCTATCAAAATTTCAATAGCATTTTTCACAGAAATATTTTTAAAAATTGTATGAAACCACAAAAGACCCTGAATAACCAAAGCAATCCTGAGAGAATAAAGTTGGAAGCATCAGAGTTCCTGAATTCAAACAATTAAAAAATTACAGTAATCAAAACAGCCTGGTATTAGCAAAAAACAGACATATGGAGCAATGCAAAAGAATAGAGCCCAGAAATAAACCCATGCATATATGGGCAAATTTCCCACTAAAGTTTTGACAAAGGAGCCAAGAATCTACAATGGATAAAGGCCATTCTCTTCAATAAATGGTGCTAGGAAACTGGACTGCCACATAAAAAAAATAAATATGGACTCCTACAGACAAAAATCAATTTTAAATGGATTAAAGACCTGAACATAAGACCTAAAACTAAAATCCCTATAAGAAAATGTAGGGAGTAAGTTCCTTGGCATTGGTCTTGGCAATGATTTTTTGGATTTGACACCAAAAGCAAAGGCAATAAAAAGCAAAAACAAACTGTAGGACTGTATCAAATTAAAAAGTTTCTGCACATCAAAGGAAACCATCAACAAAATGAAAAGACAACCTATGGAATGGGAGAAAATATTTGCAAATCACATATCCTAAAAAGGGTTAATATCTAAATATACATGGAACTGATACAACTCAATAGCAAAAAAAAAAACTCAATTGCAAAATGGGCAAAGGACTTGAATAGACAGTTTTCCAAAGAAGATGTCTAAACAGTTAACAGTTACATGAAAAGGTGCTTGACATCACTAATCACTGGGTAAATGCAAATCATAACCACAATGAAGTATAACCTTACACCTGTGAGAATGGCTATAATCAGAGACAAGAAATAATAAATGTTGATGAGGATGCAGAGGAAAGGGAACCCTTGTGTACTGTTGATGGTAATGTAAACTGGCGCAGCCACTATGGGGAACAGTAAGGAGACTCCCTTAAAAATTAAAAATAAAACTACCATATGATCCATCAACTCCACTTCTGGGTATATATTTAAAGGAAATGGAAACAGGACCTCAAAGTTCTAAAGAGATACCTACACATCCATGCTTATTGCAGCATTATTCACAATAGCCAAGATACGGAAACAACTCAAGTTTGTCTGTTAACAGATGAAAGGATAAAGAAGATATGTCATATATATATAATGGAAAATTATTCAGCCATGAAAAGGAAGGAAATCCTGCCATTTGCAATAACACGGAGGAAGCTTGAGGCTATTACACTAAGTGAATAAGTCAGACAAAGACAAATACTGAATGATAATACTTACATGTGGAATCTTAAGAAGCTGAACTATTTAAAGGAGAGTATAATGGTGGTTGCCAAGGGCAGGGGAGTGGGAGAATGGGAAGATGTTGGTAAGAGTATTTTACTTTTAGGCATAATATGAATAAGGTTTGAGGATATAATGTATAACACAGTGACTATAGTTGATAATACTGTATAGTGTTTATGTGAAATTTAATGAGATTATATCTTAAATGTTTGCACCAAAAAAGAAGGGAGGGGTAAATATGAGAAGTGTTGGATGTGTTAGTTAACTCAATGGAAAGAAGAGGATGAGGAGGAGGAAAAGGAGAAGGAGGAAGGGGGAGGGGGAGTGGAAGAGGAGGAGGAAGAGAAGAAGGAAAAGAATGACTACCACCTTTGCAGACTGGTATTTCTCAACTTCAAGACTTACTATATAGCTATACAGTAATCAAGGTAACATGGTGTTATTAAAAGAATGATAAACAGAGAGCCCAGAAATAAACCTACACAAATGGAATAAACTGAACTTTGACAAACAAGAAGGCAATTCAGTTGAGAAAAGATAGTTTTTCAACAATGGTACTGGAACAGCTGGACATTCATATTCAAAAAAAATTAATCTAGTATTAGACCTTACACAGTTCATGAAAATTAACTCAGAGTGGATCATACATCTAAGTGTAAAACTTTTAGGAGAAAATCTACTTAACCTGAGATTTGACAATGAGTTTGGCATCAAAAGCATGACCCCATGTAAGAAAAAAAGTTGGTAAGATGGATCTCACTAAAATTAAAAGTATCTACTCTGTGAAAGAGAATGAAACAATAAGCGACAAAGTGGTGGAAAATATTTGCAAACACATTTGATATAGTAGATATATACAAAAGAACTCTTAAAAATTAACAATTAAGAAAACAACCCAATTGAAAAACAGACAGCTCATTATAGAAGATATGCAGATGGAAAATAAGCATATAAAAGCATATTCAAATAATGTGTTGAACATCACGTATTATTAAGGGATTGCAAAGTGAAATAAATGAGATACCACTACATAACTACCAGAAAGGCTAAAATCCAAAACACTGACAATGTCTAATACTGGTGAGGATGTGGAGCAACAGAAACTTATTCACTTTTGAGTATAGTTGGCAGTTTTTTTATAAAGCTAAACATTGTCTTACATGTGACACAGGATTTACACTCCTAGGTATTCACCTGATTTGAAAATTTAGGTTTCTTCCACAAACACTTGCATGCAAATGTTTATATCTGATTTATTCATAATTGACAAACCTCTGGAGCAACCAGAATGCCCTTCAATAAGGGAGTGGATAAAACATGATAGAACCATACAGTAGAATGTTATTCAGTAGTGAAACGAAATGAGCACAAATATTTATAGCACTGTTATTCATTATAGCCAAAAGGGTGGAAACAACCCAAAAGTCCATCAATAGTTGAGTGGGAAAACAAAATGTAGCATATACATACAATGGAATATTATTCAGCTTTAAAAAGGAATGAAATCCTGCACATACTACAACATGGACAATATATGCTAAGAGAAAAAAGATAGGTATAAAAGGACAAATACTGTAAGATTTCAATTATGAGTTTCCTAGAATAGGTAAATTCATAGAGCCAGAAAGCAGAAGAGACGTTCCTAGGGGCTGAGGGAAGGGAGAATGGGAGTAACAGGTAATAGATTCAGAGTGTCAGTTGGGGATGGTGAAAAAGTTCTGAAAGTAGGTAGTGGCGATGGCTGCACAGCAATGTGAATGTGCTTCATACCACTGAATTACATACTTAAAAATTATTAAAATGGTAATTTTATGTATGTTTTTCCATAATATGTATGACATGATAAATGTGCAATAAACATTTGCTGAAAGAAAGAAAAAAATTAAATGAGCTATCAAGCCACAAAAAGACATGGGCAAATCTAAAATGCATACTGCTAAGGGAAAGAAGGCAGCCTAAGGAGTCTGTCTGTAATGTATGATTCCAATTATATGACATTCTTGTGAAAAGCAAAACTATAAAAACCAGTAGTTGTCAGGGGTTTGGGATGGGAAGAAAGGTTGACATAGGTGAAGCATAGGGGATAATTTTTGGCAGTAAAACTATTCTGTATGATAATGTAATAGTGGATATATGACATTATGCATTTGTCAAAACCCATGGAACTTTATAGCACAAAGAGGAAATTTAATGAATGCAAATTAAAACAATCATTTAGGAGGTAGGAGAATCCAGGATAGAATGCAGACTGTGACAAGGAAAACTAACTATATTGAAAAATATGAAACAATTTCACTAAAGGGAATGGGGGAAAAGGTACTGGCCTAGGTATATTTGGAAACGAGAGGAATCTATAAGAGCAAAGGCAAAAGGTATTGTGCATAAGCTCTGTGCTCTAGTCAGTGAAGTCATTTCTCTGACAGGAGAATGGGTCCTGACACTGCTATACATGTGCACTGGAACGATTAAGTAAAGGTAGTGTGGATGGTGGGAGCCAGGTGTCTCACTGTCAGTGTAGGAATTAACAGATGAGCAAGGAAAGGAGGCTAGAATAACCCACGCCGTAGACTATAATGTTGGAGATATCAGTAATAACTTGCGTTTAACTTAATACAGACACAGACAGTTGTATATATATGTGTGTCAGCATTCACAAGGAGACTTCTTTGCTAGGTCAGCTAAGAGGATCTACAATCATTACACCTTTGTAACAATGAGGTCATCTAGCACCCAAATCCTTGCTTCTAATACCACTCCCCAATTAAAAGAACCAGAGTTCCTTGGAGAAATGTTTGATTCTAGGTCTGGGACAGGAAATGTAAAAGAGACTGGAGTATTTAGTAGTACCAGAAAGTAAGGAAGTGATAAAAAATAAAAAACGACTTAAAAACCCCACAATGACAGATTTATGTCAGAGGGACACAAGCACTCACTGAGAGAGACCCAACAGGCAAAGCTGGAATGAGCGAGCCACAAAATAAACTCGTATTGTGGTATTGCCCAAAGTATGAATGAAATGCCATTAGTCCATTCTGATACAAATAGCCGATTGCATAAATAAATAGATGAGGGAGAGTAGGTAAGTCTCCCATGCAGAAGAGTTCCGGATCATTTATTCCAGAGGGTAGACACCCCACCCTTGAAAATATAATTTAACTCCTATGAATTTAACACTATGACATGCCTCAGGCTGTTTTGACCAATCAAATGTGGCATATAACTTCAAGGAACTCCCCATTCCTGCAATGTGAGTTGCACACAGTGAATTCCTTCCAAAGAGGACATATGGAAAAAGTTCACAGTGGAGAAACCTGACAGACACTACCTCAGCCAGGTGATCAAGGTCAGTATCAATAATGATATATCATGGTGCCAATAAGTACTCTTGATATGACCAGATGAAATGTCACTTTACCTCTACGGTCTTCCTCCCCAAAACCCAAAATACAAATCTATTCATGAGTCAAATTACAGGAGAGGTGCATCCTACAAAGCACTTGACCAGTAGTCCTCAGAACTATAAAGTTGATAAAAAACAAGGAAAGTCCGAAAACCTGTCAGAGCCAAGAGGAGCCTAAAGAAACATGACAACTGAAGGTAATATGGTGTCCTCAGTGGGACTCTGGAGCAGAAGAGGGACACGAAAAACTAAGGAAATCTGAATAAACTATGGTCTTTAGATGATAACAACATATCAGTATTGGTTCATTACCTAAAATAAATGGATAATTGTAACACAGTATGTCAATAATAGGGGAAATGGAGATGGGGAAATAAGGGAACTCACTGTACCAGTCTCTTCACAATTATTCTGTAAACCTAAAACATCTAAAAGAAAACATTCTTAAAGAAAATATTAACATATTGAGAATAACAGGAAAGATGAATTGCTCAAATTATTTTTTCAGAAATTCCTAAGTCAGGAGTTACAGGAAGGTAAAGCGTTCCAGTTTGAAGAACTATATGGTTTTATACAAAAACAAACTATACACACAAAAATAAATAGATATATTTTCAGATATGTCCTCCAAACTCTTATTTACTTATCAGTTCACTTGGAAATATAATTTAACTCCTATGAATTTAACACTATGATATGCCTCAGGCTGTTTTGATCCATCAAATGCAGTATATAACTTCAAGGAGCTCAGTCTGGTGGGAGAAACCAATTATAAACAGAAAAGTACAACAATACAATCAGATCCCTAACTGTAGGAGGAAATTGTGCTATGGGCACAAGGAAGAGGAAGAGACAAAGGGAGTACAAAAAAAAATGAGGCTTTATGGAGAAGGTGACAACTGGGCATGAAAGGCTGGGTGAGAATACAGACCTCAATATGTGAGACTGGAATGCTCTTGTACCTTCCAACCGTTTGGGCACAGGGAATAATGCGTGCAAAGGCCCTGCAGCCTGTGGAAGCACAGGCTTTTCGGGAGACCTGTGTTGTGGGGTGGGGTAAGAAAATGGCCATCTCATGCAGGGGCTTGCCCTGATCTATACCAGGTTGCTTTCTCTCTCTTACCAATGCAACCAGCTGCAGAGAATTCTCAGCCTGTCTTTTGGAGCAGAGATGAATGCTTTCCCTAAAGCCTTAGCTATTTTTGCCTCTAATAGAAATTTTTTTTTTTGCTTTCTAGAGTTACACACATGCTAAAAAATGCAACTCCCTTCCAGTATTATAAAATGACTAGTGCATTCTCCTCAGTGGGACGGCAGAAAATTTATTGAATTCCATGATTAGTATCAGATAAATGACAGATAAACTTTTGATCTGGTGCCATCTGGAATCACTATCTCTTAATATTCAAAAGTTACTTACTCTGTGCTTAATTCCTATGTTGCTTTTCCAACAAACCCTTTCTCTATAGCATCTGTGTTTTTTTATTCATTAACCATTTTCTGCTTCCTTATATGTAGATTAATTAAACAAACTTCCAAAAGGAAGCAATCTCCATTCATTTATTCAGAAACATTTATTCAAAAACATTGACTGAGCACCTACTATTTTGTTCCAGAACAAACTCAGATGGCTACAGTCATCAAAGTAATGCTGTATGTGGGAGAAAATAAACTGCAAACTCTCAGTGGCTCAACATAATTGTTTTCACTTATTTAACTCATAGAAATGCTGGTATTGAGTGGCAACAAATCAGGAACCATGCTCCTTTGATCTTAGGGCTCCCCATTCCTCAAAGCCCTTCACCTCCAGACAGTAGCTGGGAGGAGCTCAGACAAGGCACAGAGGCCTTGTCATCTTCATCAATCTGCAAGCGACATCTCTCTTCTGTTCACACTCTGCTAGCAAGAACTCATCACATGTTCACAGGTACACTGGCAGAGGGCACAGACAGGCTGGGAAATGTAGTCTCTGTCTGGGCAGCATGTTCCAGGCACTGGTCCACACCACAGACGCAGAATATGCATCTCTGGCAGGTGGCTAGCCATCTCTGCCACCCTGCTGGAGATCCTAAGACGAATCGGACTTGTTCTCATATGTATGAGAATCCCCAGCCAGAAAAGACAGAAAGAATGAACAGCTAACCAAATTTTTTCCATCGGTGCTAGTTCATGTCTTCTGAAAAGTAATTAAAATAGCTAAAAAGAACCCAGAGAGCAAGTGTAAAAACCATTTGCTAGAATCCACAAAAATGGGCACCGGTTGGAACAGAAGGCGATAGCACTTCTTGCTATCCCGCTAATGAAACTTGCCTTTCATTCACAGGATACAAAAAAAAAGGTGAGCAGACCCATTTTTACAACAGAGTACCCCATTTCTCATAAATTCCCAGACTGCAGGAATTAGATGCCCCACTGCCTAAAACCCCATTACTTTAGTATGAGGTCATGCCCACCATCACTGGGACTACATCAACAGATTAGAGCACCTAGCGTTTTTTTTTTAATTAAAAATGATCTGCTATTTATTTGCCTTAAATGGCAGAGGCTGAGAGCTGACAAGTGGTGGAAGTGATGAGGGGAGCCATCACCTGTCACCTGTGCCATCCTGCCCCTGGGAGTTCCGGCAAAGAGTGCAAGAGCGTTGGCAGAGTGCTTGCCTTTGAGGCCGGCCACACACTGATCACTAAAGTTGTGACTGTAGATTCCAATCTGCTAGTTGAGAATTTTTTTAATGAGATGGAGCCATAGTTTTGTACAGTGGGAAGGACAACAAATCTATGATCTTATACAACAGGGAACATCATTTATTATTATGTGAATAGGAAAAGGAAATTCAGCTTACTAGGCGGCTCCCTTAGACCCCAGATTCACATTTCTGTCGGAGGGGAATTTTGCTGCTGTCCCCTCTCATGTTTCTCCATTTTTGGTGCTTTGTCAGATGCTGATGCAGGCAGAGAAGTTACCACTGCCCACCTCTCCTCCTATCCTTACTTGTCTCCCTGCCAAGGGAGGAGGGAACACTCACTTGGCAAATGAGAGCTTGGTATCTATAGAGGCATTTTTCTGGCACCCTGCTTTCTTTTTATTTGTTGATTTTCCTGCTACTTTTGTTGTTTTTACCAGAGTGTGTATGTTGAAGAGGCAAGTGGGCCCTCTTCCACCTGCTGTGTTGCTCCTCACAGATCATTCACAAGAGCAGTGGCTCTCCTCTCTTTCTTGCTCTCAAGTGAAAGGCCAACTGGGTGTGGCTGAAGGCTTCTGCTCCCAGGGGCTTCTGAATCTGCAGGCAACTCCAAACATAAATTGGGCTATGCTCCTCCATTTTTAGGTGAGTGAACTCAAGGTCTATTTTTGCTGCAATCTCTCCACCAGTGAATTACAAGGTCTAAGGATGAGCAGATGTTAATAGGATGCCCCCACTTTGATCTCAGACTTGGCTGCTTTCTCCAGTCCTGCTTTTCTAAGGATACCTGTATTTTGGGGCTACCATCCATGAAGCTCACGTAATGATTCCACTGGCTGCCTGGATCTGTTCCCTACCAGTTTGGGGATGACGGGAGGAATGATGAGGAGATGGAATCCCTGCCTTTAGGCACAGGCATGAGATAAATAAAAGATCCAAAATAATCCTATTAGATGCTACTATACACCCCAAATTCCAAAACAGGTATAGTTGGCCCTTGTGCCCTTGTACAATGCAGGGTTTAGGGGTGCCAACTGCTCCTGCAGCCAAATCCTGCATATGACTTTTGGCTTCCCCAACAATGTAACTACTTACATAGCTTACTGTTGACAGAAGCCTTACTGATAACACAAACCTTCAATTAACACATATTTTGCATGTTATATGTATTATATACTATATTCTTAAAATAAAGTGAGCTAGAGAAAGGAAGATATTTTTCATACTGTAGCAGATATGCAAAAAATTTTCCAATATATTTATTGAAAAAATTCTGTGTATAAATGGAGCCACACAGTCCAAACCTGTTATTCAAGGGTCAACTATAACCAGTTACATAGAAACCGTACCAGATCAAGGCACTTTTTTCTACCACTTTGTCTTACCAAATAATTAGAACCATATCATTTGTCATTCATACACTTCAGGAGAAACAGAAAAACAGGAAGGGAATTGTGAGATGTATTGTCCGTGACCTCTGGATGTGTTCCAGTGTTTGGTGAATACCCAGTTAGAATATGACATTTGTCTTAAGTAGCAGCCACTCATACCCCCTGTCTCCCTTTGAGGCAATGCACCATCCTTCTAGCACTGAGCTGGGCCTTTCACATCATGGTGTGTCTTGGAACGTGAATGTCCTTAAGCAAAATTCAAAAGGTGAACTCTTGTCTGGGTAGTTGGGGGAGGAGGGAGATGAGAGGTAAAAAAGAGTACATCAAATTTGTTCACATTCAGAGAAAAATCTTATTACAGATGAGTACCTTCACTGTCAGTGAACAGAACTCCTGATTCTGTTTCTCTATTCTAGGGGGTCATCCAGAAGCAGATCTACACTTGTAAACACAAAGCCAGCTGTAAACACAAAATCTGTAAATTCAGACCACGCCAGCTGACCAGATGCCTTGCATGTTCTATTGCCTGCCTCCTGTTCCAGCTTTTGCTGTGGCAACCAGCCGTGCATGGATGCGGCCTGACAGTACCATGCTCAGCTGCTCTTGGTGCTTCTTGGCATCTGCTGGAATCTTCTCGGCAGTTCTGATGCATATGCACGTCAGGGAGGATGAACTACCCTGGACCAACAGAATCCCTGGATAACACTGCCCTCTTTTCTGTCTGGAAGGAGCAGCTCTGAGGTGCATGCTACGTGGCTTCTCAGAGGGGTCTCGGCAAAACTGAGGTCCTTGTGCCCACAGCAATGACCAGCTTTCCCAGCTTCCTGACTTCACATTTCCCAGATTCCCACCCTCGTTCCTTGGGGTCATTTCCCTAAATAAAATACCTCTACATAAGATCTGGACACAGGCTCTACTTTTTGGGGAACCTAAACTAAAACACTAGTTGAATGAGCTTTTAAGGTAACAATACTAAAGGACCACAAAAACAATAGAACCCTCGAGATAACTGTTTTGTTATTGTTTATTTCTTTCCTTTTTGTTATGGAAATATTCAAATATATACAAGATAAACTCAAGAAAAGCATAAGGGGCCCTCATATATCTGTCTCAAAGCTTTAATAATCATTAACTTTCTACCTTTTATAGCAGATATTTAAGGGTACCTAGTTTACGACTAATAAATACTGAGATCCTACGATTATCATGACTACCTAAACCATTAGCATAAAAGTACCTGTGTGTTGTAGCAATCAGAAAACTTCTAAGCTTCTAGAATGGAAATTGCTGCTATCCTCTTGCCACAGTGGTTGGATTGGTGTGTACTGGAGGCCTCAGGAGAGTGGGATCTTTTCCATTACCCCCTCATCCCTTCCCACCCCAGCCTCAGACCATAGCATTCGGCTGGGATGGGCAAACTCGATCTACTAGCTTCCTCAGACTGGGCCTCAGGATTTAGTTAGATAGCTGTGGAAGGTGACTTTCTTTTTTCCCATTGGAGCAAACAAGGCAGCATGCAGCCCCACAAGCTCCCAGCAACCATCCTGTGTTCGTGAAGCCAGCCTCAAGCCAATACCATAAAAACAAAGTAAAGACCCAGAAAAGCACTGGCTGCTCAGTGATATCTTGTGTGTATTTGAATATGTATTCAATATTGATCTAATATGATATAATATCAATTAGATAAATTTCTCCCTGAAATGCCCATAAATTCCTACTATTATTTAAGGCAGTATGGGTTTTCCATAACTTTTATACATACACATTCTAACATATTTCATTTAGAAGTCATGGCATTCTGCAAATGTTTTAGAAGTCATTTCACCAAACATGGTTATAATAAAAATAAGACAGAATTTTATCAGGAAAATAAACTATTTACATTTTGATTTCAAAGCTACCAGACAAATGAAGTATTACCAGTTATGACATGTGGAAATCAGAAATTGTCTTTTTATTAACCACAATCTATCACTAATTGTTTCAAGGAGGTTTATGTATTCTCAAGCATTTTGAAAACCTTACTTTCAAAAGTGATGCATATATTTGCATGAAGGTCTGCTCATTATTGTTGCTATTTCTGCCAACCCAAAAATATCACTGCCACCCATTCTCCCCGCTGCTGGAACCAAAACCCCGTCTGCGACACTCTCCTTGTGCCATCTTGAGTCCTAACTGGAACCTGACAGGAGACGGCTGAAAGAACTTGGAGCTTACCTAGTCCACCCTCACCAAGCAGTGCTTTGGAATGTCAAACAACTTTTTCAAACTTATGTCTTCTTTCCTGGATTTTATATAACACTTTACAGTACTAAACATGAAAGAAAAACTCTATAACCTTAAGAATTTATGTCCTGAGCTTTATGGGATAAAAACAGGTAGAGCAGTAATTGAAATTTATGTTTCTTCACAAAGTAGCAAGAATAGGGTCAGTATAGAAATACCCTCAGGAGTCCTGAAGCCATATCTCCCCATTACTTTACTGATGCTTTTTCCCCCTTAAATAGGGAATGTATTTGCAAAGTGACTGCACACTCCATATGTAGAGAATTAAAGAATGCAACAAAGATTCCGACTGTGACACAAAGATCATGAAATACACTGTCAGCTGGAAAAGCATATCCAGCCCTTGCTGGAGCAAGATCACCATGGGCTCTGAAGAACAGGATTTAAGACAGAGAAGGGAAACAGAGGGGAGGGGCAGTGCATAACAGAAGGGCCAAGGTGAGGGAAAGCAGGAGGAAACGGGTGGGGATGAATGCAGAGGCAGAGGGAGGAACAGGCTGAAGAAAGAGTATGTGTTTAGAGGGATAAACTAAAATCACAGGAAGTGTCAAAGCAGCTGCCTATATGACCAGAAGAGAATATATATGGTGAGGATTTGCTCCTGTGCAGGACAAATCCCACTGTGATGTGTTACTAAACCAGGGAGCAGAATCCATTTTCTGTTACTCCGTTGCTGAGAAAACTTCAGTAGTTTCACATGGCTTATGACTTCAGGGACAAACACTAAAGTGACAGACACTGAAGATGTTTCATTATGTCTCCATTCCCCCAAATACACCTGGATATCCCTTTACTCCCTGCTGTGAAGCTCTACTCCCAGCACATGATGACTTCTTACAATCCCAGAGAGTCACTGTACCACCTTACCTGTGGCTACGCTGCTGCCTCCACCTGGATCACTCTCCTCATTCTTCATACATCTCCATGGAAATCCTACCCAACCAAGAGGACTCACCTCCCATGCCAACTCTTCCCAGAAGTCTTCCTTACCACTCCAGCCTCAAGTGATCTGCCTATCCTCTCAAATCTGGCTAAATTCAGCCTGGATTATTTTTTTTCTGAAACAAGTTAGGGAATGAATGAATGAATGAAGCAAGCAAAAAAACTCTTTACACCATTCATGTCCATTCTTAATCACCCATGGCCTTGTTCTATTGATTATAACACATAATCTTTCTCTTTTCATTCAGCTTGCACACTACAGATGAATAAGAACATAACAGACTCAACATCAGAAAAAAGACTTCTAATACTGGGAATCTTCTGCACCTCTACCTTCAATGGGATAGAGTTTCTTTAGGATAAATCGAAGGAGAAAAGTGTTGTATATGAGAAATTCCAGGACCCCCTCCCCACAAGCCCACTGACACCACAAACTCACCAATCACAAATGCTACCTTTAGGCCACCCAGATCAAGCCACTCCCATTGACCTTTCCCACTGCTCTGTGAGAGGAGGTAGAGAAGAACAGAGAACACATTTTAGGCTCTACAGTTCAATCCAGACTTGGGTTCAAATCTTGGTTCTGCCACTTACCAGCTTCCCACTCCCAGCCTTGGTTTCCTTATCTCTAAACTGGAAATAATAACACATAGGTCTTCTGTGCATTATTGTGTACCCAGCACACGGTTTCAAAAAAGTGTGCCCCCTGTACCCAAGAGCCAGGTTAAAGAAAAGGAGAGCAAGAAATGTGTGGTGGGACCTGGTGACACACAGGGTTATAGAAAATTAAAGGCAGCACTTGGATAGATAACACCCTGTCTTCACAGCAATGAAACTGTCCTTTCTCTTCTGATGCAGATCCACATTATAGAAGTATTTACAGGGGTCTGGCTCTGTTGGCTGTGCAGGGAGCCACTGAGCCCAGAACAAACAGAGGTGTCCAATATTGTTTTCCTGTGCCATATTTGCAGAGTTAATTAAAGAGTTCATGTCAGTTTTCAAAAGGTTACACGCAGCAGTGGCCTAGCCGATGTCACATACCAAGCTGAAAGGCCTAGACTCGGCCCCAGTGTCTGAGCTCTGTGCTGGCATTGTTCTGCCCTCCCTCGTTCCCCACCAGGAGGCAGGGCAGAGGCATGCTTTATTCACAGTCATTTGCCTGGAGCTACCCAACACACATATTTCAATTTAACCTGAACATTAGGAGACAGGAATAAGGAGAATTTTCAACACATACTCTTTGATGGAGCAGCCTCACTTCTGGTTATCTTAGAATAATGGTTCTCAAAGTGTGGTTCCCAGGACCAGTCAGGTTAACATCACCTGGGCACTCGTAAAGGAAGTAATTTCTTGGATCACACACCAGACATACAGAATCAGAAACTCAGAGGGTAGGTAGGGCCCAGCAATCTGTGATTTACAAGCCTTACAGGTGATTCTATACATGCTAAAGTTAGACAGCTACTCCTCCAGACATATCCTTGTTCCTGTGTGAGAAGACATGTATACAAGACATATCTGCAGTGCTGTTTATAACTGCAAAATAAAAGAAAAAAAAAAAAAGAGAAACAGCCTAAATGTCAATCCAAGGGAAAATGTTAAGTGATCAGAGTACATCTATATAATGAAAAATTATGCACATTAAAAAGAACAAAGCACCTTTAAATACTCTTATGTTAAGAGATCAATATAATATACACTTAAAAGAAAAAGCAAAAACAATATGGTGGCTTGGGATTAAAGATGGTGGCTTGAGAGATGAGACATAGGCTTCCTCCTAAAAAAGCATATAACATGAAAATATAATTAATACAACTAATCCTGAAAGAGCAACAGGAAAGAGGACTGCGCCAGACTGCATACACCTGGAGAAAAGAGCAGACCTCACAGAACAGGGTAATGTACCAAAGCTGTGGCCCGGTGGGACCCAAGCCCTTCCCCCACCCCAGCTCACCGTAGGGAGGAAGAGAAGCTGAGCAGGGAGGGAATGGAGGCCGGGAAGTGCTGAATACCTAACTCTGGAGATCTGCTCTGGGAGCACAAACCTACATTTCATGGTGCTTGCGTGATATGCTCGTGATTATGGGGCTGGAAAGCTAAGACAGGCAGAATTCCCAGAAAGACGGAGATTACAGCCGCTTGTGGAAAGCAGGGATCCATATGCAGCTGCTCTGGGATGAAAGAAAGGCAAGCAGTCTGAGAGACTTCCTAACAATGAAGCCCTTAGCAAGAGGGCTGATAAAGGGACAGGATTGCACAGAGCTTACTGTTCACAAGAGAGGACAGGTAGACAAAATTGTCTGGGTGCACTCTGCGCAGCAGGTTGGGAGCTTTGCCATATAGACTCTCATATTTAAGGAAGAAAAAGAAAACTTCCTCCTTAGATGATCTTCAGGTGCTCCAGCTCCTAGGCTGGCTACACAGCTCTAAGGACCCCCTCCGTGACATGAAGCCTACTGCACCTTTCTCCCAGCCAGCCCCACCTGGCTCACAAACTGGCAAATACTAAGCTGGTGTTAGCACAGCCAGAGGGAAGATCTATCTACAGCAACAACAAATGCAAAGCATAGAGGCTTATAACTGTGTGCTCGGCCCACTGGTTCAGGCAGTGGAGACAGGCATAGCAGAAGGGAAGCAGGAAACAGCTCTTTCCTCCCCCAGGCACCAATACCACTCCCATGTAACCCCCAACATTCCTTCAGCGGCTGAGCAGCTCCAGGGAGTAGAGCTTCTGAGCACTAGAGGGCGCCATATACAAATATGAAAAGCCAAAGGAACCTGGTTCAGAGTAAAATTATTAATACAACTCCTGACACAGATTTAAATGACATCAACCTCATGACTCTTCCTGAAAGGGAGTTCAAAATAAAAATCATTAACATGCTCATGGAGGTACAGAAAGATATTCAAGGACTCAGGAATGAATTCCAGTCGGAGATCCAATCGTTGAAGAGCACAATGGAGGGTATTAAAAGCAGATTGGATATGGTGGAGGAGATGATAAATGAAATAGAAACTAGAGAAGAGGAATACAAAGAAGCTGAGGCACAGAGAGAAAAAAGGATCTCTAAGAACGAAAGAATATTGAGAGAACTGTGTGACCAATCCAAACGGAACAATATTCACATTATAGAGGTACCAGAAGAAGACAAGAGAGAAAAAGGGATAGAAAGTGTCTTTGAGGAGGTAATTGCTGAAAACTTCCCCAATCTGGGGGAGGAGATAGTCTCTCAGGCCATGGAGGTGCACAGATCTCCCAACACAAGGGACCCAAGAAAGACAACACCAAGACATATAGTCATTAAAATGGCAAAGATCAAGGATAAGGACAGACTATTAAAAGCAGCCAGAGAGAGAAATAAGATCACATACAAACGAAAGCCCATCAGGCTATCATCAGACTTCTCAGCAGAAAACTTACAGGCCAGAAGGGAGTGGCATGATGTATTTAATGCAATGAAACACAAGAGCCTTGAACCAAGAACACTTTATCCAGCAAGATTATCATTTAAATTTGAAGGAAGGATTAAACAATGTCCAGATAAGCAAAAGCTGAGAGAATTTATCTCCCACAAACCATCTCTACAGTGTATTTTGGAGGGACTGCTATAGATGGAAGTGTTCCTACAGATTAATAGCTGTCACCAGAGGTAATAAAACCACAGTAAAGAAAGTAGAACAGCTGATTACTAAGCAAATGCAAAATTAAATTAACTATCCCCAAAGTCAATCAAGGGATAGACAAAGAGTACAGAATATGATACCTACTATATAAAGAATGGAGGAGGAACAAAAAGAAGGAAGAAAGAAAAAAGAACCTTTAGATTGTGTTAGTAATAGCATATTAAGTGAGTTAAGTTAGACTCTTATATAGTAAGGAAGTTAACCTTGAACCTTTCCTAACCATGAAATTAAAGCCTGCAATGCCAATAAGTACATACCTACTGATAATCACCCTAAATATAAATGGACTGAATGCAGCAATCAAAAGACATAGAGTCACTGAATGGATAAAAAAAAGACCCATCTATATGCTGCCTACAAGAGACTCAGTTTAAACGCAAAGCATGCACAGATTAAAAGTGAAGGGATGGAAAAGATATTTCACACAAGTAATAGAGAGAAAAAAGCAGGAGTTGCACTACTTGTATCAGACAAAATAGGCTTCAAAACAAAGAAACTCACAAGAGACAAAGAAGGACATTACATAATGATAAAAGGGTCAATCCAACAAGAAGATATAACCATTACAAATATCTATGCACCCAACACCGGAGCACCGACATATGTGAAAGAAATACTAACAGAAATAAAAGGAGAAATAGAATGCAATGCATTCATTCTAGGAGACTTCAACACTCCACTCACTCCAAAGGACAGATCAACTAGACAGAAAATAAGTAAGGAGACAGAGGCACTGAACAACACAATAGAACAGATGGACCTAACGGACATCTACAGAATTCCCCACCCGAAAGCAGCAGAATACACATTTTTCTCAAGGGCACATGGAACACTTTCAAGAATAGATCATATACTAGGCCACAAAAAAAACCTCAGTAAATTAAAAAATATGGAAATTGTACCAACCAGCTTCTCAGATCACAAAGGTATGAAACTAGAAATAAATTACGCAAAGAAAATGAAAAATCCCACAAACACATGGAGGCTTCACAACATGCTCCTAAATAATCAATGGATCAATGACCAAATAAAAACAGAGATCAAGCAATATATGGAGACAAATGACAACAATAATTCAACACCACAAAATCTGTGGGATGCAGTGAAGGCTGTGCTAAGAGGAAACTATATGGCAATACAAACCTACCTCAGGAAAGAAGAACGATCCCATATGAGCAGTCTAAACTCACAATTAACAAAACTAAGAAAAGAAGAACAAATGAGGCCCAAGTCAGTAGAAGGAGAGACATAATAAAGACTAGAGCAGAAATAAAAAAAATCAAGAAGAATACACAATAGAAAGAATCAGTGAAAGCAAGAGCTGGTTCTTCAAGAAAATCAACAAAATCAATAAACACCTAGCCAGACTTATCAAGAAAAAAAGAGAGTCTACACACATAAACAGAATCAGAAAAGAGAAAGGAAAAATCACTATGGACACCACAGAAATACAAAGAATTATTAGAGAAACTATGAAAAATTATATGTTAAAAAACTGGATAACCTAGAAGAAATGGACAACTTTCTAGAAAAATACAACCTTCCAAGGTTGACCCAGAAAGAAACACAAAATTTGAACAAATTACCAGCAATGAAATTGAACTGGTAATCAAAAACCTACCAAAGAACAAAACCGCTGGACCAGATGGCTTCACCAGTGAATTTTATCAAACATGTAGTGAAGACCTAATACCCATCCTCCTTAGTGAAGACCTAATACCCATCCTCCTTAAAGTTTTCCAAAGAGTAGAAGAAGAGGGAATACTTCCAAACTCATTCTATGAGGCCAGCATCACTCCAACACCAAAACCAGGCAAAGACATCACAAAATAAGAAAATTACAGACCAATATCCCTGATGAACATAGATGCAAAAATACTCGACAAAATATTAGCAAACTGAATTCAAAAATACATCAAAAGACCATCCATCATGATCAAATAAGATTTATTCCAGGGATGCAAGAATGGTACAACAGAAAATCCATCAACATCATGCACCACATCAACAAAAAGAAGAACAAAAACCACATGATAATCTCCATAGATGCTGAAAAAGAATTTGACAAAGTTCAACACCCATTCATGAAAAAAACTCTCAACAAAATGGGTATAGAAGGCAAGTACGTCAATATAATAAAGGCCATATATGACAAATCCACAGCCAACATCATTAACAGTGAGAAGCTGTAAGCTTTTCCTTTAAGATGGGGAACAAGACAAGGATGCCCACTCTCCCCACTTCTATTCAACATAGTACTGGAGGTCCTAGCCATGGCAATCAGACAATACAAAGAAATAAAAGTCATCCTTGTAAGATTGGCAAGGAAGAAGTTAAACTGTCCCTGTTTTCAAATGACGTGATATTGTCCATAAAAAACCCTAAAGAATCCATTCAAAACTACTAGATCTAATATCTGAATTCAGCAAAGTTGCAGGATACAAAACTAATATGCAGAAATCTGTGGTATTCCTATACAGTAACAATGAACTAGCAGAGAAAGAAATCAGGAAAACAATTCATTCACAGCTGCATCAAAAAGAATAAAATACTTAGGAATAAACCTAGCCAAGGAAGTGAAAGACCTATACTCTGAAAACTACAAGACACTCATGAGAGAAAATAAAGAAGATACCAAAAATGGAAACACATCCCATGCTCATGGATAGAAAGAATTAATATTGTCAAAATGGCCATCCTGCCTAAAGCAATCTACAGATTCAACACAATTCCTATCAAAATACCAGCAGCATTCTTCAACGAACTAGAGAAAATCATTCTAAAATTCATATGGAACCATAAAAGACCCCAAATAGCCAAAGCAATCCTGAAAAGTAGGAATAAAGCTGGGAGGATTATGCTCCCCAACTTCAAGCTCTACTACAAAGCCACAGTAATCAAGACAATTTGGTACTGGCACAATAACTGACCCATAGACCAATGGAACAGACTAGAGAGCCCTGATATACACCCAACCATATTTGGTCAATTAATATACGATAAAGGAGCCATGGGCATACAATGGGGAAATGACAGCCTCTTCAACAGCTGCTGTTGGCAAAACTGGACAGCTACATGCAAGAGAATGAAACTGGATTATTGTTTATCCCATACACAAAAGTAAACTCGAAATGGATCAAGTACCTCAATGTAAGTCATGAAACCATAAAACTCTTAGAAGACAACATAGGCAAAAATCTCCTGACTATAAGCATGAGCAAGTTCTTCCTGAATGCATCTATCTCCTTGAGGAAGGGAAACAAGAGCAAAAATGAACTCATTGGACTACATCAACCTAAAAAGTTTCTGTAAGGCAAAGGACACCATCAACAGAACAAAAAGCCATCCTACAGTATGGGAGAATATATTTATAAATATAAATGACATATCCAACAAGGGGTTAACATCCAAAATATATAAAGAACTTACAAGCCTCTACACCCAAAAAGCAAATAACCCGATTAAAAAATGGGCAAAGGGTATGAAGAGACAGTTCTCCAAAGAAGAAATTCAGGTGGCAAACAGACACATGAAAAGATGCTCCACATCACTAATCATCAGGGAAATGCAAATTAAAACCACAATGAGATATCACCTCACACCAGGAAGGATGGCCAGCATGAAAAAGCCTAAGAACAACAAATGCTGGGGAGGATGAGGAGTAAGGGGAACCCTCCTACACTGCTGGAGGGAATGTAAGCTAGTTCAACCATTGTGAAAAGCAATATGGACGTTCCTCAAAAAACTAAAAATTGAAATACCATTTGACCCAGGAATATCCCACTCCTTGGAATTTACCCAAAGAATACAACTTCTCAGATTCAAAAAGACATATGCACCCCTATGTTTATTGCAGCACTTTTTTTTACAATAGCCAAGATACGGAAGCAACCTAAGTGTCCATCAGTAGATGAATGGATAAAGAAGATGTGGTACATATACACAATGGAATACTATTCAGTCATAAGAAAGAAACAAATCCTACCATTTGCAACAACATGGATGGAGCTAGAGGGTATTATGCTCAGTGAAATAAGCCAGGCAGGGAACAACAAGTGCCAAATGATTTCCCTCATTTGTGTAGTGTAACAATGAAGCAAAACTGAAGGAACAAAATAGCAGCAGACTCAGAGACTCCAAGAAGGAACTAGTGGTTACCAAAGGGGAGGGGTGTGTGAGGGCACGTGGGGAGGGTGAGAGAAGGGAATTAAGGAGTATTTTGTTTAGTACACATGGTGTGGGGGATCACAGGGAAGACAGTGTAGCACAGAGAAGGCAAATAGTGAATCTGTGGCATCTTACTACACTGATGGACAGTGACTGCATTGGGGTATGGCTGGGGACTTGATAATATGGGTAAATGTAGTAAACATATTGTTTTTTCATGTGAAACCTTCATAAGAGTGAATATCAATAATACCTTAAGAAAAAAGAAAAAAAAATTGCAAAACTACGTATAATGTATTACCATTTGTGTTTAAGGAGATAAATATATATTTAGATGTTGGACATACTAATATATAATATTAATATATTTACATATTAAGTATATATTTAGAAATTTATATCTAGATATATATTATCTAAAGCAAATTTTGCACCATGGACTAGAAACTTCTGGAAGTTCTAGAAACTAGGACTCCACGTTCTGCAGGTCAAGTGATATAGACCCTGAAGTCCACACAGGAACTGGGAAGAAAATGAAAGAACAGTCAATTAAATGTCTTCAGATTGACTATTTACCAAACTGGTTAAACTATTAACCCCACACTCCTTGCACTGCTGCCTGGCTCTCTGCAGCAAACCAGAAGGCTCTTCCATGTCCTAATATCAATTCAGATGTTAACAACAAGGGGCCCTGGCTGATTATAAGTTCAGTAAAATACAATATGACAATGGGCCCACACAAAATAAAATCTCCTATCACCTTAGGCTCCTTTAATTAAACATAAAAGAATTGGGGATGTTTAGCTAAGGAACAGGAGACTTAAGGGGACGTGACAGTTGGCTTTATGTATCTGAAAGGAAGACGGATTAGGCAGACCTATGTTTAGACTCAGAGGATAGAATTGAGATCATAAATTTTAAAAAGTTAAAAGAACACATATTTCAGATCAATATAAAAATGTACCTGTGTGAAAAAACTTAAAAATAGATCTGGATGCCTCATGGGATGGTAAGTCTCCTGTTACCAGATGTGTTCAAGCAAAAGCTAGAGTATTTTAAAAAGTTAGAGTATTGGGGAGGTAATTGGATTATGAAAGGTTTTAGTTTCTTTTGTTTCTGAGGTATGTGATTCTTCTCTGTGCTGTAGCTAGGGTCACAAAAGTACTGTGTAAGCAGTTAAAAATCATTTGCTAAAAAGAGTGGAAACATTTTATCCCTATTTTGGACAAAACCTTGCTTTTCCCAGCTCAGATGGCAATAAAAGTGCATCATCATCAATGGCTTTATCTCTCAGCCACATGACCACTCTGACACTCAACCTCCCTGAATACTTGGGAAATGTGGCTTTCCATTGAGGGACAACCTGAGAAATTAATATTCAACTTATAAATTAGGGTCACTTAGCCAACGAAAAGGAGAGCTCTGTAGATGTAGTATTTGGGGTGTTTTGCTTTGTCATTTTACATGGAGGAACAACAATCAGGGAACCATATGAAAGTGTTCATAGGAGATGTGATAAAGGTCTTAGAGTATTTGAAGCACTGTCAAATATAATAAGAGAGCTCAGGTAGTCTTGAAGGCTAACCTGAGGCCCAAAGTGAATATGGCAAGAAGATAAGGTCTAGGAGAGAACTTTACAGCAATTAGAGCAGTCTAAAATGGAATGGGTGGGGTCCTTTGTGGAGTAGGGAGTTCCCTGTCATCACTTAGGATATTCAATCCAATTATGTGGTCACTTATGAATTAGGACCAACCTCTAGGTGGTTTGGGTGGGCCAGATGACCTCTCAGTTACTAATTCTCAAAGGGTAGGTCCACAGTTCACTGGTGGGGTAGGATACTTCCGACAGCCTCAAACTGATCCATATACACAAGTTCTTTCCTTTCTTCTATGACAAATGATTTTTATTTAAACTAATATTCAAATATATTTATATTTGTTTTCTATTGCTGTATAGCAAATTACTATCAATGTAGTAGATTAAAACCATGTACATTTATTTTCTCAGCTTCTGTATTCAGAAATCTAGGTATAGCTTGGCTGTGTTCTCCTGGTACTGAGAATTAATGAGAAATTGAATGTCTAAATAATAAATTATGCATATTAAAATGCTCAGGGTATCATAATGGTAAAGTCAAGGTGTGGGTCAAGCTGCTTACCTCATCTAGAGCTCAGGTTCCTCTTCCAAGCTCCCGTATTTGGGGAAAAATTCAGTTCTTTGTAATCATAGGACTGAGGCCCTATTTCTCTGCTGGCTGTCAGCCAGAAGCCATTCTCAGATCCTAAAGGCTGCCTGCATTACTTAAACATGTGGCCCCCTTAAACAGTGCAAAATTTCGTGGGTGTCAAATACCCTTGTGCTTTGAATTTTGACTTTTTCTGCCTCTGATCATTAGAACCAGATTCAAAGGGCTCATATGATTAGGTCAGGCCCACCTGGAAAAATCTCCCTTTCTTGGCCAACAGTGTCATAAAACATAATGTAATCATGAGACTAAAATCGTCAATTTCATAGCTCTAGGGATTATGTAAAATTTATACAGTAGGGTTTATCACCACACTGTTTGCAATGGTCAACATATGGAAACAACCTAAGTGTCTGTCAAAAGATGAATATGTGGATAAAGAAGATGTGGTACACATACACAATGGAATATTATTCAGCCATAAAAAGAAAAGAAATCCTGCCATTTGCAACAATATGGATGGATCTAGAGGGTATTATGCTCAGTGAAATAAGATAGATGGAGAAAGACAAATACCATATGATTTCACTTATTTGTGGAATATAAAAACAAAGCAAAACACAAGAAACAAAACAGTATTAGACTCATAGACACTGAGAAGTGACTAGTGGTTACCAAGGTGGAAGGGAGTGAATGGGGGGTGGAGGAGGGACTACTGAACCACTGTGATGTACATTTGAAAAAGAAATGCATACAGTAGGTGGCAGGGATCTCAGGAGCCATCTTAGAATTCTGTTACAACAAAAAGGAATAAAGCTCTAACTGACCATTAGCCACAATTATGAGAGATATTCACTTTATTAATTTGACATTTATCCTTCTAAATCTTTTACAACAGACTTACTTATATATATGTATGTATATAATGTGATATATTTTTAAAAGAAAATTATTATAGTGTTATATAGTTATACAGTTTTCTAGTTTGCTATTTCACTCAGCGGTATATACCTTGAGGATATTTTTGTGTTACTACACATAGATCTATCACATTTCTTTTATGCATTGTACTGCTATCCAGAGTTTCTATCATCCTCCTATTGATAGACATTTCTATTGCTTGCCATTTTTAACTACTGTGAACAGTGTTTCAGTGAGCATTTTTGTAGGTGCCTCCTGGTGTCTGAGTATGAATGAAGAAGAGTGTCTGAGTCTTTTTTTTGGCTTTATTTATTTACTTATTTTGATTTATTTTGGTATCATTAAACTACAATTACATGTGCAATATTATGGTTATTAAACTACCCCCTTCATCAGGTCCGCCCCTCCAACTCCATTACAGTCACTGTCCATTAACATAGTGAGATGCTATAGAATCACTACTTGTCTTCTCTGAGTTCTACAGCCCTCCCCGTGGCCCCCAACATTACATCTGCTAATCGTAATGCCCCTTTTTCCCTCTTATCCCTCCCTTCCCACCCATATTCCCCAGTCCCTTTCCCTTTGGTAACTATTAGTCCGTTCTTGGGTTCAGTGAGTCTGCTGCTGTTTTGTTCCTTCACGTTTTTTCTTTGTTCTTATACTCCACATATGAGTGAAATCATTTGATGCTTGTCCTTCTCTGCCTGGCTTATTTCACTGAGCATAATACCCTCTAGCTCCATCCATGTTGTTGCAAATGGTAGGATTTGTTTTCTTCCTATGGATGAATAATATTCCATTGTGTATATGTACCACCTCTTCTTTATCCATTCATCTACTGATGGACACTTAGGTTGCTTCCATTTCTTGGCTATTGTAAATAGTGCTGCGATAAACATAGGGGTGCATATGTCTTTTTCAAATTGGGCTGCTGCATTCTTAGGGTAAATTCCTAGGAGTGGAATTCCTGGGTCAAATGGTATTTCTATTTTGAGTTTTTTGAGGAACCTCCATACTGCTTTCCACAATGGTTGAACTAATTTGCATTCCCACCAGCAGTGTAGGAGGGTTCCCTTTTCTCCACATCCTCGCCAACATTTGTTGTTGTTTGTGTTTTGGATGTTGGTCATCCTCACTGGTGTGAGGTGATATCTCATTGTGGTTTTAATCTGCATTTCTCTGATGATTAGCGATATGGAGCGTCTTTTCATATGCCTGTTGGCCATCTGAATTTCTTCTTTAGAGAAGTGTCTATTCATGTCTTCTGCCCATTTCTTAATTGGATTATTTGCTTTTTGTTTGTTGAGGTGCGTGAGTTCTTTATATATTTTGGATGTCAACCCCTTATCGGATACGTCATTTATAAATATATTCTCCCATACTGTAGGATGTGTTTTTGTTCTACTGATGGTGTCCTTTGCTGTACAGCTTTACAGCTTGATATAGTCCCACTTGTTCATTTTTGCTTTTGTTTCCCTTGCCCGGGGAGATATGTTCATGAAGAAGTCGCTCATGTTTATGTCCAAGAGATTTTTGCCTATATTTTTTTCTAAGAGTTTTATGGTTTCATGACTTCCATTCAGGTCTTTGATCCATTTTGAGTTTACTTTTGTGTATGGGGTTAGACAGTAGTCCAGTTTCATTCTCTTACATGTAGCTGTCCTGTTTTTCCAACACCAGCTGCTGAAAAGGCTGTCATCTCCCCATTGTATATCTAAGGCTCTTTTATCATATATTAATTGACCGTATATGTTTCGGTTAATGTTTGGATTTTCTATTCTGTTCCACTGGTCTGTGGGTCTGTTTTTGTGCAATACCAAATTGTCTTGATTACTGTGGCTTTGTAGTAGAGCTTGAAGTCAGGGAGCATAATTCCCCCTGTTTTATTCCTCCTTCTCAGGATTGCTTTGGCTATTCAGGGTCTTTTGTGGTTCCATATGAATTTGAGAATTATTTGTTCGAGTTCATTGAAGAAAGCTGTTGGTATTTTGATAGGGATTGCATTGAATCTGTAGATTGCTTTAGGTAGTATAGCCATTTTGACAATATTTATTCTTCCTAACCAAGAGAATGGGATGAATTTCCATTTGTTAGTGTTCTCTTTAATTTCTCTTAGGAGTGTCTTGTAGTTTTCAGAGTATAGGTCTTTCACTTCCTTCATTAGGTTTATTCCTAGGCTGAGTCTTAAGTTATGCACAAATTATAGTAGCTACTACAAAACTGAGTTGCAGCATTTTTAAATATAATATTCTGATAAAGCTTAAATTTCTGCCTTATAAAGCAACTCTTATATGCACCCTTTTGATTCTTATTATCATCAAATTCCTCTTACACTGGAAACTGTGAAAGCATGAGGTAAGTAATCTATGGGGCTGTCCTGCCTAAATTTCCCAAGATCCTATAAGTGTTACCAAGGAGTTTAAAGCACAATCAAATGCTTCGGCTTTATCACCACACTTAACTTGTGACTGTATTAAACTATGTAATGGGGTACATGCAATCACAGACTGCCCTTAAAATGTGGGAGGCTCACTTTTCCTCTGGGGTAGGGCAGATACCCTCATTGCATATGATTTCTCCAAGCTGGGAGTGTCTCTGGGTACCAGATGCCAAGTCTTGCTCTGACTCTCACAACCCACAGGGATGCTCCGGCAGCAGTTTAACCATGTCTTAACCACAATTTAACTTGCCATTTCCCAAAATTCAATTTAAAATAATAACATAATAGATTGTATAAAATTTGCTTTTCCCCTTCTCCCCCCAAAAAATAGGACAATGAAATAAGCTTGCTACATGCCATTTACAGCTTACTGAGTGATCTTCATCATATTTACCCAGAAATGAGTAGAAAAAAGGCTTTTGCTATACAAAGGGAGATTTAAGCAAGACATACAGAAGAACTTTCTGAGCTGACCAAGATAGAGCCATAGGAGGCTCCTGAACTTTTCTCTTCTCATGGACACACCAAATATACAGCTACATATGGAACAATTACCTTGGAAAGAAGTCTACAAACTAGCTGAGTAACTACTATACACTGGGCAAGTGAGAAAATATCCACATTGAAATGGGTATGCAAGGCTGAGACACACACTTGCCTTAAGTCCCACCCCTGGCACATTGTCATACAATCAGGAGGGAACCCCAACGTCCAGTCCTGAGGAGCAAAGAGCCTGGACTACATAGTGCCCAAAATTTTAAAACTTCCATCCAAAGGATGGGCCCCCAAAACACCTAGCTCTGAAAAGGCAACAGGGCTTGTGTCCATAAGACTGTAGCAAACACAAAGCAGTTCTTATTGGGCATGACAGCACATGTTGCGCCTACCTGCGTAGTAATTGTCACACACAAGAAAGCACCTGACATACTATTGGATTCTAGAACAGTGATTCACTTACTCAAGATAATCAAAAGCACTGGGTGTGTAGTGACAAGAAAGCCACCAACAATAGGTTCTAGGTAGAGAGGGCACACTCTAAGGCAGCTAATCGGACATACAGCATGGCTGGCTGTGAGGTTCCCGTGTACATGCTGCGTTAAAGAACTGCTGATATTTTTGAGGTCTACACACACAATGCTGAAATGAAGAATCTTGGTGATTATATAATTTTAATTGGTAAAGATGAACAACAAGATCTTCATGTGTACAATGTGATCCTGCAGATTATTACTATGAACTTAATGCCAACTGCTGTAGAGTTAAATAAAACAAGTCAACCACCTTCTTTGGAAAAAAAGTGAAGCTCTCAAAATAAAACAAAAAAACTGAATTTATACTTTGAACAAATAGAAAAAACAAAGGGTTTCTTTAAGTGGAAAAGAAAGGCCATAAATAAAATTAAGAAAATTAGGAAAGGAAAAAAATTTCACTGGTAAAAACTGACAGTAAAGGTAGTAGACCAATCACTTATAAAGCTAGTTTTAAGTTCAAAAGACAAAAGTAGAAAAATCAATTATATATACAAAAATTAGTCAAAGGATACACAAAATAAAAAGATGTAAATTATGACATCATCCACATAAAACATGGATAGGGGAATAATAAAAAACTAGTGCTTTAAGACTGTGTTTGAACTTAAGTAACCATCAATATAATATAGACTGCTGTATATATAGGAAGCTATATATGAACCTCACAGTAACCACAAACCAAAACCTATAAAAGATACATAAAAAAATAAAGAGAAAGGAATCCAAGCGTAACACTAAAGAAAGTCATAAAATCACAAGAAAAGAGAGTAAGAAAAGAAAGGAACAGAGAAGAATTACCAAAACAACCAGAGCACAATACAGACTTTGAAACAAAAGAGACAAACAAGAGTATTATGTATATGTATACATATATATAATTTATACATACACATATACAGTATATGTATACTGTATATATTTATACGGTATAATGATTAAAAGATAAATCCATCAAGAAGATACATTTGTAAACATCTATGCACCCCACATAAGAGTACCTAAATATATAAAGCAAATATTAAGAGCTATAAAGAGAGAAACTGATAGTAATATAATAATAGTAGGGGACTTTTTCAACAGCCAGATGATCTAGATCCAGTAACATCAATAAGGAAATAATAATAGTGTTGAACAACACATTAGAACAGATGGACTTAACAGATATATATATAGCATTCTACCCAAAAGCAGCAGAATACACATTCTTTTCAAGTGCGCATAGAATGTTCTTCAAGATAGTTGACTTGTTAGGCCCCAAAACAAGTCTCAATAAATTTAAGAGGACTGAAATGTATCAGGCATTTCTAACAACACTGGAATGAAACTAGAAATCAGTCACAAGAAAAAAACAAAAACACATAAACATAGAAGGTAAACAGTATGCTGCTAAACAACCAGTGGGGTCAAAGAATAATCAAAGAAATAAAATAACACATGGTGACAAATGAAAACAGAAACACAATGGTTCAAAAATCTGTGGGATGTAGTGCAAAAGCAGTTCTAAGAGTTTATAGTGACACAGGCTTACCTCAAGAAATAAGAACAATCTCAAATAAGTAATCTAACCTTACAACCAAAGGAACTAGAAAAATAACAAAGCCCTAAATTAGTAGAAGAGACATAATAAAGATCAGGAAAAAATAAGTGAAATAGGGACCAAGAAAACAATAGAAAGAAAGCAATGAAACTAAAAGATGGTTCTTTGAAAAGATAAACAAAATTGATAAACCTTTAGCAAGACCCATCAAGAAAAAAACAGAGAAGACATAAAATCAGAAATCATAGAGAAGTTACAAGTGACACCACAGAAATTGAGGATTATAAAAGAATTCTGGGAAACAATTTCTATGCCAACAAATTGGACAATCTAGAAGAAACAGATAAAATTTCTGGGAACATACCATCTTCTAAGATTGAATCACAAAGAAACAGATAATCTCAACAGACTAATTACTAGTAACAAGAATGAATTGGTAATCAAAAAACACCCAAAAAACAAAAGTCAGGAGCAGACGGCTTCACAGTTGAATGCTACCAAACATTTAAAGATAAGCTAGTACCAATATCTCTCAAACTATTCTAAGAAATAGAAGATGAAGGAATGCTTCCAATCTCATTCTATGGGGCAGCTTAACCCTGATATAAAAATGAGCCAAAGACACTACAAAAAAAAATTATAGTCCAGTATCCACAATGACCATAAATGAAAAAATCTTCAAAAAAAATTGGCAAACCAAATTCAAAAATACATTTAAAGGATCATTCACCACAACCAGGTAGGATTTATTCCAGGTATGCAAGGATGGTTCAACATCCACAAATCAATCAATGTGATACACCACATTAATAAAAGGAATGATAAAAACCATACAATCATTTCAATAGATGCTGAAAAAGCATTTGACAAAATTCAACATCCATTATGATAAAAAAACTCTCAACAAAGTGGGTATAAAGGGAACATACCTCAACATAATAAAGGTGATATATGACAAAACTATAGCCTAGTAAACTGTGGGACACTAGTCTTAGCAATTTTTTTCTGCATACATTTCCCAAAGCAAGGGAAACAAAAGCAAAAATAAACAAGTGGGACTACCTCAAACCAAAAACTTTTTGCACAAGCAAAGGAAACCATCAACAAAATGAAAAGGCAACTACTGAATGGTAAAATATATTTGCAAATGATGTATCAATAAGGAGTTGATATCCAAATATGTAAAAAACTCATACAACTCAACATCAAAAAAGTAAATAATCTAATTTTTAAATGGGCAGAAGAATGAATAGACACTTTTCTGAAGAAGACATACAGATAGCAAACAAACATATGAAAAGACGCTCAACATCACTAATAATCAGGGAAACACAAATCAAAACCACAATGAGATATCACCTCACAGAAGTCAGAAAGGTCACTATCCTAAAGACAAGAAATAACAAATGTTGGCAAGGATGTGGAGAAAAGGGAATCCCTGTACACTGTTGGTGGGAATAGAAACTGGTGCAACAACTATGGAAAACAATATGGAGGTTCCTCAAAAAATTAAAAAATAGAATCACTAGACAATCCAGTAACTATACTTCTGAGTATTTACCTAGGGGAAAAAAAACACTAATTCAAAAAGATATATGCACCCCTATACTTTGTGCAGCATTATTTATAATAGCTAAGATATTGAAGCAACCTAAGTGTCATCAATAGGTGAAAGGATAAAGAAAATGTGTTATATATACATAATGGAATATTACTCAGCCATAAAAAAGAATTAGATCTTGCCATTTGCAACAGTGTGGGTGGACATAGGGTGTATCAGGCTAAATGAAATAAGTCAGAGAAAGACAAATACCTTATGATTTCACTTATATCCATATTACCCAATGTGATCTACAGATACAGTGCAATCTCTATCAAAATTCTAATGGCATTTTTACAGAATTAGAACAAACAATACCGTAATTTCCTTGGAACCAAAAAATTGACCACTTTCTCAAGATTTCTCCAAGCCTAAGCAAATCTTGGGAAAGAAGAAAGCTGGAGGCATCACACTTCCTCATTTCAAACTATAAAACTATATTACACAACTAGGGTAATCAAAATAATACAGTCCTGGCATAAAACCAGGCACAGATCATTGGAACAGCATACAGAATAAAGTCATTCATATATGCACAAAGAAGCTAATAACATACAATTAGGAAAAAATAGTTTCTTCAATGAATGGTGCTGGGGAGAATTGGATTGCTATATGCAAAAGAATGAAATTAGACCCCTATCTTACACCATACACAAAAACCAACTCAAAATGGATTAAAGACTTAAACATGAGATTTGAAATCATAAAACTTCTAGAAGAAAACATAGGGACCATCTTTGTCATTGGTCTTGGAAATGATTTTTTAGATTTGACTCCAAAACAAAAGGCAACAAAAGCAAAAATAATCATGTAAGTAATAATAAGCTATCTTAAGTTCTTAAAAACACTGAGTCTTTGATCCTTTTGATTCCATTATGGAAAACATCAAATTGTACAGCAAAGAAAACCTAAGGAATGGGAGAAAATACTTGTAAACCACCTATCCAATACAGAGTTAATATCCAAAATATACAAGTAATAGCAAAAACATAGAGTCTGATTAAAAATTGGGCAATGGACTTAAATAGACATTTTTCCCAAAGTAGACATACAAATGGCTAATAAGTACTTGAAAAGGTGTTCAACTTCACTCATCAGGAAAATGCAAATGAAAACCATGCTGTTATATCACCTCAACTCTATTAGGATGTCTATTATCAAAATTATAAGAAATAATAAATACTGGTGAGGAGAAAAGGGAATCCTATGTACTGTTCATGAGAATGTAAACTAGTGCAGCAATTACAGAAAAAAGTAGAGAGATTCCTCAAGGAAGTAGAAATAAACTACCATATGATCCAGTAATCCCACTTCTGGGCATATATCCAAAGAAAATGAAACCATTATCTCAAAGAGATATTTGTACTTCATATTTTATTGCAGCATTATTTATAATAGCTAAAGTTTGGAAACAACCTAGTGGCCATAAATGGATAAAAAAGTATTATATCTTTATCTATAGGTGTATAGCTAGAGACCTACAGATACAATTGGGCATTACTTAGCATTAAAAGAGAAAATCCTGCCATTTGTGACAACATGGATGAACCTGAAGGACATTATGCTAAGTGAAATAAGCTAAACAGAGAAAGACAAATACTATATGGTATCAGTTATATGTGGAATCTTAAAAAAAAAGTCAAATTCATGGAAACAGAGTAGAAAAGTGGTTGCCAGGGGCAGGGGTATGTAACATGGTGATTATAGTTAATAACTGTATTATATAAATGAAATTTTCTAAGAGAGTAGAAGTTAAATGTTCTCACCCCAACCCCCCAAAAAAGGTGTAAACATATGAAGTAATAGGTATATTAACTAGATGATGGGAATCCTTTCATTATGTATACATATATCAAATCATCATGTTGTATATTTTAAGTGTTACAGTTTATATTGTTAATTAAACCTTAAGAAAGCTTAAGAAAAACAAAAAACAAAAGAACTCTCTGCAGAGGAATGATCAGACCACAGAGCTGCTTTCAGAAAGAAAATATAATTTTTTTCCCAGAGGCTTTAAGAATCCAATAAACACTGTTGTATGAAGCAATGCTGAGGAAGGAGAAGTGAATAAAAGCTTTTGACAGCATGACACAATAACCAGACAGCATCCAATTTTATACCCAGACAAACCTACACAATATCTAATTTGACCTCCTTAAGCCTTCAGATTAAATGCAGTTCCAAATACCAACTCTCTCCACATTGTGACTTACTTGAAATGGACAGAAATTAATACCTTGCGCTCTTTGGGATGGATCCAGTCTTCTCCCCCAGTAACACCATTCCTTTGTGAATAAGTGCATATCAAAGCTCAAATGACCTTGAGTTTCACTTGAGACATGTGCAGTTTCCTTCAGAGGAAAAAACAGGCAGTCACTGTGAATTTTATACTCTAAGTCTCTATTAAAGGTGCTAAATGGGCACCAATTTTAATTATTCATAATCTGTCACTTACTTTTCATGAAAAGAATACAATGAAGCCAAGAGTTTCACCTTTAAAGCTAATTAGGGACTGTATTAAAATATGCAAAGACTGCTAAACATCTGCTTATTCTAAACATTAGCTGACCTAGTTGCAAAATGAAGAAATGTGATATATTACTTAAAAAATAAAATTAGGAAAATAACTTGCCAGTACTGTATGAAATGTTCCTCATTGTCTTATAAATAAACATTTGACAGAATTTCAAAAGTTTCAAGTTCTTTTCTTTTTCATACCGAGAGTTCAGTAGGAAGAGGAAATAAGTGCTGAATAGTGAGTCAGTAAGCCAGAAATTCATTCTTCAGTGAGACACTTAACTTCTCAGGGGCTCAATTTCCCTTTTTGAATTATACAATCAGGGAGTGGTTAAATTTTTCTAAGTTACGTCCAGCTTTAATAATAAAGAGACAAAAAAGTAGTTTTTCAACCATTGAAAAAAATATTTTATTACCAGTAATGTACAGAATTTCACTGTGCCATGCATTCACTTTTCTATTACAAGGATAGTCCTGTATTAATGGTAATTAAATTTAAAAGGGAGAAATGTAAAAACATTGAAGTTTCCCACCAATCTACTCTCTATTTGGGGTTTTATCTAGTGAATACTTGAAAGAAAAACATGGGACATTCCTGCTGCAGACTGAATGTTTCTGGGTGTCCCCCTCAAAATTAGTATGTTGAAACCTAATCTCCAATTTAATGGTATTTGGAAGTCAGGCTTTGGGAGATGCTTAGGTCATGAGGGTCGAGCCCTCATGAGTGGGACTAGAGCCTTAAAAGAGACTCACCCCTTCTGCCATGTGACAACATAACAAAAAGTCAGCCATCTATGAACCAGGCTCTCACCAGATACCAAATCTCCTGCACCTTGATTGTAGACTTCCCAGTCTCCAGAAGTATAAAAAACAAATTTCTGTTGTTTATAAACTATTCAGTCTATAATAATTTGTGACAGCAGCCCAAATAAACTAAGAAACCTCCCAAATTCCCCCACATGTTCTTCCATTTCTCTTTTAAGTGACTCTTATAACGATGGTGGGATGATGTAATTATCATTCCAATGTTTTAAAGACCATACGTTTCAAAAAATACCTTCCAAGTTCCTCTATGTTTTGAGATACTGTGCTGTGCAAGACTGATGGTAATAATTTGAAATGGCAGCAATTGATAATATATGACCCTGGTCAGAACTTAGATGGATGACAGTGAAACAATGCCACCCAGCATCTGTGACATAATTTACTGCTCTTAAGTGTGTTCCAGATGAATGCAGTCTGAACAAGGCCTATCATCCAGACCTAAGATCAGGCAATAACAGGGCACTATTCATCTTTCACTTGAAACAAGTCATAAGAGAAAGAAAAATTAGGGTCCTGATAAATCAGCAGCTACAATCACATCATGCAAAGCAGGGCAAACTGCTAAGACCTTGATTGTGTTATTGGACCACAGACACTGGTACGTGCAGGGCTAACTGCATACAAAACTAATGCATTTGCAAGACTACTGCACAGTTTTCTATGCTGAGTTCTTGGATATGAACAGCCAAAATTCTTGCAGTCTGTACTTTTGTATCATTTTTTGCATTCACACTACTCAAGCAATTTTCTTGGTCGACCCATTTGGGGAGCGGGACTGAACTCGGGTAAAGTGATTTAGGCTATACTTTCTCTTTTTTGCATGAAAATTGTGAAGTTTCATATATTCCATGTCTTTTAAGTTTGTGGCCCACACTTGGACTGAATTCTGCTCTAGACAGCATTCCTGAATGGTTGTCTGTCCCTAAACCTGAGTGTGCATAACAGTCATCTGGAGAGCCATTCTAAAATATAGATGCCTGAACCCCACTCCAGACTTGTTCTAACTCAGAATATGATAAGTTTGCGAGGGCTTCTGTTTGTTGTTTTTAAACAACTTCCCAGTTCAGTAGGATGTAGCCAGTCCACAGGCCAGCTATGGGATCTGTTGGGACTTGATTGAGACACACAAGACTTGGTCCCAGCCTTGTGCTTAACGCTGTGTGCTCTTGGCTTATTTGCAATAACACAACAATCTGAGCATTACTTTTCCCATCTATAAAATAAGGGAAGTGAATGACTTGCCCTTTATGATCACTCCAAACCTAACTTTCTGCAAAGCTACTAAAGTCAATAACCAGGATGCTAAAGAAATCAATTGGTGCCCTTTAAAAAAAGCAATGCATTAAGTCACTTATTGAACACATTTTTGTTAGCATAGGGAACTAACTAAAAAGAAATCATTAGCAGATCAGGTAAAAATTGATTCATCTGAATTTTTATTTTAAAAACTCAGTTGAACTGGTGTGTGTGTGTGTGTGTGTGTGTGTGTGTGTGTGTGTGCATAAAATACAATGCAAACCCAATGAGTATATGGAATTTGTATCACATCTCCGGCCATACATTGTTTTGTTAAAGTGGATGATTTTTTTCTTTTCACAAAGGTTTATGTGCTATCTTATAAATCAAGATATTTTTGGATATTAGCACTAAAGAGAGCGCAAAGCTGAAAAACTGTGAAACATGTTTTAGTAGATAAATGGCTTAATTTCAATATTAAACAAAAATTCCCACATAGACAAATAAGTAACTCATTTAGAGTAAACTGAACAGAATCTATGGCCAGTAGGTAGGGTCAGGTGGTATTGCTTATGTCTTAATGGAGGAGTTCACCACAGTTAAAAAACTTAAAGAGTGTCAGGCTTAGGAGGGGTCTCTAGTGAGGTGACTATGTATTGAGGGTTATGGGAGAGCCAGACTTACTTAGAAAATAAAGCAGGAAGATATGGAAAATACTTGAAATTGGTCCTCAGATGAAAGGAGCAAAGCAGGACAGAAATTTTTTTTTTTAATGGGTAAGCAAGTCACAATGTGAAGCATGGACAAAACAAAGGGATTATTTAGTACCATCCACCAATTAGCATCCTTATGCATGTATTGTCCAGCGAAAATTCCAGGACTCAGTGAGGATTCCTAATGTGACCAAGTTGTCAGATGGACTTGACTATGGCCTTTCCATCCGGGATTGGAAAATAACACAACAATCTGAAATAACTGACCCTTAAAGGTAGGTGAAAATGAATTGAAACAAATGAAAAAAGTCTTACAGATAGGTCAAATGGGAGTATACAAAGGGTCAGACAGTTCATGGTTAACAGAAGGCCACAGGTAACCAACTGTGATTTTTCACTCAAGGCAGACTGGGGATAAAGACTTCACAGGCATGAAGCCCAATGTGTCCATCAGATTAAATCAAGGCCACTGTGACTGAAACGTCGGTGGGAGCCCACTCTGCCCGGTTTAGACCCCCGGTCCTTGCGTGCCTCCCATGCCTGCCCCTAAGGCCCCTGTCCTACAGCTCTAGATTCTACCGAACACATTGGGAAAACGGATTGGATTGTTTCTAGGATCTCTTCCAAATGCAAGATTCTAGTCTATGACCTAAAATATTTTCAGTCACACAACTTTAGCAGATTAAAGTTGGTTCTTCAGCATTCAGAGTAAGCTCTATGGGTGTAAGTTGGAAGGGTTGCTCCCTCCTTTCTTTCAGGAGCCAGAGGAGGAAGCCAGTGGTTCAATTTGTTCTGAGAGATACTTGGAAAAAAGATTGTTTTGCATCCTCGAAAAGTGATTTACTTGGAGGAACTAGTTAGTTATCTCAGAAATTCCTGGAAAAAAAATTTTTAATTAATGAGACAATTTGACTGAAAGATAACATTCACTTCTTTGACAATAGCGTACAGAGCAGGAGTCAGCAAATGACATCCCAACACTTTTTCTAACAGCTTTATTGAAATATAATTCACATACTGTACAATTCACTTATTTAATTAGGTATACAATTAAAGATTTTCTTGGGTAGTCAAAGAGTTGTGAAACTAACACAATTTATTTTAGAACATTTTCATCACCCCAAAAGAAACCCCTTACCTTTTAGGCAGTCACCCCCAGTTCCCTCAACCCTAGGCAACCACTAACCTAATTTCTGTCTGTATAGATGAGCCTGTTCTGTACATTTCAGTTTAAATGTAATCACATAACATAAGCTCTTTTGTGACTGTATTCTTTCACTCAGCATTACATTTTCAAGGTTCATCCATGTTGTAGCATGTGTCGATACTTTATTTGTTCTCAAAGATGAATATAACATTCACATTATATGGATGCACCATGTGTTGTTTATCTGTTCATCAGGGGATAGACATTTGGTTTGTTTCCACCTTTTAGAAATGGAGCAAGAGTTCATGGCTCCATGTTGCCCTTTCCCCATTTGTTGTCACTGCTGCCTTGAGAGATCAGTTTAGGGAAAGAATATCCCATAAACAGACAGGACCTCTAAGGCCTCTGCCCAGTGGAGATTTATGGCAAACAGGAAAGTAGAAATGACCTTTAAGATCCTTTCTTTTTCTAGCCGTTGTTTTCAAAAGCCTAAATGAATGTTTCAGTGTATGCCATATACCGTAAGGGGAGAGAAGCAAGCAAAAGTCTCTGATGGAAACACAAGAGAAAAGAAGGTAATTCTCCCTGTTTCTAGGGATGGGGAGGGCAAAGTGGAGAAAGAATCTCTGGGTCTGGGGAGAAGTGGGGTTCCTCCCTGGCAGAGCTCTGGGGCTCTCAGCAGGAAATGGTTACCACTCCTTCCAAATCTGGCCAGCAAGCAGCAGGGAAGGGCCCTAGGACAGTGGGCAGTTCCTTGAAGGGAGATCCCAGCAGGAACTGAAGTTTCATTCCCCCCTGACTGTGGGACTGTAGGCTCACAATTAGTACCATGTTGGTTTAAAATTTCACGCAAAGCTGAATTTGTGGACTGAGATTCATACAACACAAGAGGCAGAAATGAGTAAAGGAGACTAAATAAATAAGTGTGTGATTAGACGCAGAAGACCAGTGCCTCAAGCCTTCCCAACCGGAGATAAGCAACAGCAGAAAAAAAGCAAGTTTAGTAATCCAAACAAACTCAGAAAGGCAGCCTTAGACACTTAGGATGAGATGTCGGAGATTATCAGGTACAGAGTCTCCAATGACCAACAGATGCTCCAAGACAAGGCTGCCAGGCAACCTGAGCATGTTCTTCACATGAATTTTCTTTGCAATTTGTACCTTATCCTGAGCTCCACTGCAGGCTTTTTGTTTAAGTAGAAGACTGTAGTATAAAACTTACATGTTGTATTGAAATATATATATATCTTTGTGACCATAAGCAATTTCTTTGCTCTATTACAGTGATGGATTTCTATAATCTTAACACTTTTACTCCTGCCAAAATCTATTTCACAGCTAGCTTGCAGCCACCGAAAACTGAAAGCGGGTAGATAAATGTGAATTTGGAACAAAATTTCAGTCGTGCCTTAAGATGTGCTTTTAACAGAAAATTCCCCTCCCACAGAGGGTAATGTCATCACTTGTGTCCTTTCACCAAAGGAGAGTTTGTTTATTTATTTATAATTGACTTTTGCCACAAGTCTTACCTTTTCAGCCATATCACCCATGACTCCCCACCACCCATTGTTTGTGAGCCAAAAGGACCTGTTTAGCATTTCTCACTGACATGCCAGTCCTCTGTGTCTTTGTGCAGAATGTTCCATTTGTTCCATCTGTCTACACAAACCCTCCCTTTTTTGTTCTCCCAGAGCACTTCATAGGTACTTTTGTCTCTGTTCAGATTTTTCTAATAAAAGCCAAATTCTCATTTTTAAAAAATCCACTTAATTGAAGACTTAAGTATAGGTCCAATTTTAGGATAATTCTGAAAACAAACCAATTCTTAAAATGTAGCTTGGAGACCATGTAATTTTGAGGGCACGGTCCTGTTCTGTCTTGTTAATTGTATCTTCAATGCCTAGAAAGGCATCTGATCAGTAGTTAAATAGTGTTTGATGAATGATTTAAGACCCATGCTTTACTCTATCCTGTTGCTTTGCTCTATTCTGCTTTGCCCTGTAAGGGTTATAAGAAGATCATTATTTTATATCTCCTTTTTCCTAAGCCATCACCATGGATATTCTGCTTGACCTACCCTTTCTCCTTTCTAACTCGGCCCCTCCCTCTCCTTGAGAAAGTCTCAGGAATCAGGATTGTGCAGACAGATGACAGCTAGCACAGATAGATGGAAGCTGCCTGTTAGAATAGAAATGCAAAGTTCAGTACCTTTATCAGGTATCTGAGAGGATAGGAAAAGCTATCGGAAAATCATGCCTTTAGCTTACCTCACCTCCATATACTCCTTTCCACCTCATTTGTGTCCCATTGATACAAGTTAGCTTCTATCACCATAGCTTTTCTCACAGCTCACTATCACCATAGCTTTTCTCATAGCTCAAAGTATCCTTCATTACTTAAAAACCCATCACCCAACTAATGCACTTTATTAACATGCAGCAAACCAAGAATATTTTTAACCTGTCAGGCACCTCAAAGGGAAGGAAATAATATACAATCTTCAGAGCTACCCAGAAGAATAAATTGCTTTTCATTAGAGAAAGGCAGTTTTGCCAGGTCTTACATTGGCTCAACATTCCCTTATACAAAACCTTGATGCTAATTTCTCCCTGACTAGCAAATCCATCATGACAGTTAGTCTGCTCGGCATTTCACTTTCCAAATAGCAACACAACTTGAGAATTCTCCTACAGATTATTTCGTGAAAGCAAAAATACTGGCAGGCAGTTGGGCTTGGGATGCGCAGAGGGGCAACCCTAAAAGGCAGGTGCATAAACAGCTTTCTCATCACTAAATGAGATCAGGAGGGGTGCATAAACAGCTTTCTAATTCTTATTTTATTAATTATTTATTAATTTATTAATATTTTTGTAAACTTTATAAGTTTAATAAAAATTACCTGTTGACATTATAATTTATTAATAAATTCCTATTTATTTCCATTTACCTAGTTCCTATTTCAGTCCTAGGTTTAGTTCCCTAGTCCTTCACCCCATTTCAGAGATGGTGCCCCAGAACCATGTTCTCTGAAGCTCTTCCAACCTTTTGCCCCAAACCCACTTACCATTCCCTAATCTAACAAAATGGTCAAGGAGCTGGTCTGGTGTAGGTCAGTATGGGTGATGCCATTCTCATTTCCTGTAACCCTCTCTCCTATAACCCTGAATGACCCCGATCATAGCACCTGGATTCACAAATAGAGCAAACCTCCTGAGGTGGTGATTGATATCCTCCTGAGCTCAGAGCCAAGGCTGCCAGGAGAGGCGGAAGCCCTGGGTGGAATTCACAAGACCTGTGCTCCCAAAGGGAGTTAGTTCCTCAATCTCAACTCCAGAGTTAGTCCCCAGCCAAGAAACTTCAGGCAAGTCACCCATCTTATGTGAGCTACCTCCATTCCTCATCATATACCTGTAAAACGGAGATAATAAAACACAACCTTGTCCTTTTGTCATGAGAATCAGAATAGAACTGAAGTTTAGTAATGGATAATTGTTATTAGCTTAGGTCCCTGCTAAATGTGGCATCTGTAAATTTAATGGGCGCTCAAGAAATGAGGCACAGTCTGTTTCTATATAGTTTTTTTAATTGAATTATAACTCACATACTGTAAACTTTACCATTTTAAAGTGTAAGATTCAATGGTTTTTAGTGAACTCACAAGACCGTGCAACTATCAGCACTAGTTAATTGCAGTGTGTTTCACACCATTTAATTGTAGTACATCTAAAAAGAAACTTTGAATCCATGAGTAGTCACTCCTCCTTCTCTCGATCCCCTCAGGCAACTACTGATCTTGCTGTTTCTATGGATTTGCCTATTCTGGACATTTCATATAAACAGAATTAACAATATTTGGCTTTCTATGTCTTGCTTCTTTAACTTACCATAGTATTTCAATGTTCACCCATGGTTCCTTCCTTTCTGTTCTTCCTCTTTTCTCTCTTCCTCCTTCTTCTCTCTCCCTTTATTCTTCCCTTCCTCTGTCTTATCTCAAAAATATCTTCCTACAGTACGGTTTAAGCAACTCCAACTCTCACTGGATTGCAGCTGGAGAAGTATGAAAATTTTTATAGTTTACAAAGCAGGGCAATTTTCCTTAAAGTTAATATGACTGAATGACCTGCTTGAAGAATTAGCTACCTTGTTCTCTCTGCTGCAATCACAAATAATAGAGAGGAGTGGAGTCCTGGGGACATGTGTTTCTCTCATCCTCTGTGGAAAATTACCAGGCCTTTTCTTTTTTTAAAGGTCCTTGAAGAGATTAGCTTGGGTAGGTAGGAAGGAGGTTATGATATTCTAGGGCTGAAGGAAAAGGAGCCTAATCCTTGAATATGGTTCCCCTGAAACTTTGGGGGACAGGAACAGGAGGGTTCAAGTCCTACAGAGGGATGTATGTAGCCACTGGAGTGGAAGCTAGAAGGATTCCTGAGATTTGTGAGGGTCCCTGTGGCCACCCTTGCACAGAGGGGTGGTCTCTACTATGACCAATAGCATCCACCTGCATAAACTCCAGTAGTGAAGATAATGATTAATAACCCCTGGCCTCTACCCTATTGTCCTAACACTGGACTTTCAGAGCCCTTGGGAAGTGAAGCTCAGAGGCAGATTTGATTTACAAAATAAAGAAGTCACCTTGCACCTTACACATCATGAAGCACTCACACCTGTTTACATCTGCACAGCTTAGGGAAAAGCAGTTGTCCTTATTTTTGTAAACAGGTAACAGAGGTTAAGGTTTGCAAAGTTCACATAGCTAGAAAGGGAAAAAGCTGGAATTCACAGTCTGCTGGAGTGAAAAAACAAACCCTTTATTTTCCCACCATACCATTCTAGCGTTACGATGTTAGGATCTGTAATTTGAGATTTAGCAGTATTTTGGAAGGAAAAGAACCCTTTGTCAAGCAGCAATTTTCATGGCCTGCACACCCCTTTCTCCTATGCAACACAGTCCGTTATTTGATTCATCCTTCCTAAAATGCTGGCTAGGGAGGGACAGACAATGGGATTTATTTGCAACTAAAGGACAGCTAATTTCATCTCTATAAGAAAAGAAATGATAAGCAAGTAGGACATCCTGTCATTTTTACAGGATCAGGCAAATGTAATGCTTTGAAAAATAAGCATATACTCTATTACAGTGTTCTCCAAACTAGCAACAATCTCTAAATTTTCTTTTTGCAATTGCATCCATCAATTTGGATTGTACATTTTAACTCTGTTTCGAATTTGATTTCATCCACTGATTATTTTTTATTAAACACTCTAACACTTCCAATTTTCTTTCTCTTTTTTTAACTCAAAGTCAGAAAGATGCAGTCATTTTAAAAATTATGTTGCTTCATTCATCAATTTCTTAGTTCACTTTCCTTTAACCTAAGAAAGAAATGAGCTGGTAGGATCTTAACCATGGAGAGAACATTAATCAAACCACAAACTTTGAGATGAGACATTTATAATGTAACCACAAATTATTAATGAGATCCTGTTCATGAAGCAGAGTAGGACATTAACATGAAAAAATTAATAAGAGAAATAGAGGAGAGTGAGTCTGGTTGTACTGAAATGGAATGTAAAATTAACCTTACTTATTAAAAAATGAAGAATTTTCCCTAAAAGTTTACATCTTTCCACATTTATATTACTTTCATCTTTAATCAGTATCTCCTAGAAACTATATTGTCCCATACTGTAATTTAGTGATTAAGTTTCAATTTTTCTTTTATTTCATTCTGAATTTTCATCATCTCTTTTTTGGGAGTTTACAATATGAAGCCTTCCTCATGTTTATACAAGGAAGGGCAGAGATTAGAGTTGGGGTTTATTACACTTAATGAGAGGTAATCACTGGATGAAGATGCTATTTGTGCAACTGGGTAGGAGAAATTCCAATTAAAATGTATCTATCCCTAACTCTTTAATTATGTAATTCCACACAATGGAATAATCTCTGTAATATTTTCAAAGGAATGGTGAATTCACTAGTTGCAAGTGACAGAAACCCAACTTAAAGCAGGTGAAACCAAAGAGAAAGAGAATCTATTGACCTATGGGAGGAAGACTTTTCTGGGGAATAGAAATTTTTATCTTTTTATTTCCTCCCTCCCTCCCTTCCTTCCTTCCTCTATAAAATCTCTTCCCAAGTGGTAAGGATGTATGTTCATGTCCCCCCCAAAGTTAATATGTTGCAATCCTATCCCCCAAAGTGATGATATTTGGAAGTGAGGCCTTTGGAAGGTGATTAGGTTTAGATGAGATCGTGAATGTGGTACCCCATTATGGGATTGGTGTCTTCATAAGAAGAAGAAAGGCCAGATTTGTGTGTCCCTCTGCTATGTAAGGACACAGCCAGCAGGTGACCACATGCCACCCAGGATCCCAATTGCACTGGCACCTTCGTTGTGGACACCCAGCCTCCAGAACTGTGAGAAGTAAATGTTTGTTGCTCGAACCACCCAGTCTATGGTATTGTTATAGCAACCTGAGTTGATGAAGCCACCAAACTAAACCAGTTTTCTTTACAGTAGTAATTTGAGCAGTTGATATTTTCAGTGGATCATAGATGAAATGTAAAAACTAGTGGACTTTATACAGCAGGACAATTTTTGAAGTTAACGCTCACAGAATTTTGGGTGAGTTTCAGAAGTCTGGACCTCGGGAAATTAGAATCAATACCTCTTTCTTATCTCATCTCATCTCAGTTTGTTTCTATATGTTGACGAATCTCATTACCTCCTGTTCTAGACAGGCCTTCCTTGGATGGCAGAAATATAGCCACTGAGAGTTCGGCAACCCTACCAGGAAGAAAGAATCTGGCTTTTTTCCATCAAAAATCAAAGTATTGGCAAGGAAGATCTCTAATAGCCAGGACTTGCTTGGATTACATGGGAATCTTCAGGCCATATCTTCCCAAAAGGCCATCACGGTTCACTACAATTGTAAGGTTCACTTTGTCCCTCTCGTGGTGGTTAAGAATATCATGTAATTTGAGGATGTGAAGAATCTTAAGTAAATCTCTGCCTTTTCTAATAACTTAAAATATCCACTTTGCAAGTCCACAACTCTGCTATGAGTCATTTCACTTTAACAGATCCTGGATAGCTTTCCCATGCTCTAACTACCACAGGCCACCAGAAATCATTAAAAATAGCAAAAATTACTGTAAACTTCAAAATGAACTAATTTTTATCCTTACATATTCCTTTATATTTCAACAAAAACTAGATATTGCTATATTTTTTTAAACAAGACAATACATGACAAGGTTTGGGCCTCTGGCTACACAATTCATTGCAATACCTTTTAAAAAAAAAGATTTTTATCACAGAAGCTAATACTGTGAAAGCTCAGCCACTACCACTTGACCCATCTGCTTATTGTAGGCGGTGGGAATTAAACAAACCAACAGAAGCAGAAGTAGATTTTGCACTAGGATACAACTTTCAAGCTTTATATCACACATACTTAATCATCATTACGCATTTATGAAATTTCTACCAAATTTTAAAGCAACCTGTTAGTTTAGCAACCTGGTTACCCAGTCCTGGAAAAAGGAAAGACTCACATTTTCACCTGACATGTGGTGGGTCTGGAGTTTTTTAGATGGCACCGAATGGTGAGTCACAATTCATATTTCAGGCTGAATAAGAACTTTTACTTTAGAGTCAATGGGAGCAGGACATCCATCAATGGTGAACATTGGATGATGGTGTGGGAAACACAAAGTCACCTGCTATTGGCAATTTTGTCTAGTTGAGACACAATACAGGAAACACTCATAAAATCTGCCTCTCAGAGAACCCTTCGACTTTTTGGGAAAGTAATTACTGTAGAGGAAAAAAGCATGGGTTTTTTGTCAAAAATAAGATGATGGACTGAATCTCAGCTCTGCCACATACTAGCTGTGTGACAGCAATTAAAGTCACTTCACCTTTCAGAGACCCTGAAAGGTGATCATATTTAATTCACAATGTGTTTATAAGGATTACCCTTGAGTAAGCTGTGGGTAAAATTGCAGTATTTCCAGAATCTCTCGCCTGTGTATCTGCATATCAATAGGTGTTTCAAGGGGTAGAGAGAGGTAGTTCATCTACATATCAGGAGGTAATTACAAAGGCCCCAGACCAGAGAGGCTGGGTGGAGCTCTCTGCTGCTGCAGCCTCGTCAAGAGAGAGATGGGACAACTGCTTGTAAGAAATAAACGGGTTTCATAACTTTATTTCACCCTTTGACTGATTTCAGTTTCAGAGGTATTTTGTCCTGGGATTTTACACTTGGAGTTACATATGAGAATGTGATTAGTAAATACCACGCATAGCATATTTCAAAAACACTTATGCTAGTTCCTTTCCATTCTTTAAAACTGAAAAAAAGGACATGGGAAATAAAAAAATTGTGCTCAACTGCTCAAGAAGAGCATCCACCCTAATATTTTTATCCTGTTAGAAAAGTCCTCACTTGATCCAGCTTCTGACTCTAGTTATTGACCATTTCTTGGTTTCACCTTAGAGATAAACTCAAAAGAATCAACTATTCTTGCTGTAGCCAATTCTTTCCTCACATTTCTTCTCAAGCTCACTATAATGAGGCTCCCCCACTAAGAGAAATGACTCAGCCAAGACTCTTAATGAGGTCTTTAATGACCTCTTGTGGCATCCACCCCTTCTTTATACAGTTACTCCCTTGATGATCTCAACAAATCACAAGGCTTTAGGAACCACCTACTCTATGCTGATGACCCCCTAATTTTTATCTCAATCTTGGCCTTCTTCTCTGAACTTCAGGTTCTTATATTCAATTGTTTATTCAATATTCCTTCATGGCTGTTATGACAGACACCTCAAACTGAACATGTTCAAAATTAAACTCCTAATCTTCCCTTTAAAACTTGCTCCTCCCATAATCTTCCATTCTCAGTCAATCGAAATTCTATCTATCCAGTTGATCAGGACAAAATCCTTAAAGGCAGCTGCATCCATGAGCTTTCAGTGATTTACTGCAACAAAAACAAAAGCAAAATCTCAGCAACTTACAAAACAATGTGTATTACATGCTCATGTTACATGTCAACAGAGGACAGGCTATGACTTTATTTCATATCTTCTTTGCTGCAAGATCCAGGCTGAAAGGGTAGCCCCATGCAGGACATTGACTTTCTCCTGGCAAGACAGAAGAGGTCCCACATGGTGGCATTTAAAGATTCTGCTGGAAAGGGGCACATTACTTCCATTCCTAAATCACTGACCAGAGAAACTCACATGTCAAAGCCTGATGTCAGGGGGTGCAAGGATAATGTCCCAGAGGGATGGGTCTAGTGGCGGGGGTCAGCAAAACTTTGGGCAATAGTACAAGAATCTTTGACTCCTTTTTTTCTTTCAGACTTCATATCCAATTCATCACAAAATCCTAGGTTCTATCTTCAAAACATACCCAGATTATAACTATTTCTCACTACCTGCACCGCCACCTCCCGGGTCTAACATACCACCATCTCTGGTCTTTGTCTGCCATTGTCCCACTACTACCTATTTTAACACAACAGCTTGGGTCATTCTGCAAAAACGTTAATTCAGATCATGGCACCCCTCTGCTTGAAACCCTTTGATGGGTCTCTGTTTCTCTCAAAATCAAGTCAAAGTTCTTATAATGAGCAATAGTCTACCACACTTTACATTATCTGTCCAAAATCCCCCATTTCATTTCTGACTTCATCCCCTGATCTCCCCCATCCCTTTCCAACTCCAATCTAATCACACTGCACCTGTTCCTATTCTTCAAATCATAGATACAACCCAGCCTCAGGACCTTTGCACTGGTTCCTTTTGCTTGGAAACCCCCTCCCTTAGATGCTTCCCTCTCTCTCTCCTATCTTTCAGGTCTTAAGTGTACCTTCTTCATGAGGCCTATCCCAGCCACCTCATTTAAAATTTCAGCCCTTACAAGATGCTAATTTTTACTCTGAGATAATATATTCATAATGTAACCACAAATTATTAATAACATTCCCTTCATGAAGCAGAGATCCTCTTCACATCACATTTCAACATACTATGTAACTTACTTATTCTGTTGTCACCCTGCTAAATGTAAGCTTCTCAAAGGCAGGAATATTTATATGTTTCATTTTCTGAGACATCTAGTAGCATCTACACCCCTAGACACATCTAGCTAAACTCTTGAGTAGAACAGTATTGGACACATTATCATGATACAATATTTGTCAAATGGATGAATGAATCTTGCCTAATTTCCTTACTCTGTCTCATCAATTTCCTTCTCTAACATTCTGAAATTCACCTGGTCCATCACTTATGAGATATTTCAAGTATCTATAGCCAACATCAAAATTTCTTGTTCTTCGTTTCGCTTTATTATACCTCATTAATTTCCCAATGGAAAAACGAGGTTTAGATCCACTAAAAATGAGATTCATTTTGCCCTATCAAAGATCTTGTTATTTCCCTAATTGTATTGTAACAGTAATATTAACATTTAAAACACTTGTTTTCTTTCATTGTTTTCAGATTTGGAGGGCAGTAATTGGGGGGAAAAGGGGGTGGGCAAGTATTTTAAACCAAAGCTCAAGTCTTAAAGACTTCAAAAAAGAAGCTCCAAAAGAACTCAATTAGAGTGACATCATAATTATAATCATTTTTGAAGCCAACAACAGACAGAAACAAATAAAATTCTAGCTCAGAAAAAAAGGAAGAATGATCATTGAAAATATTTCCAGATAATACCAAGTTATTTTTTATTTTGAATAAGACCCTATAGTTAAGCTGAGATCTTTTGCTGTTTTTCAGTCTCCTTGGAGGAACCAGTTTCTTTGGTTGTTGGCTCCCTTTTAATCTTTTCAAAACAGTTGAACCAAGCTTGCCCTGCTATTTCACATACCATCATTGATAAAGTCTCAACCAATTACTTCAGAGTAACAGGAGTCAAAATAATTAAAGTGGTAGAAGCGTTAAAACTAAAAGTGACAGGTTGAATTAGTCCGAGAAAAATAAAACTGTAGTAAACAGCCACACTGGTTCTACATATAATAAACAAGTCTCATGAACAGGTTATCAGAATTGATTGACTACTACAAAATGTATATCTTTTTTCATAATCAGACGTAAATAAAATGAAAATATTTCAGTGAGGATGGGCAGCAAGGGCTAGTGGGAAAAATGTACCAAGTTATCAAAATGAACAGTGATCATACCACTAAAAATCTATAATGGCAGAGAAGACTAATTGTCCACTCAAAATTCATGGTCTGCCTTTGAGAACATGGTTGTTCCTGAGAAGTGTTTGCCCATCCAGGGACTATATTGCCAGAACCTCCTGCAGCCAGGAGTTATGGGGCAACCTGCCATCAATAGAATAGAAGAAACAGGATGGATGCCACTGCAGAGCTCTGTGATTAGGAAGCAAATACTTTCATTATTTTTCCTATTCTGGCTGGAAGCAGACTCAGAGGTCCTTGGGGATTGGCAGCCACAGCTGCAGGGGCCTGGGTTCATGAATCACTGCGAGGAGAAAGCCTAAAGACAGGGAATCATTTGGACTGCTATCTCTTTTAAAAATCCAAATTTGGAGAAGAAAAGTCATGAATAGGTTTCTTTGAAGCTTTATTTGTAACAAAAATGGAAACTAAATAATAGCAAGAGAATTAAATAAATGATGATGCATTCACTTAGATTGGTTATTATGTATTAAGTCTGTAGAAGGGTATATAAAATATACTGGAGTTAGCTACTAAGATTGTTGTTAGAGGTGGTGAAGATAGGTAGGTAGGTAGGTAGGTAGGTAGGTAAAAGAGGAAGATAGAAAGTAAATGGCCAAAACTGGCAAACCACTAAAAAAATTGATATTAGATTTTTTAGAATCATATTACAGTTGACCCTCGAATAATACAGGTTTGAACAACGCGGGGCCACTTATGTTTGGATTTTTTTTTCACTAAATACATTGGAAAAATGTTTGGAGATGTGGGACAATTTGAAAGCAATATTTTCTTTTCTCCAGCTTACTTTATTGTAAGAATACAGTATATAACAAATATAACATACAAAATATATGCTAATTTACTATGTTATTGGTAAGACTTCCAGTCACAATAGGCTATCACTAAAGATCTGGGGGAGTCAAAAGTTATACACAAGTTTGATTTCAACTATCTGGAGGTCGGTGTCCCAAACCCCATTTTTGTTCAAAGATCAACTGTTTATTCTGAGACCACAGCCATACACAAAACACACACACACAGAAAGAGAGAAAGAGAGGGGGAAAGGTGTGATGAAAGAGAGAGAGAGAACAATGTCATACTGTCTGGGAAAGTTTCAGCTACTATGTGGAAGGCTACCTCCCTCAATGCAGTTAGAGTTCCTGTATTCTTTTTTTCTACCATTTCCCAGAAGCCAGGATTCACAAATCAGCTGAGACCAAAGAAGCTTAGGTTTTCACCATCTACACTTTCCTAGCTTAGAAATGAATGCACTTTGGCTAACATATACCTTTCTCCGTCAGGAACTTCCTTTCAGAAATAATGCCATTCTCTTCCCTGCAAATAGGTAAGCTCTTTGGGAGCAGGGGAATGTCTTGTGTACCTCTTCATCCATGCCAAAGCTAGCACACAGTAAGCTCTCCATGAACTCATTTAGTCATTTATTCCACAAATGTTTACCTGTACCATGTGCTAGGCCTTTTTCTAGGCACTGGGGACAGAGCAATGAACAAAGTCACTGCCTGCAGCTCATGTTTGGAAACATGTGAGCCAGTGCTACCTGCTTTCATTTCTCACTGATATAGAACCCAACTGGCTTAAAGATAAAGACATCACTAAAATACTTTTAAAATAGCTACAAGGAGCCTTCACCACCACCTACTCACTAGGAAGGCTATAATCAAAAAAGACTTGAGAACAAGTGTTGGAGAAATGTGAAAAATTGGAACCCTCATACACTGCTGGTGGTAATGTAAAATTGTGTAGCCACTTTATAAAACAGACTTGCAGTTTCTCAAAAGGTTAAACACAGAGTTACCATATGATGCAGCAATTCCACTCCTAGGTATATATACAAGAGAAATGAAAACATGTCCACACAAAGACCATGTTTACAAATGGTCAGAGCAGCATTAGTCATAACAGCCAAAATGGAAACAACTCAAATGTCCATCAGTAGATGAATGGATAAACAAATTGTGGTACATCCATATAATGCAATATTATGCGGCCATTTAGTGAAGCACTGATACAATCTATGACCTGGATGAACCTTGAAAACAAAGAGCTAGTCATAAGAGACCATATACTGCATGATTCCATTTACATGAAACACCCAAAATAGGCAAATCTATAGAGACAGAAGGTAGATAAGTGGTTGCCTAGGGCTGGGTTGAGTGGGGGTCTCAATGGGGTAGTAACTAAAGGGGTGGCAGTGTTCTATTTTCAGGTAAATGTAAACTATTTAATTGTACACTTCAAATGAGTAAACTGTATAGTATGTGAATTATATATCAGTAAAGCTACTTTAAAAAGTAAAAAGGAGAGGAGGGAAGAAGAAGAGGAGGAGGAAGGGAAGCTTCTGCTTTCAATGCTTTATAAAATATCAGTGTTTGGTTTGGAGGTTGGGTATTTAAAGCCACTCTGAAAGTCTGACAATTATTTTGATAATCTGAAACTCCCTTTCAATACAACTCACTTGTGTTTGCAAGAGTATGATTCATTATCAATATTAAATCTTATTTAAAAATTGAAAATTAGAATCCTATGACAACAAGCTATTTTTTTAATGTAAGGGGCATTAGAAAAAGCCACCAACCTTTTTTTCAGTGGAAATATGATTTCCAAAGTTTCACAGCTGGAACACATCAATTAACTAAGAGGGTTTCTGCTTCCCTGACAACTGTTAGCAGCAATGAGTCGGACAGAAAGCAGATAGAGCTGTCTTTCTGTTCAGCTGGAATACACTCAATGAATAATAGATGAGAAAAGCAAAAATGTTAGACTTCTTTCAATATAAGCCTTCAAGTAAAATAATCAACACATCCTCATTGGATATCACAATATGAATATTACAAAACAATGTATTGGGAGCAAACTGGTCTTTATCACAAAAATGCGAATGAAAGCATGAGTTTGCACATTTGCAGCATTCTAAAATTAATCCATTAGCTAAATTATTATGCTGAAGTTCAGACCAGACCTGAAGGCTGACCATGATTTGTATCCTGACCACATGCAATTTCTAAATGACAAAGGAGGAAGGAGCTGTGTCCTGTGGCCTCAAGGGGACTCAGTTCAGTACCCAGAATGGCTGTGGCTTTCTCGGTGGCTCTGAGGGTCAGTCTGTTTGAGGCCCTGGGGCATGCCAGGCTGAGGAAAGCTGTGTCCCAACATCACACATGCTATCCTACTACTGCAAGCCCTTGTGATGTTTGCTATGATCTCAAAATATTTCTATGTTCCAGTCTGACAGGGCCTTCCTCTGGGTTCCATGTCTGTGTCTGTTGATTTAGACTTCCACACCAAGCAAAGATCACAAAAATCTCTTTCCAATAACAAGGCCATCCAGGACATCGGGTGAATTCACTCGGCACACAGGCTTCCACGTTCTATGTAACCAACAGGTCCTTCGGGTGCTGATGGTGCTGGTGGCATGACTCCTTGATTTTCATCTCTTAGTTCTAAGCAATGAAGTCTCATCTCTGAGACATTCTTATGTAAACAGTAGCAGACAGCCTTGTTGGTAACAGCCAGAAAGGTCAGAGAATTGACACATCTGAGTGAACACTGGGTAAGGGGCTGACCACAGTCCTCACCCGTCCTGCTATGTGTTCTCAGGAAAGACTTTCATCCTTTCTGGTCTGATAAAAAGAAGGGATGTAGTAAGATGTTCTCTAAGGTCCTTTTGACTTGAAAGTATTTTTCCTTTAACTCAGTTAAAATTGACCTCTACAGCCCCAATTAATTCTGTTTCCTATTTTTTTTAATAGGCAAAATTATTATATGAGAAATTAGCTTTTGGTTTTGCATGCAAGGGAAATGATCAGAATTCATAGCAAACTGCATTTGATTTATCTTTTTGCATTTAGGATTTTAGCTTTGAGAGTCATTTCCCGGAATGCAAAATGAAAGAATTTAAAACAAGAAGCAGCCAAAAAATTCCTGGCCAAGAAACTGCCTCAGCAGCATCTTGATTTCTCAAGTCACTTTTCAGATTTTACCCTGCAGTTGTAGTCTGGCAAATCTGATTAAATCAATATGTCTTTTATGGCCAGACGGTGTCCTCTGGTTTCATCTATCTATCTGTTCTAGGAAAAGCCATTAAGTCAGTAAAAAGAAGTTGTGGGAGGCTTTATTGCAGAAAATGAGTCTATTTCAATACAAACACTGACGCTTCTGGAAAAGTTTGGATATAGGGTTTCAGAAATCAAAATCAAGGTCATCTTAACCATTAGGAGAATAAGTTGTGGGTTGTGGCCCTGTGATGTGAATATTGGTCTACTGAAGACTTTCCCAATAAAATCTCATCTCCCTGACTCTCACCTAATCACAGATTGAATAAAAAATATCTCCTTTACATCAGCAAGCATCTTATTTTAAAATGTGAATTTCCTGTTAAGATGTCAGAGAGGAAAAGGAGAGCAGGTGGGGAGCTCAGGGTATTGCCAGGAGTGGTGACATGGTGGCACCAGCATCTGGGAAAACCCCAAAGGACACAAAAGAGCAGGAAAGAAAAATAACTCCTGAGACAAATCTCCCCACATTTTGGATTTCATTTCTTTCTCAACAATCTTGACTTTTTATTTCAAGCCATCTTTTATACTTCTAGGAAGCAGGCAAAGTGTAAAGTAGAACTATTGACTAGGGTTGGTGCTGGCTGAATCAGAAAGATTGCTGTTCTTTTATAACATTGCAAAGAAAGCCCTTCCTCCTTCATTATTTGACAAGGTTCCGTAGCTACAAAAGGCTGTTAGGGCCTAAACTTTAAAGATAGCTTCTTCCTCCCCTTCCCTAGTAGACATGCTTCTAAACAAGTCAACACAACAGGTCTTTTTAGGTGGAGGTACTGTCTGTTCAGATTCTGCCTCAGGAAAACCTACACCATAAGGCTGGGGACTCAGTCCTTCAATCGCAGGATACCATGTGAGCACGGTACAGTGTGAGGCCCTCTTCTTGGCACAGAAAAGCTCCAGTTGCACTAGGGATTCTGTGGCATGAGGAAGAGCAGCAGTACGCTGGTTTTCTCCCCTTTCAAAGATGCTTCACTTGGGGAAGTCATTGCTCAAGCACATTAAGCAGGCAGAGAACCTTAGAAATGCTGTAACCAGCCATTGTAGCCCAGACCCATTCCCTGCAGGGTCAAAGGTTGCCCCACTTCCCACTCCCCTGCAGGACCAATGGATGTCTCACCAAAGGGCAGCTTTGGTTTGGAGAAGTCGGCACCCAAGACAATTGGTAGGAATTGGAGCCGGTCAGCCACACAGAGCTGCCAAGGTTGAAGTCCCCATGGACACTCCAAGCTTTCAGTATTGGGCAGCAAGATCTACCATTGGTACAGACCTCTGTGTGTGAAATATATGCTTTTAGCTCAGATTAATTCACCTTCTCCGTGAAGTTTTCCCCAGCCTCTGAAACCCACATCAATTTCAACGTGACCTGCCTTCCTTCAACTTCTTAGCCTTGGGGTGTTCATCTCACCTACTAATTCCAGTTGTTCAGCGTGGCTTGCTGAAGGACTGGATGGGAGAACATCCTGGGCCAGCATGGGGCTTAGTGGGAAGAGTGCCACAGCTGAGTGGTGATTTCTGCCTTGAGCCCAGGATGTGAGAATGGTGATATTCCTACATTTCCCAGCAGTGCACTGCTTACATCTTTGCTTCCCTTCCCTTCTCAGTGGGAGATGAGGTCCCACAGGCCAAAGACCATGTATCCTGCTTCCCTGCATTCTTGCCCAGTGCCCAGCACAGTGCTAGATACATTCATGCACTTAGCTTAAACTACTATCACAAACTTCCAGCACTTCTAAAAGTACTGGGGCGGAGTCTTCCAGCCGTCATGTAAGTCTGCTGCACAATCTCTGTAATCTCCTGGGAACCTCCTAATTTGCTTGTGCTTCCTGACTCTTACTCTCCTTGAATTCCTTGCTCTCTCTGTTAGTACAGATGATGGGGGTGAAAAACTGACACACATTAGAGAACACTGCCGTATGGTATATAATCAAGTGCTAACTTATGTGGCACAAATTGCAGGAATTCAGGGATAATGAACATCAAGATGTAGATATAACCAGTTTGTAAGTGGATTCTCTTACTCCACAAATATTTGAGGAACAAATATTTATGAGCCAGGTACAGTGGCAGTCACTAGAAAACAATGGTGAGCAAAACTGGCACAGTCCCTGTTCTTGCGGCATTTACAAGCTCTTCCACTTTCAACTGCATATACACACGTCACCCAGTGTGCAAGGAACAGGTCTTGGATCTGCAGCCACCAACCACCCTGAACCACCAAAGGTCAGGGACCTCAGTGTCCAGTTCCCAATAGAGCATCTACCACACAGTTGGCAGCTACTGTTCTAACTTTTTTTCCACCTAGATGAGCTTTTACCACTGTAGGACTTTGTATAAATAGAATCACATAGCATGTACTCTCTTGTGTGCAGCTTAATGCATTTGAGGTTTGGCCATATCATTGCATGTAGCAGTCATTCCCCGCCCCTTTGAATTGCTGAGTATTATTCATCTTATGGATGCAACACTGCTTTTTTCTCCATTCAGCTCTTCATGGACACCTGAACTATTGTCATTGCCTTCTCCCTGCCCATATGGACTCTATCCCATGATTAAGAGAACAGTCATTGCAGCCAAATGAACCAGAGTTAGAGTTATTGCTGAGTGACACTGAGTAAGTTCTGCCTCTCTGATTCTGTTTGCTCTTCCAAAGGTCATAGTGATAATACCGTAGGCAAAAGCAATTCCAAGACCAGGGCCTGGAATACAGCCAGGTGCTTAATAATAGGAGCTTTATTTTTATGACTCTTGCATTAGTTTCTCAAGGCTGCCATCATAAAGTACCACAAACTTGGTGGCTTAAAACAACAGAAATGTATTTTCTCACAGTCTGGAGGCTGGAAGTCTGAAATCAAGTTGTGGGGAAGGCCATGTTCTCTCTGAAGGCTCTAGAGCAGGATGGTTCCATGCCTTTCTCTTAGTTTCTGGGGTTGTGGGCAAACCCTGTAGCTCCTCAGCTTGTAGATGATCCATCACTCCAACGTCTGCCGCTACCTTCACATGTCATTCCCCAGGTCTTATGTCTCTGTGTCTCTGCTCCTTTTAAGTACACCAGTCACACCGGCTTAAGAGCCCACCCTAAACCAATATAAACTCATCATAATTGATTATATCTGCAACAACCCTATTTCCAAATAAAGTCACACTCTGGGGTTCCAGGAGGGACATTAATTTGGGGAAGAGGGACACTATCCAACCACTTCAACTATCTCCGCAACTAAATTGTAAAATTATTTATGTAAAGGACGGTGTCACACAATATTGCTTCTGCATCTCTTGCACACATTCAGTGGTCAATAAATGTTTGATGAAACAGAAAATTGATAATGATGATGAACTTAAGCTGTATTTTAAGGATACGTAAGAAGAAAAAAAAAACAAGAGCAGGATATAGCACAAACTTTTAGCCTCACTTTCTGTAGGGTTTGCTGTATCTTTTGGGAAGCTTTAAAGCCAAGAAACTAATATGCTTCCACAAGAAATTAGCATTTTCATATAGTTAATCTGAGGTCCATGTTGTTCCATCTAGATTTGATTAAAAATAAAGTTAGAAAAAGACTGAAAATGACTTTCAGATTTCATCCCAGCTATAGTAACACATTTCTTTAATATTTGTTCTCAGATACAGTAGTGCTATGACATTCTACTAGACCTGGCAAATTCCTCCTAGAAGGCAGAGACTGCTGAAATATGCAAACACTTCCCCACAGAATCATTAACTTCTCAGTTCTTTAGCTAAGAAGTAAAAAAAAAGTTCAAATTCCTTATTACTTGAGGATAGATACTAATAGGTTCCATGCCTATCTAGTTTGTACCTTCTCTGTTGTTTATGTAACTTTGCTTTTATGGCCTCAAATTCCTCAAGAATGAACAAATTCCTTTGTCAAACCTCAGATTCCCAATCAGATATAAGTCAGATAATAAAGTCTCAGGGTTGTCATTTATGCTATCCAAAGGGAGGACACGTGAAGCCTTCCTGGCTCCTTCTTAAGGTCCTCAGTCACTTTTGCTATACCTCAAAGATGCTGACATGTTAAGATTCTAGTGGCTACAAAAATAATGACTAGGAGGGGGTCCAACATGGCAGCACAGCAAGTCCTGAACTCACCCCCTCCCTTGGACATACCAGATCTACAGCTACCTATGGACCAAATCCCTCTAGAAAAGATGTGAAAACTAGTTGAACTGCTTTTCACAACAAAGAAAAAAGACTACATCAAGACAAGTAGGAGAACCAGAGATACAGTTTTGCAAAAAAAAAACCCACCCCTGGTGCAGTGACACATGATAGGGAGGTATCTCACCAGACAGTTGCTCCTCTCAGAGAAGAGAAAGGTTGGTACCACATATCAGAAACCCCAGACCCTGGGATCTGCACCAGAGAGACAAGGCCCCCGGATTATCTGGCTTGGAAAAACAACAGGACTTAGATCCAGAGGTCCCAAAGTGTTATAGGAAATTGAGATTCCCCTCTTGGAGGCCTGGGACCCAGCAGAAAAACAGCAGTGTGAAGTGCACCTAAATAGTATGTGAAGACTCTTCTAGTAATCTGGGGCATCAGCTGGAAGGGCGGGGGACAGTTGGGATGCTCCCAGGTTTAATGGAAGCACTGGTGGATGTCTGCTAGCACAGGCAGGCAAGCTCAGATGTGGCACCGTCCTGCCACCTTGCTGGGACATATGGGGATGAGCAGTCATAGCACTTACTGAGGCTGGGGAGTGTGGACAGCTGTAATGCTCTCCCCCTCCCTGGCTGGGCCTGGTGAGTGCAATCACAGAGCTTTCCCGCTGCCTAGCTCAAGTCTGTGAGCACAAACAGTTGCAACCCTCTCCATCCTCTGGCTGGGACTGGTGAGGGCAAATAGTCACAGCATTCTGCCATGCCCAGCCAAAACCCAGGACATGCACAGACAAGGCACTCTCCCACTGCATTGCTAAAGCCCACAGGAACACACAGTCAAAACACTTCCCTGCTGCCTTTAAAGCCAGGGTCATTCCCCGCCCACTACCCTCTACTGGCTAACGCCAGATGGCATATGCAATCCACACATGGGATACCACTTGACCACCTGCCTATGGTGGCTAAGGAAGCTGGCATTTTAGAATTTAAGACTATAATAATCAGAAAGACAGTTCTTGGCAGGGAACCACCTCCCAGAACACTGCCCAGACAGCAGACTGAAACACAATCCCAGTTTTCTTATGAAAAAGCCTATTTACTTCATCTAGAGCTTCAGTCTAAGGGACAGGCTTCAGGTTTCCCACACACTGAGAGGCTAAAGAGGTGCTCCCAGGAACCACAGGCAGAGACCTCACCCTTTTGCACCCCCGAGGCCTTGCCACAGCTTGATGAGACTGCCTGAAAAGGAGCTTATCCACTCATCTGGAGCCCAGATTTTTGCAACTGTTGGCCAAGAGACACCTCCAGATCTCCTGATCTGGAAGCCAACAGATTTATGATTGTGGTTCCACAGGACTATAGGCATCCGAATACTTTAAAAGCTGCTGCCTGAGGATCTGGCTTCCCATCAGCCTGAAAGTGGTATTAAATGAGATTCCTTCTCTCGGATCCCTGACAGATCTTGGCACACCTTCAACAATGGGGACATATCAAAAATAAATCAGGTAGTCTAGATAACCACAAAGGTTTAAGAGACAACTAAGAGCTAAGGCAAGGTTAAATGAGAAGGAGCGTAACCTACACAAGGCCGCTCCTTCAAGACTGAGAGAGGTAGCTGTTTTACCTAATGCACAGAAACAAACACAGAGAGTCAAGCTCAATGAGGAAAACAGAGAAATAGGTTCCAAATGAAGAAACAAGAAAAAAAATCATGAAAAGACTTTAATGATATGCAGATAAGTAATCTACCTGATAAAGAATTCAAAGTACTGGTCATAAAGATGCTCACCGAACTTGGGAGAAGAACAGATGAACACAGTGAAAACTTCAACAAAGAGAGAGAAAACATAAGAAAGTACCAAACAGAAGTCACAGAGCTGAATAATATAATAACCAAACAGGAAAATACACTTGAGGGGTTCAGTGGCAGACTGGGTAAAGTAGAAGAAGGGATCAGTGAGCTGGAAGATAAAGCAATGGAATTCACCCACACAGAACAACAAAAAGAAAAAATATTTTTAAAATGAATATAACCTAAGGGATTTCTAGGACAAAAACAAGCAGAATAACATCATATGGGGGTCCCAGAAGGAGAAAAAAAGAAAAAGTGGTAGAAAACTTATTAGAAGAAATAATGGCTGGAAACTTCCCTAATCTAGGGAAGGAAACAGACGTTCACGTCCATGAAGCCCAGAGTTCCAAAAAAGATGAATTCAGAGAGAGATACAGGAAGACACATTATAATTAAGATGTCAAAAATTAAGGAGAAAGAAAGAATCTTAAAAGCAGCAAGAGAAAAATTAATTGTTATACACAAGGAAAACCCCATAAGGCTATAAGCAGATTTATTAGCAGAATCTTTACAAGCTAGAAGGGAGTGGCATGACATAGTCAAAGTGCTGAAAGGAAAAACTTACAACTAAGAAGACTCTATCTATCATTTAGATTTGGAAAAGAGATAAAGAGTTTCCAGAGAAGCAAAAGCCAAAGAATTTCATCAGTACTAAACCAGCCATACAAGAAATATTAGACTTCTTTAAGCTGAAGAGAAATGGCACTAATTAATAACAAGAAAATATACAGTATAAAAACCTCATTGAAAAGATAAATATAAAGGTAACTGACAAATCACTTATAAAGCTAGTAAGACAATTAAAAGACAAAAGTAATAAAGTTACTAAAACTACAATAATTAGTTAAGGGATACATAAAGTGAAAAGATGTAAAAAGTGACATCATGGAGGGAGTAAGAATGGAGTTTTGGCATGTGTTCAAATTTAAGTCACTATATTAAGTCACTTAAAATATATACATAGATGATATGTGTTAACTTTAGGCAACCACAAAGCAAAAACTTACAGTAAATACACAAAAGAACATGAGAAGGAAATCTAAACATCACAGTAAAGAAAGTCATCAGAGCAGGAGAAGAGAGGAGGAACAGAGAGAAACCACAAAAACAGCAGGAAACAACAAAATGGCAATAAGTACACAACTACATTATTTAAATGTAAATGGACTAAATACTCCAATCAAAAGACATAAGGTGGCTGAATACATTTAAAAAAACAGGTACATCTATATACCACCTACGAGAGACTCACATCAGAAGTAAGGACACAGAAAGTGAAGGGATGCAAAAAGATATTCCATGCAAATGGGAAGACAAAGCTGGTGAAGATACAGTCATATCAGACAAAACAAAGACTATAATGAAAGACAAAGAGGGACACTACGTAATGATAAAGAGCAAGAAGATATAAGATTTATAAATACAGATGCTCCTAACATAGGAGCACCCAAATATATAAAGGAAATATTTAACAGATAAAAAGGGAGAAATTGACAGAAATACAAAAATAGTAGAGGGCTTGAACACCCACTTATATTAATGGATTGATTATCCAGATATGATATCAGTAAGGATGACATATTACATGTGTCACATTAGATCCTAAATGACACATTAGATAAGGTGGACTTAATAGATATGTACAGAACAATCCATCCAAATGCAGAAGAATATACATTATTCTTAAGGGCACATGGAACATTCTCCAGGATTGAGCACATGTTAGGACACAAAAAAAGTCTCAGTAAATTCAAGAAGACTGAAATCATATCAAGCATCTTTTCTGATCACCATGGTGAAAAACTAGAAATAAATTACCAACAGAAAACTGGAAAACTACAAATGCATGGAGATTAAACATGTTACTGAATGGGCTCAACAACGGGCTTAAAATGTCCAGTGAACCACATTGTAAACAGATGTACTGTCACGCAGGCTTGTGGTTTCATTTATATAGCACAGGCCGAGTAGAATTAGCATAATTCTTAGGAGTCCTAGAATTTACTGAATGGTCAGTAAGCATTGGCTTGAACTAGTCACCAGGTGCATTAGCACCTAACAAGAGAGTCAGCCTGTCCTTTGAAGCTTTGAAGCCAAGCCTTGACTTTTCTCCTCTACAGCTATTTAAGTCCTAGATAGTATCTTCTTCCAATAGAAGCTTTTTCATCTGTATTGAAAACCTCTTGAAAATCAAGTTACCTTCATTAATGACCTTAGCTAGATTTTCTTGATAATTTGCTATAGCTTCTACATCAGCAGTTGATTCTTCACCTTGCATTTTGATATAACAGAGATGGCTTCTTTCCTTAAACCTCATGAACCAACCTTCTAGCTAGCTTCAAACTTCTACAGCTTCCTCACATCTCTCAGCCTTTAAAGAACTGAAAAGAGTTAGGGCCTTACTCTGGATTAGGCTTTGGCTTAAGGGAATGTTGTGGCTGCTGTGGTCTTCTATCCAGACCACTAAAACTTTCTCTATATCAGCAATAAGGTTCTTTTACTTTCTTATCATTCATGTATTCACTGGAGAAGCACTTTCAATTTCCTTTAAGAACTTTTCCTTTAGAATTCACAACTTGGCTAACTTTTGGTGCAAGATGATGAGCTTTTGACTTAGCTTTCAAAATGCCTTTCTCACTAGCAAAATCATTTCTAGCTTTTGATTTAGAGTGACATGCATTCACTTGAACATTTAAAGGCCATTTTGGGGTACAAATTGACCTAATGTCAATATTATTGTGTCTCAGGGAATAGGGAGGCCTGAGAGGGAGAGAGATGAGGAATGCCAATCAGTGGAGCATCAGAACATACAAAATTTATCAATTAAGTTCACCATCTTTAATGGATGTTGTCTCTGGCACAAAACAAATAACAACAGTAACATCAAAGATCACAGATCACCATTAAAAATATACTAAAACTGAAAACCTTTAAAATAATGTGAGAATTACCAAAATGTAACACAGAGACAGAAAGTGAGCAAATGTTACTGGAAAAAATGGTGCCAATAGACTTGCTTGATGCAGGGTGGCCATAAACCTTCAATTCTGTAAAAAACATAATATCTGCAAAGTGCAATAAAGCTAAGTGCAACAGAACAAGGTATGCAGGTATGCTTGTACTCAATAATACTGTAATACCTTTGTATAAGGGACAGATGGAAACTAGACTTACTGTGATCATTTCGTAATGTATGTTAATGTTGAATCACTATGTTGTATACCTGAAACTAATATAATATTATATGTCAACTATATTTCAATTAAAAAAATAGAGCCATTAAAAATCTTTGTTATTAAGGAGAGGAGACTAGTTAGTCTTTAAGATCCTACAACTAATTCTGAGAGTTTTGTTCATTGTTTTATGGTATAAGAATGCTGCCTATGCTCCACCCACCAGTAATAACTTTAATTGATTCTCATCACAAAGAAATATCTGATCATTACAGAGAGTCTGGGAAACTCAGGATATCAAATCATTGTATTATCTTAGAATATATTCTTCCAATTTTTTATGAATGCATGCATGTATATGTGATATAATCTTTAGGAAAATGAGATCATAAAATATATAATATTTTTCCTGCTCTTAAAAACTTTCCTGCAACTTTACTGAAATGTAACTGACATATAATAAACTTTGCATATTTATAGTACCCAACTTTTTATTTTTTAATTGAAATATAATTTATACACTATATTGACTTCATATTAATTCAGCGATTCATCAATGTTTATAGTATACAATTTGATGAGTTTTGACGTACTTATACACCAGTGAAACCATAATCACAGTCAATGCAACGAACATATCCATCACCTCAGAGTTTCCTTGTATCTTTGTAGTTCCTCACTACTAGCCAACAATGCCCTTCCTTTTACCAACTTCTCCATGCCTTTCTGAGGCAACCATTGATCTGCTTCCTATTACTATTGATTCCTTTACATTTTCCAAAATTTTACATAGATGGAAATATACTTCTCTCTGGCTTCCTTCACTCAGCATAAGTATTTTGAGATTCACCATGTTGCTATATGTATCAAGAGTCACATATCTGCAGAAAACTACCGATGTTCTCAGGGAGGACTTCAACAGAGATACAAAAGCTGAAAAAGAGCCACTCAGAGCTGAAGAATACAGTAATTGAAATGAAATATACAATGGAGGGAATGAATAACAGCTGCAAGTAGAGGGGACAATTGATGAGATGGACATCAGAGAACAGGAAAACAACAAAGCTGAGGAACAGAAAGAAAAAAAAATCTCTAGGAATGAAAAAATGCTAAGAGAGCTGTGTGACAACTCCAAATGAAACAGTATTTGCTTATTAGTACCAGGAGGAGAAAGAACTGAAGGGATAGAAAGTCTCTTTCCCCAAGACTGTGGGGACTTGCTTTTTCTTTTGTTTTCCTAACAGTGCTTTTTCAAGAGAGGTTTTTCATTTTTGTTGAATCCAATTTATAGTTTTTCCTATTAGAGTTCATGTGTTTTGTAGCATATTTAAATCTTTGCAAACCCAAGGTCACTAAGACTTTCTCCTATGTTTCCTTCTAAAAGTTTGGCAGTTTTACATTTGAAATCTGGTCTATAATCCACTTTGAGTTTATTTTAATCTATGGATGAAAGTTCTCTTTTTTTGGTATATGAATATTTAACTATTTCAGCACCATTTCTTGAATCATCCTTTCCCAATTTAATTGTCATGGTACCATTATCAAAAATCAGTTTCTATGTATTGATTATTTCTGTATTCTCTTTTGTTACATCGATCTATTTGTTTACCGTAACACTAATACCACACTGCCTTGATTATGGTAGCTACATAGTAAGTCTTGAAATCAGGTACTGTCAGCCATTCAATGTTCTTATTTTTCTAATTTGCTTTGATTATTTGAAGTCTTCTGCATCTCCATATAGATTTTCAAATCAGTCTGCTAATGTCTACAAAAAGACTTCTGGGATTTCCATTTGAATGTGTTGGATCTATAGATCATTTTGGAGAGAACTGACAGCTTAACAATATTGAGTCTTTCAATATATAAAGATGATTTTCCCCAACCAATTAGGTCTTCTTCAATTTCTCTCAGCAATGTTTTGTAGTTTTTAGTGTGCATGTCTTGCACATCTTGTGTCAAGTTTATTCCTAAGTATTTTTTTGTTTTTTGATATTACTATGTGATATTTAAATTTTCAATTATTCATTGCTAGTCTATAGAAATATAAGTAATTTTTGTATACTGACCTTTATATCCTGCAACCTTGATAAACTCATTTATTATAGTAGCTTTTTATTAGATTCCATAGAGTTTTCTACATAGACAATCATGTCACCTGCAGGTATAAAACAGTTTTATCTTCTTCCTTTCTAATATGATTGCTTTTAATTTCTTTACTTTCTAAGAAGCTTTACTCTGAATTGATAAAAATGTATGAGGTATCGTGGGTCAAATAGACGTCACTCAAGTAGCTAAGCTGAATCTTCTTTCCAGGAGCCACCTAGAAGTCTCAACTACAAAAGGAAATCACAGTAGCAGCAGAATATGAGGGACAAGGAATGGCTGAGAGCAGAGGCAGGGAGCAGAGAGAGTGGAAGAAGATGAATCAGAGGCACGGAACTAGCACTGGAAGTTTTCCCCCTTGAGGCCTCTTGCAGCATCTATACACCTGCCACACAGCAGAATCAGTGGCCAGGCGGTCGGTGTGGCCAGAAAAGCATCAACAGCCAGCAGAGAGAACAACACAACCAGTGAGTTAAGTAAGGGACTCTTGTCCTTGTCTTCCCTCCTCCCTGTTCCAACACAGTGAAGGGTCAGAGCCCAGACAAAAGAGGAGGAAGATAGACAAGCTCACTCTGTCCCCCAGTGTGAGTATACAGAGTAAAAGATCAGGTCATATCCCCTCACGTACACACCACAGTCCTATAGTAAGAACTATGATGAGAGAATCATATATGAGATTGAAGTTTCAAAGCAATCAGACTTCCAGTAACCAGGGAATTATGGGTTTTTGTCTTAGGGTGCCATTAAGGAGTCTGATATCCAGGAAGGAACGGAGATTTAACATAGGTTAACGGGGAATGTGACAACAGAAAACTGACACAGGTCAGTAAAGCAGATATACCTGGTTTAAAGATGTTTCTCTATTAAATTAATTGATTGAATATGAATAATGAATTTATCTGGATAAAATCTATTAGAAAAACCTTCCTATTTGATGCTAGGACATCAGAAGTATTCTAGTGGATCCCATCACCTGGGACCCTTTGAGCAAAAGGAAGCCCCTGCAAAAAAGCTCTCAAAGCAAGTGGTCTTACAGAAGGAGGTTCGTTTAAATGTATTTGTTGGGTCACTCCTTAACAGTAAAGTGAAAAAGACTGAATTAAATTCCTCTGATCCTCTTAGGTACACTTTCTTGGCTTTTCCAAAATGGCTAATTCATATTTTCCTTTTGCTTCTAAATATTTGGGATTTATCTCACAAAGAATTGTCTATCTATTCCTCAAACACACTATGCCTGTGCATGCCTATGAACTTCCACATATGTTGCTCCCTCAGCCTAGAATGCCTCTTTCCCTCTTACACCTGTAAAACACCCCCTCATCCTTCAAAATCAGCTTCTGTGAATCTCCCTCTCTTATTCCCCAGGTGAGAATGACTGCCTGCCCTTCTCTGACTCTTACTGAACTCCGTTTATTCCTCCACAGCAAATTTTTAAAAAAGATACTGAGTTGTATGTGCTTTCTTCTCCTTAACCCATCTCTCCTTTAAGGAGAAACCCCATTTCCTGGCCAGTTCCCAAGCAAGTCTTCACACAAAACTTGGGTAATGGAAGAACAAGAAAAGTGAAAGCAATCAGAGGTGAAGCCAATCTATATAAAAAGGAGATGAGCCTGAAAAGGGATGGAGAACAACAAGCATGACTCGTGGACACCTTTCTGAGAGTTTGGGGGAGCATGCAGTGAAAAAGCAGAGGGCTTTCAACAAGTGGTGCTAGAATAATGCAAAAACAGTACGTATGTGCCTATTGTAGCTATTGAAGGTGCAAGATATGTGGTGAGGGAAGGAAGTAGATGTTTTGTTTTCCTATGCAAATAGGATTGCCTTTGGCATTCTTAAAGAACCTTCCAAAGAGTTTAAATTGTTTTTCAATCATTCTAGTCAAGCTATTGTGTCTTTCAACGTGACCGCGTAATGAGGCTGGGGCTCTATGCTAGTGACATCTGTCTTGTAAGTCTTAACAACTTATAATTATATTTTGACACCTGATTTTTCTCTCATTTACCCCCACCTCCATTGCCATACTCTCCTTGAGAGCAAGGACTGGGCCTTATTTATTCATTTCCTCTGCCCTTATGAATGAATGATTCACCTAGTAAAAGGAGACTGTCTCTAGAACCCTACACACAGTGCCCAGGCAGATGCATACTAACTGATACACACAGAAGGCTTAAGAGTTCTAGGATCAAACAGGTTTGGATACTAATCCTAGCTCCACCACTTACTAGCTAGAGGACCTCTAACAACCTGAATCTTCATTCCCTCAACTATAAAAAGGTGGACACACTGCACCTGTCACATAGAGGTGTTATGAGGATTAAATGAGATAACATATGTTAAACAGTGCTCAACACAGACATATACATTATATAGAGATACACAGACACAGCATACCTAAATATATTCAAACATACAGACATACTCAGCTTCCACTCTGAACCTTCCTTTTGAAATATCCTTATCTCTTAGATATGTATATATTAAATCTGGAATTTTCTAAACAGGAAAAAACACATCAACAGTAACACTATCACAATTATTATATTTAATTGATTGGAAGAGAGCATTGTGCACAGGAAACCTGAATGTATATATCACTTTAAACTATTTAATTCATTTTGCATCATACACATATTTGTCAGGCAAAGGTTAATAGAAAGTTTATGAAATTTGGAATGCAATTAAGTCTCACAGGAATCTCAGTTGGAGGCCATGCCAGTTTCTATGGCAACCAAAGGCTCAGGCAAAAAGTGGGGGGAGGGGAGTTAATTTAAAGGCAAGATAAGCACTTAAATAGAGCTCTTGTCTACCTTTTCTTCTGAGCTCCAATAAGCAATCCCTGCTGCATTTAAATTATTTTACAAATGAAAGTATAAAACAGATTGGTTTTTCATTTCCTAGAATTAATACATTTTTGCAGCACATTTAAAAGTGATTCCAGTTTTTTTTTTAATGTATCATTTCTCTGAATATCTAGTTTATGAAGTGTGTCAGGTATGAGTCTCAAATTCCTCAGGAAAAAGTAGGAAAGGGGATTAAATAAACAGAACAAGATATCCAGGATGATTAGAATATACTGTGAATTACCTTCTCAAATACCACCAGCTAATCAGGTTTTTCTTAGGCTCTCAGAACTTGTAATCAGGTCAAAGAAGAAAATGTGTACCCAAGCAGAACTAGTTTTCCTGTCACAAATTTCACAATGTTGTTGAATTAAAGAAGACTTTAGTGATCACCTAGTAAGAAACACTTACCTTGAAAAATGAACATAGCTCCATAATTTAGTGGAGGGAGCTAGACGCTAGCATAGCCATGGCTGGAATCTGAGACCACTGCAGTTCACTCTGCATTCTGTGAACCACTTTCTTCTCCTACATTTCTTTCTTATATGCAAAATTGAGGAATGTTCTTAACCATTTCCTTTCCCAAGTAGTCCCCAGCTGCTGAATTTCCTGATCGGTAAGTTACTGCACATGGTCTGATTTGTTTTGTAAAATCAAACTTATTTTGATACACTACACCTAACCTCTTAATTTGGTTCAGATTTGACAAGCAATTTCAGATTTGCCATTAACATTGCTTTTAATGGAGTTCTGCTATTACTTACCAGTTCAGCAGCTCCAAGTTCACTGACAACACTGTGCACCCATATGTGTCCTAGGCAGTCTGAGTATGGAGAGCCTGAAAGAGGAAGAGGCCAGAGAAATACACACAGGAGCCATGAAATAAAAATAAAAAACATACATCATGGTTGTTCTAAATCCAAGTCTCCAAAGGGAAATCTTGCAAGTGGAAATCTTTTCCATACTTTTAAAACTGTGTTTGGGCTATATTTGTTGTGATGTTGTGAAAGCCTCGAAGACTTTGATATATTAAAGGAGATGCCTTCTCAGGAATCTCTCCCCACAGTGTATGGTTGATCAGTGCTGGTGAGGCTGGGATGGCTTAAAAAGGTTTTGCTCTTTAGAGACTGGATTAAAGATGGCAGGTGAGACAGAGTCCTCCTCCCAAAACCACATATAGTAGGAAAATAGAGTTAATACAACTAATCCTGAAAGAGCAACAGGAAAGAAGGTGGCACCAGACTGCATACAACTGGAGGAAAGAACAGACCTCTGGAACAAGGTAATGTACCAAGTCCATGATCCAGTGGGACCCAAGCCCTTCTCCGACCCCAGCTCACTGGCAGGAGGAAGAGAAATGGAGGAGGGAGGGAATGAAGGCCTAGGACTGCTGAACATCCAGCCCTGGAGATCTGCTCTGGGCACACACCTACATTGCATGGTGCTCTGGAGATTAGTGGGGTTGGAAAGCTAAAACAGGTGGAATACTTAGAGAGACTGAGATTCGAGCCACTTGTGAAAAACAGGGACCCACATCCAGCCGCTCTGGGACAAAAAAAAGGTGGCAGTCTGAGAGACTTCCTAACAGCGAGAGGGCTGCTAAAAGGGCATGGAATGCAAAGAGCTTGCTGCACAGGAGGAAGGACAGGTGGAAAAAATTGTCCAGGCGCCCTATGTCCTGCAGGTTGGGAACTTTCAGGAAATGCAGGCACTCCATCTCCCTGCCTAGCTACACAGCTCCAAGGCCCTCCACTGTGATACGCAGCCTGTTACACCTTCCTCCCAGCCAGCTGCCACCAGCTTGCAAACCAGCAGCCCCTGCCCTGGCATCAGCCAGCCAGAGGGAGGCCCCACCTATGGCAGCTACAAATGCAAAGCATAGAGGCTTAAACCTGTGTGCTCACCCAATGGTTCTGGCAGTGGAGACAGGCCCAGCAACCAGGAAGCAGGAAAAAGCTTTTTCCTCCCCCAAGGCACCAGCACCACTCCCCTGTAACCCCCAACATACATCGCTCCAGGGGCTGAGCAGCTCCAGAGAGTAGAGCTTCTGGCCACTAAAGAGTGCCACATACAAATATGAAATGTCAAAGGAATCTGGTTCAAACCAAAATCCCACAAACACCAGAAACAGGGCCAAGTGAAACTGAATTCATTAATCTTCCTGAAGAGATTTCAAAATAAAAATCATAAACATACTCATGGACGTACAGAAAAATATTCTAGAATTAAGGGACAAATTTAGGACTGAGATTTCAATCATTAAGGTATTCAATCTCTGAAACGAAAGATACAGGATTTAAAAGTAGATTAGATGTAGCAGAGGAAGTGGTAAATGGAACAGAAATTAGAGAAGAGGAATGAAAGCTGAAACACAGAGAGAAAAAAAAGCTGTGCTAAGAGGGAAGTATATAGCAATACAGGCCTACATCAGGAAAGAAGAACAATCCCATATGAACAGTCTCAACCTACAACTAATGAAACTAGAAAATGAAGAACAAATGAGTCCAAAAGTCAGTAGAAGGAGGAACATAATAAAGATTAGAGCAGAAATAAATCAAATTGAGAAGAAAAAACAATAGAAAGAATCAATGAAAGCAAGAGCTGGTTCTCTGAGAAAATAAACAAAATAGATAAAGCCCTAGCCAGATTCATCAAGAAAAAAAGAGAGTCTACACACATGAACAGAATCAGAAATGAGAAAGGAAAAAATCACTATGGACACCACAGAAATACAAAGAATTATTAGAGAATACTATGAAAAATTATATGGTAACAAACTGGATAACCAAGAAGAAATGGACAACTTTCTAGAAAAACACAACCTTCCAAGGCTGACCCAGAAAAAAAGGGAAAATCTGAACAGACCAATTACCAGCAACTAAATTGAATTAGTAATCAAAAAACTACCTAAGAACAAAACCCCTGGACCAGAGGGTTTCACTGCTGAATTTTATCAAACATTTAGTGAAGACCTAATACCCATCCTCCTTAAAGTTTTCCAAAAAGGAGAAAAGGAGGGAATACTTACCAACTCATTCTAAGAGGCCATTATCACTCTAAAACCAAACCAGGCAAAGACACCACAAAAAAAGAAAATTACAGACCAATATCCCTGATGAACATAGATGCAAAAATACTCAACAAAATATTAGCAAACAGAATTTAAAAATACATCAAAAAGATCATCCGTCATGATCAAGTAGGATTTATTTCGAAGATGCAAGGACGGTACAGTATTAGAAAATCCATCAACATCATCCACCACATCAACGAAAAGATAGACAAAAACCACATGATCATCTCCATTGATGCCGAAAAAGCATTTGACAAAATTCAACAACCATTCATGATAAAAACTCTCAACCAAATGGGTATAGAGGACAAGTACCTCAACATAATAAAGGCCATTTATGACAAACCCACAGTCAACATCATATTTCACAGTGAAAAGCTGAAAGCTTTTCCTTTAAGATCAGGAACAAGACACTCTTCCCACCTTTATTCAACATAGTTCTGGAGGTCCAAGCCAAGGCAATCAGACAACACAAAGAAATAAAAGGCATCCAGATTGGTAAGGCAGATGACATGATATTGTCCATAAAAAACCCTAAAAAATCCACTCCAAAAATACTAGATCTAGTATCTGAATTCAGCAAAGTTGCAGCATACAAAATTAATACACAGAAATCTGTTGCATTCCTATACACTGACGATGAACTAGCAGAAAGAGAAATCAGGAAAACAATTCCATTCACAATTGCATCAAAAAGAATAAAATACCTAGGAATAATCTGAACCAAGGAAGTGAAAGTCTATACCCTGAAAACTACAAGACACTCATGAGAGAAAGTAAAGATGCCAATAAATGGAAATACATCTGTGCTCATGGATAGGAAGAATTAATACTGTCAAAATGGTCATTCTGCCTAAAGCAGTCTACAGATTCAATGCAATCCCTATCAAAATACCAACAGCATTCTTCAATGAACTGGAACAAATCATTCTAAAATTCATATGGAACCACAAAAGACCCCAAATAGCCAAAGCAATCCTGAGAAGGAAGAATAAAGCTGGGGGGATTATGCTACCCGACTTCAAGCTCTATACTACAAAGTCACAGTAATCAAGACAGTTTGGTAGTGGCACAAGAACAGATCCATAGACCAATGGAACAGACTTGACAGCCCATATATAAACCCAACTATATATGGTCAATTAATATACAATAAAGGAGCTATGGACATACAATGGGGAAATGACAGCCTCTTCAACAGCTGGTGTTAGCAAAACTGGACAGCTACATGCAAGAGAATGAAACTGGGTTATTGTCTAACCCCATACACAAAAGTAAACTTGAAATGGATCAAAGACCTGAATGTAAGTCATGAAACTATAAAACTCTTAGAAGATAGGCAAAAATCTCTTGAATATAAACATGAGCAACTTTTTCCTGAATGCATCCCCTTGAGCAAGGGAAACAAAAGCAAAAATGAACAAATGGGACTGCATCAAGCTAAAAGGCTTCTGTACAGCAAAGGACATCATCAGCAGAGCAAAAAGCCATCCTACAGTATGGGAGAATATATTTATAAACAACTATCAAACAAGGGGTTAACATCCAAAATATATTAAAAAAATCACATGCCTTTACACCCATTTTTAACCCTATTAAAAAATGGGTGGAGGATATAAACAGACAAATCTCCAAAGAAGAAATTCAGATGGCCAACCGGCACATGAAAAGATGCTCCACACCACTAATCATCAGAGAAATGCAAATTAAAACCACAATGAGATATCACCTCACACCAGTGAGGATGGCCACCATCCAAAAGACAAACGACAACAAATGTTGGTGAGGATGTGGAGAAAGGGGAACCCTCCTACACTGCTGGTGGGAGTGTAAATTAGTTCAACCATTGTGGAAAGCAGTATGGAGGTTCCTCAAAAAACTCAAAATAGATATACCATTTGACCCAGGAATTCCCCTCCTGGGAATTTACCCTAAAAAACAGGATCACAGATTTAAAAAGACATATGCACCCCTATGTTTATCACAGCACTATTTACAATAGCCAAGATATGGAAGCAACCTAAGGGTCCATCACTAGATGAATGAATAAAGAAGAGGTGGCACATATACACAATGGAATACTATTCAGCCATAAGAAAGAAACAAATCCTACCATTTGCAACAACATGGATGGAGCTAGAGGGTATTATGTTCGGTGAAATACGTCAGGCAGAGAAAGACAAATACCATTTGATTTCCTCATTTGTGGAGTACAACGCGAAGCAAAACTGAAGGAACAAAACAGCAGCAGATTCACAAACTCCAAGAAGGGACTAGCGGTTACCAAAGGAGAGGGGTTGGGGAGGGCAGGTGGGGAGGGAGGGAGAAGGGTATTGAGGGGTATTGATTAGTACACATGGTGTGGGGGGGATCATGGGGAAGACAGTGTAGCACAGAGAAGACAAGTAGTGACTCTGTGGCATCTTACTACACTGGTAGACAGTGACTGCAATGGGGTATGGGGGGGACTTGATAATATGGGTGAGTGTAGTAATCACATTGTTTTTCATGTGAAAACTTCATAAGAGTGTATATCAATGATACCTTAATAAAAAAAAGGAGGTTTTGCTCTTTGCAAAACCAGGGGACTTTCATTAGCACCAACATCAGAGAATGTTTGAGATTGCTATGGGAACTTGGTTGGAATGAACTAACCACCCCCGCCACCTACCCTCCCTCCTGTCCCTCTGCCCAGCTGAACTGAGAGTCTAGAACACCTAACAGCTAAAGGCTCTTGAGAAATTCAGAAAAATCCTATTGCATAGCCTCAACTTTTCATTCTGTGAACTCAAGTTATTTCTTTGTAAAGGGAAGAGAAAATGGGACAAGGAAAACTAGAATAACATAATTCAACCAGGATTATTAAAACAGTGAACTCCTACTACTATAACAAAATTTGATTTAAATATAACCTGAAGTTTCTAATTTTGTTTCAAATAAATATAATAAGTAAGTTCCATAGTGTACAGCTCATGGTGACCTCTCTGTGTCTCTGCATACATATAAAAAGGTGCTTGGTGCAAGGGAAGAGACAGATGGTTAGACTAGAATCTAATTCTCCTCTCTAATATTCTGAGATTGAGAAAGGATATCAAAAGTACAGATTATATGCTTTGCTTATCGCTATAAATCACATTCTCTCTGAACTTCTCTGTCTTCTCATACATAAAATGGAGATAATCCCTGCCGAACTACCTTGCAATATTATTATTGGATAATTAGTGGATAAAACGAGATCATAATTGAAAGTTTTGATTTGCTGTGAAACATACCTTGGTTGTAGCATCCACCATGCTTGCCCTGCCTCCTTCGATAGGCCACTTCCCCACCCACAGCATCTATCAAATAGGCAGCCACGTCTTCTCATGACAACAGAAGATTTTAAAGGCAAATACAGAAGGTTACATAGTTGTGAACAAAACTTAGCTCTCTTAATATTGAAAAGACTGGATTTTCTCAAGTCATCAAAGACCTGATAAAGACAATGTGAGCACAATAAGCTATTTTCATAAGACACAAAGTGTTTCCTTTCCAGGAAGATAACCCAAAAAGTAAAAAAACACCTTTCACAAACGTATATCAAGATAAGATCAAAAGTCCAAGAAATCTTTGTCCTTTTAACAGAGAGAAAAACAAATTCTAATTTTTCACCAATGTACATTTGATATTAAAACTAATTATTTAAAAACTTAAATCCATGCCAGTTTTAGTCAGCTTTACCACATATAAAATTCCTTTTCCAATATTTCTTTTTCCACAAATCTTTCACAGTTTTAAATATCTATTTAGCTTTTATCCTGTTTTTTCCTCTTTGTTTTTTCTATATAGTTGTTTCCTTTCTCCTTTATTCTTTCTGAATAGTTTTAATTACATATATTGATTAAAACCCTTAACCCTTAAAATGCTTTATTCTTAGTGAAAACTAACAAGTAAGCAATGGTGGACTATCTGTTACATTAGCATTCTATGGATTGGCAAATTTACAAATACATTTCACAATTTCTAGAAGAATATTCTTCCTCTCGTAGTAATTTTTTCAATGTGACACAAAATATGTTTACTAATAGACCCAAATATATTTAGCTCCTCTATAAAAGGAAGCCAAAAGTAGATAAACCTATGTTTAGTAATTAATGTTTCAATATCTTATCTTACTCAGAAATTATATGATAGTTAGTGGATCTCTGTCATTTAACTTATTATAACTTTAAGTTTCTGGTTATCAAAAATATTTTGAAAATTATTTTTAAGCAAACATACCATAATGCATAATTATTGTTGAGAAGTTCATTTATAAACTTTTTTTAACTTACATTGATTAAATTCACCTATTCTTAGCAATTATGTTTAGATTACTCATGAAAATTTCATGAGACATTTAACAGCTAATCATCATCTTAAATTATCTTTCTTGCTGACAAATTTTTTAAAAGAGATAACATGAGCTTATTTGACTTTTAGTAAACCTAGGTAGAATAAAAGTATTATATGTAATGCTGATAACTCAAAAGATATGCCTAATTTAATTACATCAACAAATTTAAACTAGCTTTTATTTACCAAAGATTATCCTAGATCACATGAACTTGAAAAACACAGTTTCTATATTCCTGAGAGTGTATCTCATTTATAGTAGTGCTTGTTTGTCTTTAAGCTAATTAAACAGAACTCTTTAAAAATTAATTTTGGCAATACCTTTCAGAGGTAAAAAATATCACACATATATACCATAGATGTACATAAACATACAGACCCAGCAATCTCATAGTTTTAGCCATGAAACAGGTATGATAACTGTTCTAGTTTATAAAAGAATAGTTGGGTGCAAATTGTGTTTCTGGCAGATAAAGTAAGTTAAGGTTACCTGTTCAGATGACTAAAGTTTTACTAGTATTTGTGTTAATGACTTTTAAGATTTTTCATTCACCTAATGTCCAAAGAGCTTCTCTTTTTTTTTTTTCTTTTCTGAAAAGAATTACCTCCCTGAAGTTTGCATTTCAAGGGATGGCTCTGGTTTCCTCGAGAAGGCCAGGTAGAACATTTACATCTCAAAGGCACAGAAAATGGATGTAAGCTTCTCCAAGAAAGATTCTTGTTCACTAAGTCCAGATCTTTTACACTATCTGCAAGCCTTCTGAGATGAATAGGGAAGATTTGGGGATTGGTAAAAAGAATAGGTGGGCTTTTAACTAGAGTTTCATTTCTGTTCTTGTGAAGACTCAATTTGTAAGACAAGTACAGTTGTTTTTTAATTTCTCAACGAGTTTGGTACAAACCTGAATGATATCAAGACACTGACCTAGCCATCAAACTACATTATCCTCAGTTTGCTTCTTTATATTGGGGAGAAGATCTTCAACTAACATAGATATCTTTTGATTTCTATGTTCCAGATTTAGAGCTGTGTTTCTTTGGAATGTTTTAGTAAGTCCTTCCACAATGGCTTCAGAATGTTCTTTTCCTTTGGCCATAGTTTCATTTTAGCTTAGGAGAGAAGGCCAAAAAAAAAATTGCCTATCAGGCTCTGAATATCAACTTCTAATCTGGCCAACTTCTGACCATAGAGCTACTTAAAAATATGTCCTTTCAAATACCTTGTCAGATTTCAGCTAGCACAAACGGTAAATATTTCTGGCAGTAATAAACAACCCTATGGACAAAAGGGGGGTCCCTAAAGAAGGTTCAAAAGATACTACCCTCCCAAGATCCAGAGCCACTCCCAATGATAACCAAAAGAAAAATTAAGACAATTCTCCTGAGAGGTGGCAATAGGTAGTAGGACCCTAGCCATAAATGGAGTGCAGCCTACACTCTGTCCAGCCATATCTAGCCACAAATGGGGCATAACCATTTATCTCTCCAGCCATATTTTGGGGGCGCCCAACCTGATGGTTGCCAAGCCAAGTTCTCAGGACACAAAAGGAGACTAACAAGAGGGCAATAACTGTCCCTGGGAAGGATGGACAACAAGTATTTTTTCCTGCCAATACGAATTTGTAAAGGAAGGGACAATGTGAAATTTTACCTTCTTCTCTCAACCAGGCATCACAGATAAAGATCTGGGAAAGTTGCCTTTGGTACGAATTCCTACCCTTATTGCCACCTTCTGCCAGTTTTCCCAAGATGCCATCCGCAGGCTCTGGAGTGAGTGGGGTATCTCAGCAGGTTTCATCCTGGTCACCAGAAACCATAAAGGAGGGAAAATAATTTTCCCTCTACCCTTTATGGTCAGTGACTGAGATCCCTTTTTCTCTAGGGTACCTCATACATGGATAAGCTTATCTAGATAAAAGTCCTCCACCATGACCGCTGTAATTCAAGATTACCTTTAGTAAGGCTATACCCTACTTACTAATAAGCCTTAACACAAAATTTTATTCACCTGAGGTCTCACAGTGGACACAGTCCAGCATCTAAGTTGGACCCAGTCTATCCCTTGACCCACTCTGGCTTCTAAGTCAGAGCCAGTCCAACTTCAACTGGTTCTTGGGCCCAGATAAGAAAAAAAAAATGCTCAAATAGTCTGAAAGCTCATAACACAAAAGCTGTGGAGCTAGGATCAAGGATCTGAGAGGGATTTATCCATGACCTCCACCGGCAGTGAGAAAGCCCCAAGCTCAAGGGGCTTAACAGGGGGTTATGCCTGCTTGCTCGATGCTCCTGGGGCTTGTCAGAGTTTTTCAGTTCCCTCTTCTGATACCAGAGCTGTTAAAAAATAAACTGAGGTATATTAAAAATTTTAAGAGTTATTTCCACAAAAATCTTTTTGAATTGGGCAGCAGAAAACCAGAAATGGTTACGAGCACTCCTCAACATCAATTCTTAAACCTCCTTTACATGAGCTACTTAGAGGGTCTCTGCAACCCGAATCTTACAAGCGCACGATGGTTAACCTTCACCTTTGGCTTGCAAAAGGACTTTACTGAAGTGTTTCAGTTAACACTTGATTTGACCGCTCGGATTTGTGATTTTGTTCACCTACAAGCAACACACACACAAACGCATGCACACACACACATACACAACACACACCTGTACTATTGCCTGGAGTTTCCAGGATTAACATGTCTTATGCTGGACAAGGTATTTTTTTTCCCATTTAGGAAGGTAACACACTAGTTGGCTAATCCATTAGAGGGGATTTGCTTATATGAACAGACCTTTTCCTGTCTATTAAAACAAAGAAGTTATCAAATAACAACTTGTGGGTGGAGGAGTCACTCAGTGAGGTTAAAGGGAGTTTTGAGAGCAGCTGAACTGCCTAACAACCATATATAAAGACCCCAAGACAGCAGAAGCCTGATTTTTATTTGTGCAAAGATTTTCCCACAAGGCACAGAAAAAAGCATCATTGAATGTTAGAATCAGACAAGACCTCTGAGTCATCTATTCTACCCCATGCCATGGTCAGAAAATGGGCAAAACAGGCAGGTTACATGACTTGTCCAAGACACACCACTGTAAGCAGCAGCCTCACAAGTAGAACTCAGGTCCATCTGCTTCCCTGGCTGAGACTTCCTGGCACCACACAACTCTCGTCAAAACCCAACTTCATTTTGCCATCTCATCTGACCACTGACAAGTTTTATCAAAATCCTAAATACCAGTACTTTAGAAATAAGCCTTGCTGAAATAACTGTGTCTCATCGACATGAGCACACAGTGATATTTCAAAAGAAGTTGATTGAGAGACTTATCAAGACTCACAGAGCTTCTGTAATGCCATGTTTCCCAGCCTGACCTTTCACAAGCAGGGCCACTGTCCAGGGTTATTTGCAAGTGTTGACTTATGTTTACATTTTGATAAAGGACAGTGAACAAATACGGTAATTTATTTTCCAGAGTTTCTACTTCTCTAGCTCTGAGCAAAGCTGCTTCTATCATATCTTATTTTTAGTTTGAAAGAAAAGGAGATAATGAATGTGAACTTTCTGATTTTCTACTACTTGACTTTCTATTTGAACATCCTACTCAGTCTCTATTGATACACTGATATTCTTGGATTGGGCTTTTTTTTTCCTGCTTTCATTCTTCATTACTCACAGGATGGTGACTTTCCCACTGCTACTTCCATTTCCCTGCCCTCTCTACCTCACACAGCGTACAAATAAACACTGACTCTGCTCTGCCGGTACAGGTTTTCCAGCAATTGGGTCCCTAAGAAAATTTTCTTAGTATTTCAGGATACTTTCCAGATGACTGTCACTCATACTGTTAGCTATCAACATTTTTCATTGTTCCAAGCTTCTCCACAAAAATGTTTTAAGAATAATCCTCCAAACTCTGAGTCACAACAGCATAATAATTACAATGCTGTTGGATAAACTGCAGAATTTCTAAGGCAAATCCCTTCAATGAGTCCTTAATATCATTAAATGTCTTCCATGTCTCCTAAAAGATTTTAGTCAGCTTTGCAAAGTTAGATAATAACTATCCGGAAAGCACACAAATATTGGAAGGTATTTTGTCTAACTGCATTGCATTTGGCAGGTTAGTGTTGGCTATGCTTCACTGTAGTCTCTTTCAGTTGAAGCTGGTATTTGGTGGAATGAGAAGTCCCAGTTAACTAAAATGTTCAGTCGTTGTGAGGAGCACCAAACTAAGTGCAGCCTGGAGGCTAAGCTCCCTCTGCCAGCTTTGGCAACCAACTAGCTGTGTGACTTGGGAAAGTTACTTAACTTCTCTGGGTCTCCATTTTGTCATTTTCCAAATCATGGGGAATTTTAAAAGTCTCTGAAGTTCCTTCCAGCTCTATAATTCTACAGTGATAAGATTCAGAAAGCTTTAGGATCATTCAGTGCATAAGGATCATCATTATTCAATGCAATAAATGTTCACTGATGATCTTCTAGGGCAGAATATTAGAAAAGATACCATAAGAGAACAAAGGGCAAGGCAGGACATCATCTCTGAACTCCTGTTTCCTCAGTCTAGCAGAGAGGAGGATGGAATAGGAATCATCAGCCATAAACACTTTCTCAAAATAAATGCTTTCTCACGGATGCTTCACTCAAAAAAGTAGTCACGGGGAAGCAGCACAGGCCCCTATCAGTGTCAGCCTGATGCTTCTGCCACTGCACCCCAACCTGAGCCCTTGGTCTGGCCCATAAGGGCCAGTGGGTGCCAAGGAATTGAGGCTTTGGAGTGACACAGAGTGACATCTTCCTGACAGATAATCAAGGGCTGCAGATTAACGCCCTGGAGAAACTGGTAAACTGAGGGGAGAAATGGGGAGGGGAAACTATTTTCCTGATCTGCATCTTAGCTGGTCCAGGAATGTGAACAGCCAGAGATCTAACAGCAATGAAGAAGACTATGACCAAACTGAGAGAAAGATGAGAAGGAGGAGGAGGAAGGCATTAACCCCAGGGACATAGAGGACTACTATGTAGGGCTAACAAGTGATTTGGAGCAGCAGGGAGCTAATGTCTTTGACCTTGACGCCTACAAGGAGTCCAAGGGTGCCCTCAATGAGCACGACCAGCCTAGTCTCTGTGCTAAAGGTCATGGATGCTCACTGCCATCAGCTGCAGCCATCCTCCCAGTGCTAGAGAGCTGAATGCAGTGGTGAGTCCTAAAAGAAGAGGAGGAAATACACATCAAATAAAGCACAGAGCAGGGTGGCAGGTCACAAATTGCCAAAGGATAAATCCACAGCCACATCACTGCTGGAGTTGCCTTATCTCAGCTACTGGAAAACCCTGTAGAGAACAGGTCAGCAGCTCCACGGGTTCAGAAGTTTCACCTTACCAAGGTGATCTCCTTTCCAAGCCAACAGACTGATGTTAACACAACAATCTCTATTCTTCAGTCTCTGAAGCCATCAGCTCACTGAAGAAAGCACCACCGGCCTATCTGTGAACACAGACTATGGTAGACAGCCTAGACCTCTGCAGTGTCCTTCTTGGGAATCCCTGATGAATATCAGCAAAGTCCTTTTAGACATGCATGTAACTCAGTGCCTCCTGAAGACCTGGAAACCATCTGAGGTGGCAAAACAAAGCCAGATTGGGTAGAGGCCTGTGGATCATGCAGGGCTGTGTCTGGTGGGAGGTAAACAGTCCAAAGCAACCCACAGATGCGTGACCTGGACTGAGGACTCCCAGCAGCTTCTCTGCAATATGGTGCAAGGGTTAGATGACCCAGCGAAAGAGGAAGGAAAATCTGGTAAGATGGGCCGCACATGACTCTGACCCCATTTCTGGCTCTGTGAAAGCCCTCCCTGAACCATCCGTAGACTTGAGGGCATGGGCAGTCTCTGATGAACTTGATCTTAGCACTTGTCTCTCCCCTTTCCCACCTTGCTCAGGCATACTTGCTTTCCCATCTCCCTAAAGAGATAAGAGGGGAGCACTGAACCTCAGGTCTTGTGTTTCCACTGATGGAGGCTCAAGCATGAATGTGACTGTTTGGAGACTGGCTGGGGAGTAAAAGGAGGGCAGACCTGAGAGCTGTGCCCTGTGAACCAGCAACATTTAAGGAGCTGGCAGACTAAGAGCAAAGGATCCAACGGAACACTGATAAAGGTAACAGTGAAAATCTTAAAGTAAGTTAATAATCACTTTCAGAGGAAACCCCACTCATGCATTCACTCAACTATTTCCTGGGAGCTGACTGTTTGGCACTCTAGGGGTATGGTCATGAACAAACTCCCTCTCCTGTAGAGCTTATATTCTAGTGGGATCCCCAGGAACATGGAGCCAGGGTGGCTCAGAGAGAACTACAGGGAGCGCTCTGAAGAGGGAGCAGGTGGTCAGTCACCAGCATTAGCTGCCACGGAGACCCGTGTACAACAAAGTGGGACCCAGTGACTCCATCTCACTTAATACTGAAATTTACATTAATTACATAATCAGTTAAGCTGTGGTCAAAACTATGCTGAAACTCTAATGGGGTATTTTTCATTTAAGGATTATAGGCAAAAGGGCTAAGTGAAATCTTTAATGCAGCAGTGTAAGGGTCAACCTTTTGTATATTGTGATATTTGTTTATACATGTGATTGTCATTGAATTGAATTTTTGGCAAATATTTTTACTTTACTATTATGGAAAATTTTTAAACATACAGGAAAGTTTAAAATATTTTGTAATCAACATCCATGTACCTCCCACTTAAAGACTGTAATTGCCGATGTTTTGCTACATTTGCTTCATTCACACATTTATCCACCAATCCATTTGTTTAACAGATTTGTGAAGGTCTAATTTCCATACTATATAATGTTTTTGTGGTTCATCATGTGACTGCAGCACGTATCAGTACTTCATTCCTTTTTATTGCCAAATAATATTCCATTGTATAAATATACCATATGTTTATCCTTTCATTAGCTGATAGATACTTGGGCTATTATGAATAATGTTACAATGAACATTCAAGTCCAGAACTTTGTGTGAACATATGTTTTCATTTCTCTGGGATCCCTTATTGTAAAGCTAAAAAAGACTACAGTATCAGAGATGAAAATAAATAAATAAATGATAGAGAATATTTTTAAAAACCTAAATATTTTATAAGCCATTTTTACTATCACTAGGAGAGAGTCTGCCTCAAAATCTGAAACTCATGGCAAGAAATGGAGAGAGAGACAGAACGTTCTAGTGTCATCAATTAAATCCCAGGATCTTGGATCTTGCTATGCCTTAAGCAAGATGCACCCTTGAGTTCCTAGTTAGGTGAGCCAAAATATTTCCTCTTTTGCTTAGTTTTTAATTAGGTTTCTGTTATAGCAAACAAAAGGCTTCCGACTACTACACATCAATTCAAAATAAGAAAATTGACAAGAAAGAACAATGTGCTATCTATGGCATTAAAATGGTGTTTTAAATCTCATTTTCCTTAACTTCAGTTGAGGATGGTGGAAGTAGAAGGAGATGGTTTATGGAAAGGGCTATGCAAAAATAAGGAAACTGTGACTGCATGGCTAAAAGTGCACAGGCTGGAAGCCCTTGTGGTTACCAATGAGTAAAACTGGTCTGGTACTCACCACAAATGGTTGTTATTCCTCACATCGTGTTGCCAAACAGAGATCACCCCAGAAATATCAAGGCCACTGAGGAATGACGACTGCAAGAAACTACCTCTCAATGTCTGGTCAAAGGTCTCACAACACTTGTTAGAAAACACACACATTTCCTGCAGCAGCTGAGATGGGCAACGGTAGTAGGGAGGGAGAAGGAGTAGAGAGCACAATGTGAAAAACCAAGCCAAGTTAAGAAAAGCTACAAAGCATCACTTCTCACATAAAGAAAACAGAAGTACTTGCACTAATGCATTCTAAAATGTGTGGAGTAAACAATGCTACTGCTCTTTCGTCAGGCACCTGGGCCTTGTATCAACTCTGATCATGCTCGTCTAGGGATTGCAAATCTCTAGCAGATTCAAAGGGCCAACGCACCAGAAGCCTCCTCTTAAATGTTAGTGACTTACCCACCTTCCTACCTCCTGGCCCGGCCCTTGAACCCAGACTAACTTGTTCACCTTCACAGACTCCCCCCACCCTCCCCTCACAACCAACACTAATCATTCCAATGATCTCTCTAGCCCTGCCAAAGCCCTAGACCACCAGCTTCTCTTGCCTGTTACTGGCTGAAGCAGTCTCCTAAATCATCTCTCTGTGGGCACTCCTGAGGCCCTAGCAATCCTTCTTCATGCCAACCAAAATGACTTTTTGTAATTTTATTTTGAAATACTATCAAACTCAAAGTTGCAAGAATAGTACAAAGAATATATGTATATGTATATATATACACACACATACACCCTTCATCAGACACAAAATTGTTTACATTTTGCCCCTTTTGCTCGTGCCCCCCTCACATGCACATGTGTACATTTTTTCCAAAATCACTTAAAAGTTGATTGCATAAATCATGCCCCATTACCTCTAAACTCCTCAGTATATGTTTCCCAAGACAGAGAAATTTTCTCACATAACCACAGTACAATTATAAAGTGATCATTTTAAAAGGCAGATCCACTCTTGTCATTATCTTCCTACCTTCTGCTCTTAAAACCAAAATCCTTACCCTGGCCTTCAAGATAGGCATGACCTAGCGTGCCTCTTTCTCTAGAGTGTGCCCTTTGCTTTTGCTCAAGCCACACTGGCTGTCCTTGGGTGTAAGAACAGCCTTGTTCCCTCCCACCTTCATGATTTGTCTGTGTAGGCTTTCTGCATAGGAACATATGCACCCTTGGTACCCACCTTCTTTCTCCTAGCTAACCTCTTAGTGTTCAGGTATTGGTTTCCTCATCTGTTTACCAAAGTGTGCAATTGTTTTCTAAATTGTTTTCACCATCAAATCATGAGGTCCTTAGGACAGAGACTCCATCTTTTTTGTTTGTCCCTGTATCCCCCAGATCCTACAACAGTGCTTGGTATATGGTAATATCTGTGCATGAATGAATGAAAAGGTCCTCCTGGATTATTGAGCAATGATTATTCATTTTTGTTATTTCCCATGGATGGCAAACTCCTTGTAATTCAGAGACGATTTTTATGTGACTTTGTGTATTCAGTTATTAGTGCATGCCCTGACATGATAGGTGTTCAATGAAAATGTATTGAGTGAATGAAATAATTAACATGTATTTACTGAATGCTTAGTAGGTACCCAGGCTACACTAGGCATAATGATGGGTAAAATTTGAAATTTGAAATTTTGAAATCTTGAGTTTTCTGCATACAGTATTTTTTGAGAATTCAAGTCAGTTTGTAAACAATACTTCCATCTTGTTTCAGGTTACAATTTTCAAGATGAAGGCTTGAACCAAAAGCAGTATCAGTTCAATGACTTTGTGGATATATATATATATAAATTTGATTTCCATAATTTTAGTACATATATGGATTTGGTTCTTATTATAGCCAGCTATCTTGTTTGCAAATTAAAAAACTATACTTAAGGTAAAAAGGAGAGATTATTTAAAAATCCCTAGTTATCTGACATAAAGTTAATTGCAGTAGTTCTCAGAGTTCCAGTGCAGTTTGAATCCTTAATGAGGATAATATTATTTATAAACTTCCCTATCTTATTTGACCATGAAATTATATTTTGTGGTTGGTATTTTTCCTGAATACTTATTAACATCTTGTGAAACTCAGGGATTTCATGGAACACCCACTAGGAAATTCTACATTAGAGTAGAAACTCTATCATTCTCAACTTCCCACATACCTTGAAGTCATCTGTATGTGTTTCAACTATTTCAAATACACAAAAACACACCTGCCAAATTAGTAGGTGATCCTGTCCCAGCTTGCATGAAGGCCCATAACTAAGAATCAGACCTGGAGAATGTGGGGTTTGGTCTCACCTGATTGAGCAACATGGTGTGTGATTCCTTTGGTTTGTTTTGTTTTGCTTTGCTTTATTTTAGGTCATGATAAAGGAGGGCCTACTCCCTGTCTCTGAACAATTTACATATTAATAATGAATCAGTCTCCTTCAGTAAAGAAGGGTTTTGAAGTATACTGAAAATTCACTTTATTGCATATTGCTATGGTCCGAATGCTTGTGTCCCTCCAAAATTCACATGTTAAATCCTAACTCCAATGTAATAGGTATTTGGAGGTGGGGCCTTTGGGAGGTGATTAAAGTCATGAGGGCAGAGCCCTCATGAATGAGACCATTGTCTTTATAAGAGATCTCTCTTCCCTTCTGCCATGTAAAATTACAGCTAGAAGGTGCTGTCTATAAACCAAGAAGTGCATTCTCACCAGACACCAAATCTGTTGGTACCTTGATCTTGGACTTTCCAGCCACCATAACTGTGAAAAATAAATTTCTGTTGTTTACAAGCCATCCAGTCTATGATACTCTGAAATAGCAGCCCAGACAAAGATAGATAAGCTTGCGATTTTTGAAAGGGACCTGCATCTTGTGGACTTACGGTGCAACAGGGATAGGATTCACCCTCCCATGTGAAACAACTAAAACAATGTATAGAAAATAAGAAACAATTGTTCTTAAGATATTCAATATTAGGCAATGAAAGACAGTGACCCCAACTGTCCCAGTTTACTACTACCTGGGAAAAGTTTTTAGTCCACAGAGCAGGAAGGAGAGACTCAGGCTGAGCCCGGCAATATGTATGAGTTGGGAAGACTGAAGTGGGTCTGAGAAGACCACAGCAGCTACAGTTTATATGTCACAGTACAAGACAGAAGAGAGATACACAAGAGAGAATTCTGAATTTAAAGAGGGCTGCTATCAAGTATTCACTGAGTACTGGTAAGTATATGAATGTGGAAAATTCTCTGAAGCTGGAGAAAAAACCACCAAAATGGATGACAGGGAATAATCTCTGGCACTCACATCGGGCCAGAAATAGTGACTGTTACTAACCGCCAGAGTAGAAAACTTCAATATCTATGAAGCACTGGGCATTACACTCAAAAGTATATGTTGCTTCAGTTATGAAAAAAAAATTAACCCTAAAAAAAATGTTGCTCTGATTCCACCTAAACATCTTAAAAAGCAAAACCTAAAAGGTTCAAACCATTTCCAACTAACTTAACTACATCCTAATGAGGTGCAGCAGGGACATGGCACAGGCATTAGGATTAATTTTTCCTGCCTATGATGAAAAATGCCAAGATAAAAATAGTATAGTAAGAACAGGAAGGGCTCCATCTTAAGGCTAAGATTCCATTTTAAAAACCAGGGAGTTAGGAGGTAAGATTCCTAATATATTTTATGGTTATTAGTCAACAACCGACCCTATGTTAAGGCAGGGAAAGCACCCTAAATGGTATGTTTCCATTATGTTTCCACTGCTTGAAGGTAACCACTATCTTGGAGAAGAACAGGATCAAGAAATTCCTCGTGTTAAGTTTATATTACAGAATATCTAGAGGACTGACTATGGATGGTGACATAATGTCTCTCACCAGAGACAGATATCATGAGACCATATGTCAAACCTACACCTGCCCAGCCCTTTGCCCCATTCTTGAAATCTTTAAAAGACAGAATCCTAAGCCTTTAATCACACCTCCTCTCTGAGGCTGCCCACAGTCCCCTTTCTTCAAGTGTGTACTTTGCCTTAAATAAAGCCTTCTTGCTGTTCAACTTACTGCATTTTGTCTCTGCACTCTTCCAAACTTCTTGGGAAGTTAATGAGAGACCCTTTTCCCAGTGATAAGTGTCTTTGTGACTTTACTATTTCATTCAGTTTTCTAGACTTAAGCACAATCTTCACTCTCTCTGTTCTACTTCAGACAAGTAGGGAAGGGCTACTGAGATGTCTGACTTGGGCTTGCAAGTTCCTGTCACCTTGGTGACCCAGATGAGACTGCAGCCATATGATCATGCTCTTCAGTGGCCTGCCCAAAAATCTCCTTTCTTTGCCTTTTGGAAGTTCTCAGAACATAATCCCACTCCATCCAGTGCTCTGTGGCTCCCCCAAATCCTGGAGTGGTAGGGGCATAGTTCCCATGCTGTGCAGATTCAACCCTGGCTTCAGGAGGTGGCAAGGGATCTGCTCTATGACAAGCAGGAGTTCAATGTACTTTCCTTTTCTCCCTTTGTTCTTCCTTGCTCTCCTCTGCATGCGTGGTTGCTGCCATTCACTATTACTCTCACTTTAATGAATATCCTTCCTTACCTACACTCATCCTGTTTGAGAATTTTTTCTCAATCAGAGTCAAAAATCCTCCCCATCTGAGTTGAGATTTCACAAAGTACACAGGGAAAGATCTCCTAGATGCAGTTGCCAGGCAACACTAGCAAATGTAAAATTCACTGTGTCTGCATCCAATAAAAAAATGACTGAGCATGCAAAGAAAAAGGACAATATGACCCATAATGAGGAGAAAAGTCAATCAAAATGGAATTAGCAGACAGAACATTAAAACTTGTTATTAGACATCTATTCTATATATTCAAGAACATAGAGGAAACACTAAACAAGTAGAGACATGGAAAATATAGCAAAAGATCCAAATATAACTTCTAGTGATGAAAACTAAATTTAAAGTCTGAGATGAGAAAAAAAAAACACTGGAAAGAATTAAGGACTACCTAGCCATTGCAAAAAAAAAAAAAGAAACCTTAAATCTTAAAGGTATAACAATATAAACTATCCAAATTAAATACATACCAAAAAAAGACTAAAAAATAAAAATACAGAGGATCACTGAGTTGTGGGAGACTTTCGAGACACCTAATATATATACAAGTATTTGGAGTCCCCAAAGAAGGAACGAGAACAGAAAAAAAAACTTCAAGAAATAATGGGCTGAAATTTTTGCAAATTCAGTGAGAATTGTAAACCCACAAACTGAAGAAGCTCAAAGAAGTCCAAGAGAAACATGAAGGGAACAACACCAGGGCACATCATAAGCAAATTACTTAAAACTGTAAATATTTGGATGCTAAAAACCTTCTAAATAACCCATGAGTCAAAGAAGAAATAAAAGAGAAATGACAAACTATTTTGAACAGAATTAAGATGAAAACATATCAAAATTTGTGACATGTATATAAAAGAGGACTTAGAAGTAAATTTACAGTATAAATGCTTATATTAAAAAGAAGGGTTTCACCCAAGAATGGACTAACAGTTACCAAAGGGAAAGGGACTGGGAAAGATGGGTGGGAAGGGAGGGATATAGAGGAAAAAGGGGGCATTACAATTAGCACACATAATGTAGCGGGGGGTGGGGGGATACGGGGAGGGCAGCATAACACAGAGAAGACAAGTAGTGACTCTATAGCATCTTACTACGCTGATGGACAGTGACTGTAGTGGGGTATGTGGTGGGGACTTGATAATAGGGGGAGTCTAGTAATCATAATGTTGCTCATGTAATTGTACATTAATAATACCAAAATAAAAAATATGTATCAATGGTAAAAAAAAAGAAGGGTTTCAAATCAATAACCTCAGTTTCCACCTTAAAAAACTAGTAATGGAAGAGCAAATAAAATGCAAATTAAAGAGGAAAGGAAATAACAACAGAAATCAATGAAATTGAGAAAACAATCACAATACAGAAGCTTAATGAAACTAAAAACTTGATCTCTGCAGAGATCAATAAAATGAATAAATGTCTAGCCAAAGTGATCAGGAAAAAAAGTACAGAAGGGACAAATTACCAATATCAGAAAATGGAAAGGTGACACCACTTCAGATTCTACAGATATTAAATGGAGAATAAGGGAATAATATGAATAGCTCTATGCCAGTATATCCAACAGCTTAGATGAAACTGACAGACTTTGAAAGACACAAGTTGCCAAAGGTGACTCAAGAACTAGATGACCTAAATTGCCTTATATCCATTAAACAGAATTTTCAGTTAAAAAATATGCTAAGAAAACTGTAGGTCCAGATGACCTCACTAGTAAATTCTACAAAGGAAGAGATCATATTGATCTTACACAAAGTCTTCCAGAAAATTACAAAGGGGAGAACACTTATCAACTTATTCTATGAGGACACTATTACTTTGATAGCAAAACTAGAAAAGACATTACAAGAAAGAAAACTACAGACCAGTATCTCTCATAAACATATACTGTAAAAATTCTTAACAAAATGTTAGCAAGTCAAATAAATATATTTAAAGTATAATACATCATAATTAGGTGGGGTAGAAGTTATAACTTGAAAATCAATGAAAATCACATTAAGTCTAAAAACAGAAAAATAGCATGATCGTTTCAATAGAAACACAAATTCGCTTGACAAAACCCAACATTCATTCTTCATTAAAACTTTCAGCAAACTAGGAATGGAAAAGAACTTCCTTAGCCTGAAAAAAGTACATTTTTTAAAACTCTACAGTTAATATCATGCTGAATGGTGAAATGCTGGATGTTTCCTCCTAAATCCAAAACAAGGCAAGAACGTTCACTCTCACTGTTTCTATCCAACATTGTACTGGAGGCCTAGCGAGTAAAGTAAGGTAAGAAAAAACAATTCAAGGCATTAAAATTGAAACTGATAAAATGAAATTCTCTTTATTCATTGACATATGATTATCTATGTAGAAAAATTTGGTGGAATCCACAAAAAAACTTATTAGTACTAATAAGTGAATTTAGCAAGATTGCACAATTCAAGGCAGTGCAAAAATATTGATTGTATTTCTATACACCAGAAACAACCAAAAATTGAAAATTTTAAATTACCATTTATAATAGCATCAAAAAATATCTAATACTTAGGAATGAACCTGACAAAGGGTGTGTAAGATCTTATCCTGAAAACTATAAAATATTGCTGAAATAAATAAAAAGCAACCTAAATAAATTGAGAAATACATTAATCGGTAGTAACAGAAAACAAGTTAGTGGGGGGGGGGGGGAGCAAGGAGGTATGGAAGATAGGAGTTACCAAGGGGCAAAAGGAAAATTTTGGTTCATTATCATAAGCAAATATAGAGAAACCAGAAAAAAAATAAAAAGCTTCAACTCCATTGCTTATTCTTTTCCTTCCTAAATCCTACCTGCTCCTGTTAGCAGATTAGGCTTTTGCCAAAAATGACAAGGATAAGCCGAGGTCAGCAATCAACTCGCTGTACTCAACTTACTGAGTAGAGTCTGGTGGAGGAACGTTATCAGTATAGGACTGACCTGATGCCCAACTTCCTCTCTGGAAAATCAACCATTCCTTTACTGGAGAATAGCTGATGGTCCAGGGAATTTCAGACGACAGAACAGTGCTCTTAGGAACCATCATGGGGCTTGGCAAGACTAAGAACAATCCTGCTTTTGTTTGAACAACATTTTGCAGCCTAAAACTGGTTACTCGACAGGAAGCAATGCTCCCATATCATCCCTGGGGGGGTCACATAAATCTGATATGGTAGGAAATTTAGAAGGTTCAGAATATGAGGCACCTAAGTGGCAACTTGGCCTGGATACATCAGCAAATGTTAGTGCTTCTAGATGACTTCCCACTTTTCCCTTGGAAGGGCAGGAAGGAACCTTTTCATTCACAGGAACTATGGGTTTCTGAGAAGACAACAGAACAGTGACTTTGCTCCTAATTGGAAAGGGGGAGGTTTTGAGGCATTGTGACAGGATTTTCCCTTTCTTCCCAACTAGAGTCCTTTTGGGCTTCTAAAAAACTCTATTTTAACGTTGTCAATGGTGGGAAGCTCAAGGGGAGCTCACACCCATCTTTCTTTTCTTACAGGATCCTAAAGATGAAGGAGGCCAGGTGACATGTTTATTAGTGAGACTTATGTTCAAATGGGTTAATAATATTGATCTATGTTTCAAAGAAAACATAGACTTTAGCTTTTTTGGGCATTTTATTGCAGCAGTTTGGGACCTTTAAGAAAAGTAGCTGGATGGGGTCTGGGGTGGGAGTATTCTGTTAAGAGTGCCCACTAAAAGTGGTAGAAGTGGAAAGGGAAAGAAGGCCATCGAATCTCCACCTCATTCTTCCCCATTTTTTACCAACTGCCATGGAAATGACTGCCACTGAATCCCCACTGAACTCTCCTAAACTGACACTGGAGTAAAGTAGTAAGCAGAAGATGAAGGGGCTATGAGAGCTGCAGTGAATATAAGGGAAGTGATGGTCCCCATTAGGAGATTTCGCTTAACTTAGATATGAGTTAGTCAGGGGCTGCACAACTGGATTCTGGGCCTGCAAAGGAATGCTGCTTCTTGGTTCCTTAAACCTTTAGCTATATAAAGACCAACAAGGTTGAGTATTTCATTTGCTACTATTTAATCTAATAGTTTACATGATATTGCCAAGAAATAACTTGGAGGCACTCGAGAGATATTGAAGCAGGCTTAGGCCCTCACAGATATGTTCAGAGCTTAAGAAACAAAGGCCTAGTTGGCCGGCTGCCTCGTCTCATCAAAGCCTACACTCCCCAAACCAGTGGTCTTCAAACATTGGGATGGACAAAAATTACCTGAACAATTGTTTTCATTTGTTTCAGGTAACTTCATGAATGCTCATTCAAACATTTTTAAGATGTTTGCTTTAAAATACTTACCAGACAACTCTATCATCTGTGTCATCTTCTGTTGGCATCTGTTGATTTTCTTCTCTCATTCAAGTTGAGATTTTCCCAGTTCTTGGCATGATGAATGATTTTTTATACTGTATTCTGAACATTTTGAGTGCTATGTTTTAAGAGTCTAGATCTTAACTAAAAGCTTTGTTTTAGGTGACCTGCACTGAAACTGGACCCGTGATGGAAGGAACACACTAACTCTCTTCTTCTTTACCACTGGGAAGAGATTGAAGTCCAGACACCTCCACTCAGTCTCCACTCACACCATCATGGTGGAGAGGTCAGGGGATACTCATTACCACTAAGATGTAAGTAGAAATTCAAGCCTCTTGGGTGGCCTCCACTGAGCTGTGAGGGTAGGAGTACAAGGAGGGATGCCTTATCACCACAAGACGGGATAGAAATCAGACTCCCTACTTGGCTTCCTCAAATACCACCTCAGCATAATGAGGGGAGAGCACCTCATTACCTCTAGTCCAGGGTAGAGGTCTAGATGCTCTGCCCAGACTTCTCAAACTTTTCCACAAAGTAAGGGTGTGACATGGTTTCTTCCATATTGTTTTCCTGGAGTAGCGCATTTATTGTCAAACAGTTTTTGTCTTGACAGACTATACCTTTCCAGTCATTTGAAAAGAGAAAGCAGGCTTTTCTGGGGACTTTATTTGTGCCTATTGAAGTTTCTGGGTCACAGGCTTCTCTAGCAATGCATCTAGGATATAAAGATGGCAAAAAAAAAATCCTAGAGAACTATCAAGTCATTTCTTAAATCCTGGGGGGGTTCCTAAGCAGTCTACCTTCTTCTCCCCACCTTTCAGAGACTTCTATGTTTGTTTTATATGGAATGTCTAAAGTTCTTAGCTGTATTTAGTGGGAAGGCTAAGGAGAAATGTGTTTACTCCATTTGTCCAGACCTGGAAGTCCTACAGTTTGTTTTTAAAAATACAGATTTCTGCCTAGCACCCATCTAGGAAATTCTGCTTCCACTGCATCAGCATGAAGCCCAGACATACTGAAAAAGTTAAATCGAGAAAGAGGGAAGAAGACACTGTTTAAACTCCATAAATACAATAAAACTGAATGATACGGTTATAAAAATGACCACAATAATAAAAAGTGAAGCAAAGTCTCTTTTCAAATGGTTGTCACATCCTATGACCTTTAGTTCTTACACCAATTACAGAACAGAATCTAGGGTAAATGATGTGACTTGTCCAAAGTTATATTGATAATCAACAAAATAAAAGGAACTAGAAACCAGTTTTTCTGATATCTGGCTCATTTTTAGCCTATTTTAACTCTGGAATTCTTCTGTATTTACAGGTAGCTCAAGCACTCCAAGTTTTCCTTTAGGTCAGTGGTCCTCCATCTGGCTATACATCAAAGTTACCTGGACAGCTTTAAAAAGAATGCTTATTCCTGAGTCCCTTCTGCCCCCAGAGAGTTCCATCTCTGTTCTAGGTAATGGCCTAGGCGTCAGGATCTTATCTAATCTCCCTAGGTGATCCTAATGTGCAGCCAAGGATGAGAACCACTGTTTACATGTCTGTTTTCTACCTCAAACAATTGTAATCTCTTTCAAAGAAAAATCCAAGGGACTGTGCTAATAGCAACAAGGAGAAACAGCTGGATTTAAAATGTCTTCCAGGCCCCCCTTTTGCTAACCCTCTGTCACTATTATGTGATGCTAAGTTGTCACTACAAGTCCTGTCTCAAAAGCCCTTCTAAGGATAAAAAGGTTCAGAGGGTATTAATATTAAAAGGAGATGGCAAGACAAAGGAGTTGTAATGAGTAGGCCACCGAGTTTGCTGCAAAATGAATTTGCAGCTGGCAAATCAAGGGGGTGTCGGGAGCAGGGCTGGACTGCCCTGGCATCTTCCAGTTTTGTTACTATATGAACGTTTCCACTGAGATTCCTAAATTAACATTTTAAGTTACAAAAACAAGAACACAGCAGCGATTGGGAGCACAATACTGACATCAAGTGGAATGAAACCTAAATGGCACTTTAATGTCCCTGCAGAGGTGAGAGCCACAGGTTCCAATTGAAAAGAATGCCGCATTCAGGACACAGCTGTTCAGCTCCGAAGATGCTTAGAAGAAACAAGAGTACTGAGCTCTTTATCTGTAATAAGTTTTGATGTAAAAGATAGTGGTGACTCATGAGGGAATATTTATTTTCAGATCAATGTCCTACAAGGTCATCATGTACATAAATTTACAACTCCAAGTGTATAAGTGTAAAGTTAATAATCTTTAGGTTATAATCTGAATTTTCTTCTGAAAAACAAGTTCTGAAGAAACTGTCAATAATATGCTTTAAATGGAAATAAACTTTTACCAAAATATTTAAAAGAAAGTTTTATAATTTCGTTTCTCAAAATTTGGGAACTCATTTCTGAGTTCAGTGTTTCTAAGAAGATGCTGAAGAGCAGAAAATAAAAGTGTTTTAAAGGGGAAGATGAGCTCAGGTGCTTCTAAGGCAAATACAGAAGCCTGTGAGCCTGCCCGAGCATGTTTCCCCAGCTCCTTCGTTGGTCATCCCGATGTGCTCATTTACCTGCACGGGCTAAGAGAAGGATGGAAATGGTGGGAGACTTGGGAAGTGAATGTATGAGCTTTTAAAATCACTCTGAAAGGCTGTCTCTGTCTCTCTGCATCAGATTTATCCCAGACTATTGCTTGGTGCCCATACGCATGGGAAATATTCTGTGGCCAATACAGTCTCCCTAAATTCTTTTAGCCAAAGCCCTATATGAATTGTTACCCCAGGGCAACTTGAGTGCACAACACAGAGGTGGGGGAAATGTGATCACAGCCATAACAGACTCTACAGGCAAAGAGGGTGCCTAAGAGCACCACTTGCAAAGCCAGGAAGGGAACATCAGGTAAAACAGGAATAATGATCAAGGCCCTCAATAAGAAAAGACTGCTGCTATGAGCTCTCCTTACCCAGAAGTTGGATATCCTCATCAGTCTGGATCAAAAAAGCAACATATTATGAAAAAAGGGCAAGGCTTCTTATAAAAAACATGACACTAAACAGAAACTAAACACGGATAATAGTCTGTTCTCACAATCTGCTAAGGCCTTGCTCTAGACCAGCTGAATCTGTCTCTGAGGACCTACAGACCAGGTGAGTCTGAGTCTCTGGGACCTTCCAGCAATGTCTGACAACTTCTTGTAATGATAAGAATCACCTGGGTCCTTGTTAAATGTAGAAATTCCCAGGCGGCAGGCGGCGAGGGCCTACCTAGACCTGCTGAATCAGAATCTCCAGGGCCTGGGAGTCTGTATGTTTCCCATTGGCCCAGCTGGTCTAGAGTGGAAGACGGATATTTCCTGTATAATTATATGAATATCTAGGGCACAACAAAAAGAACAAGGAGCTATGTGGGCACCTAACAGTCTGAAGACTCCAGGAAGGCACCCCAGAAAAGGATCCTTTGAAGAATCATCTAAAGATGAGCAAAATTTAATTAGGTATGGGATGGGGAGGGAGGACATATATATTTCAGATACACAGGGGAAAAAATGTAAAAAAAACACTAGGTAGCTTACAGTCTAACAGTAAAAGTAGAACAGTAAAAACCTCGAACATTGGAAAACAAGATGATGTTTTTTGAGCACCATGGGGCAAGAGGCTGTGCAAAATGCAAGAACAATTCAGAGTCGGAATAGGAATTGGGAAAGCTGAGGGTGTGGGTGCTGACGGATTCATCAGAGATTTAGACTTTGTTAGTAGGAAAGGGGAGGTAAGACAGGTGAACCCCAGGACTGCCCATGAGAGGGAAGCACAAAGTGTGAAGGAAAGAGGGCAAAGAAGTATTAGGGCTTCAAAAATTAGGCTAAGGGGTTTTTTCTCTCCTGAGTATTGTACCACCTTGACACTACATTTCTGGTCTAGCCCTTGGAATAGTTTTGCCTATTATCAATATTCCTACTTAAAATCTCATCTCTTTCCGTCTTTGTATGTCAGTACATTTTAGGATCACTTGAAAAGATTCAGTTATGACAGATCTCTCACCAAGTGTCTTCAGTTTCCCAAGAAGTAATAAATTACAGATAGACTATATAGGTGTATGTACACCCATGGAAAAGCAGTGATACAAATGGCATTTGCTAGTTATTTTCCATTGTTCCTTGTATTTAATCTAGCTTACATTAAATGATGTTATTTTCAAATTAGTATTCTCAAAGGCAAACTGTATTAGATTGAGGCTTTTCATTTAGAAAACCATAATATTCTCATTACCATTTCAATGTCCATTTGGTTATTAAAAGTGGTAATTCATGCTCAGGGTCAGCCCTGAATCAAGGCCAATAATGAGAGAGGAGAGCATTCTTCAGCCTTCTAGGCCTCAGCTGCTAACCTCATCTAACCTTGACACAGTGAGTGTCTATCTGCTCACGTGCCCGGGCCAGACACGCAGATGCTACCCAAGTTACCCAGAGTATGGTGCTGCTTGCAGTAGATTTTATGATTTTAATGGCTCTCTTGTTGCAGTTTAATTTAAGTGGAATGAATGACTATTGACTTGAAACCATACTGACTTGTCTGGCTTTTATTTCAAGAACAGACTCATTCAGGAAAAAGGAGTTTGGTTGAGGCACCTATACCACGTCTTGTGGAACTACAAAATACCCAGTGACTGATGTGGATCTTAGGAACAACTGCTTCCTCTGTCCCTCTTTGGGCCATCTGCTCTCTCTCGTGGTGTCACTGTTTCTATTTTTGTGTCCTACCTCCACTCTCCCACCTCCAGCCTTTGCAACTCACTGACTTTCAGCTTCCTCATAGCTCAGCCTTGCTCGGAGCCCACCCTGGCCACAACCTCTTCACAATCCTTTGGAAGTTCCAGCTCCTGGTCAAAGGTTCCACTGTCCCGTCTTCTAGGTACAAATTATTGAGAGAGAGAATATGATTGGCTCAGCTAAGCTCATCATACCAAAGAAGTGAATGCCAGACTTGACTGATATTCAAATTACTGAATTTAGCAATTAGCTCTGCACTTGCACCGAACAATCAGAGGCCAAGAGCAGGGTGCTCTAAACCCCTTAGGCTGCCAGAGGTTAACTCTTTAATTGCTGGCTTGTGGGAATTTGAGGGGCGAGAGAGGGCTTCAGAGAGCTCAGTTGAAGGGCACTAAGTAGGCTCAAGGAAGCCATGATTTCCAGCTGACACAGAAAGATTTCAGTATTTTAATAACTGATATGGCCATACCCTTATATACCACTGAAAACCGTGAATCTCTGTGGGTGAGAAGGGACAGAGACATGATATATACAATATCGCCACCTTAGAAGACGGTCTGAACTTAGCAGGCATTTAAGGCTCTTGAAAGGGTTATGAACCTTGAGGGCAGTAAAAGTGTTTAGTTCTTACTCAACTCCCCAAAGAACTAGTCATAGTTTCCTACAGAGGGGAACAATCAGTTGTTCAATACTGTCGGCTGACTGGTGAGGGCTTCCCTGGGTACAAGCCCTGGCTTTGCACATACCTAACTATGGGGTTGGACCCAGGGTCTCACTTTCTTCAACTTTAAAGTGATGAGTTTGTACAGGGTAATCTCTGGAATTCCATTCCCACTTCAGAATCCTCTCACATTCAGTTTATTTTATAATTTGTGAGCATGCAGACACTGCAAACTTCAGGAGAGGAAGAAAAAGCAGGAAACTACCTTTATTCAGCACAGAAATGAAGAACATACGCTCTGGGATCAGTCTTAACCCAGCCAGCTGCAGTTTGTACGGACTTGGACAGATTACTCATAGTCTCTCTGCCTCCATTGTCTCATCCGTAAAATGTGAATAATAAGAAAACTTCACAGAATTGTAGTAAAGAGTAAATAAGAATATCCACGTAAACTGTTTAAATCAGTGCCTAGCACACAAAACACAATAAATACTAGCCAATATCATTAATGGAAGCCATACTAGGAATTTTTCATTAATTTATCATTTAGTTATTTCAACATCTGTGTAAGTACTATTAATCCCATGTTATCAATGGGAAAATGTGAAGTTGAGAGAGACTTTAGTTCACCTACATCAAGGATCAGTAAACTTTTTCTTAAAGGGCCTATTAGTAAACATTTTAGGCTTGGCAAGCTATACCATCTCTGTCACAACTACGCAGCTCAGCCATTATCGCTGAAAATAGCCATAGACAATAGCAAATGAATGGGCAAGGCTGCTTCAATAAAACTTTACCAAAACAGGCTGACTTGCCCTGCGCAGTCGATAGTCATTTGACAGAGAGCCTAAGGTCACATGACAAACAATTGGCAGTCAGGATTCGAACCCAGGAAAACACAGTCTCTACCCACTACACCACAGATGTTCCAATTCTTCTTTTAGTCATGGAAACATTTTTTGCAAATAAAATTTTACATAGACCCCAACAGATAAATTACAGCTAGAAACCCATTCATAGTCTCCTCTTAACCATTCCAACTATTGCCCTTAAATAAGTCAGTGATTCCCAAACCATGTGGGTTTATTTAAAATGCAGACCTTAAGGTCCCTACTTCCAAAGCCTCTAGTTTAGGTGGATTGGAGTGGTGCCAAGTGATGTGCATTATTTATAAGCTAACCAGGTGATCTGACTTATGGAGTCCTCAGAAGGCTCTTTGAAAAACATGGATATAGGATTTTCCAATAAAGGAAAAGCTATTTAATTCTTAAGGCTTATTTTATTGAAGATAGGAGCACGAAACTCAGAACCTGAGTTTCAATGATTTCCTAATTTTGCTTTGGATTTCGGTCAGAGAGTAATCTGTTTCTGTATAATCAGTGCACTTGCCTAAACACTTGTCAACTGCCTTGAAAGGCAATGAGTCTCTCATATCTATTGTCACAGATTTCCCTGGTACCTGAACTTATTAATGTGAAATACAGAAATTTTCCTTAATCCTGCTGTGACTCTAACAGGAAGCTAGAACAGCAGAGTAAGAATTCCATTAGGACATTAGGATAAAAGATTGATGATAGGAAATTATTCCATAAACTGGCTCTTGAAAGGAACGTCCAAGTGTGTGGCATGCCTGCAGAGAGTAAAGGCCATATTAAGTCATATGACAGAGATACCAAATGAGTGTCTGCTCCATGCAGTCAGTGACAGCTCAGTGCAAGACAAGCTTAAACAGGGGGCCAGGCAAGCAGATGTCTGAGACGCCTGAGCTGGTATCTAGATCTGTTTCTAAAAGACTACTGTTAGCTAAGCAAAGCACAGACATTAAATTTTAATATCACTGTAAGTAGTGGAATATCTCATAAAACTTGAAAATTATGTGCATGCTGGGCCCACAAAGAACAGTCTGCACATTTCTGAACTGTAAACTTGCCTACATGGAGCACCAGTAAGAGGGGCTGGACTTTACTTTGGCTGGCCTTTCTCTTCCTTGGCTTCTGTGAAGCCACCTTCAGGAAAAATTCTCCAACAGCACTGGGTGCCCACAGCTGGCTTGTCCCCTACATCTGGAGCTGCTAAAGACAGACCCATTAAATAACCACTCCCCAGAAACAAAAAGCTAGGAACAGCCTGGGGACCCTGCCTGCAAGAGTTTCAGCCAGTGTCCTTTGCAGAACTTTCCCACCCTGCTTGGACTTAAAGGTGAACGGCTCCACAGTTTGTCAAAAGACTCTCAGCTCTCCCAAAAAGCTCTCAGGTCACCTTTAGGGCTGCTTCAGTTGATCAAATGGAAGCACACTTGTCTGGAAGTCGGCATAAATTGATAGTGCCAGCAACTACAATTTATTGGAGGCCTGCCATATGTCAGGCTACAAAGCTCTCGTGCAATTTTTGTGCACTTGACAGCTGGAGCACTGATGTAGCTCACAAAACAATACTCAGTCACTTACCTTCCTTAGCACTGGTTTTCTTTCCTGAAAGCACAAGGGATTTACTAGCAATCACTTCCACTTTCTGAGCACATGCTGCCTCTAATCCTCACAACAGCTCTGAAAGGCTGATACTCAGATTTCCATTGTACAGATCAGGAAACCAAGGCCAGAACATTAAGAGAGCTTCCCCATTTATAAGTCAGTAAGCAGTCCATTCAGGAAGCAGATCTTCCCTGCATGACAATAAGATAATACCTTTGCCTCTCCACATCTTGCCTCTCTCAGGTGAGCTCAGGGATCATTCAGTTCTTAGTCAACAAATGGCTTGACCCAATTGCTTATTGTACCAGCAGCGTTCCATTACCTACCCATCACCCCGGAGACTCCCTAGTTCTTGCTCAGTATCTCTCCTGCCTCGGCGCATCCATCTGTCCACCTCTGTGAGGCCCCAGGCTCTTCAGACCTCAGACTAGCTGCTTGTTAGCTGACCTACGACATGGTCTCTGGAGTTTCACCATGACCAGCTCAGCACTGATTACTGGTCACATCTGCTCCTCTGCAGGAAGACCCACCCTCACTTGAAAACTCCCCAGGAAGAGGCCTGCCCTTTCCCATCCCTCTTTAGATGCCAGGGCATTCATAAAGTAGTTTCTCATTAAGATAGAGCCAGCTCCATACAATTTATCACTACATCTGATTCATTTCTAGTGAGGGGAAAACATTGACACATTTGAAGCTCTAGTAAGTGTCATCTACCTCAAATTTTCATATTACAGTGGGTCATTTTCAAGTCCAGAAAGGGGAAGTCCATTTGTTTTCCTCTCATGGTCAGAAAATCCCTGCAACGGTTGCCCTGCTTCTTGAAATTAAATGTTAGCCTATTATATTACATTCTATAACATTATCATTTATTTATTATTTACATTCAACAACAACAAAAACCTACATCATGTCCTATATCTCTAGAAAGCCTAATAGAATTATAAAGGCTTAAAGAGAAGATGAGATTTAAGAGGGAGAAAGACAGAAAGGAAAATGAAAAGCAGAAAGGAGAAAATACAGGAAGACTCTTGAATCAGTTTTCATCAACTAAGGAGTGGAGCTAATAAAAATTCTTCAATAGTAACAGTAAAATAACTACCACTTATTGTGAATATATTATGCATTAGGCACTCTTCTGCATTCTCCAGCTCCGGCTTTATTAAATCCTTACAACTCTAATGAGGTCAGCCCCAAAAGAAGGAAAGTGAGACCTAGTAATTGAACAACTTACTAAAGTCAGTAAGTGCTAAGACTAAGATCCAAACCCTGACCTAGAGCCTGCATGCTTCAGCCTGACGCGACAGGAACCAGGAACTTTGTCTTCCTTCACCACGAATTTCCATAGGTGCCCAAGGTGTCAGTTTTAACATGACCACACTGGGCCCAAAGCCCAGTAACAGCAGCAAGACTCGGGAGAGAGCTGATCTGGGATAGCTTAACTAAAAAGGTGACACTCCCTTGCCTCTTGAATTCTCCTGTTACTGTGAAAGCTTTGGAAACAAAGAGTGAACACTGTTAACTCCTGCCCTTCCCCCCTAGAAAAACCCCTTCTCTGGTTCCACATTAGCTGGTTTCCCATTATGTAAACAGCCCTGAGCCATCTTCATTCAATTTATTGCTACATTAGTCCCAAACCTGGCTAGAGAAATACATTAACTGTTAAGAGCATGCCTTTGACAATTTGTAGAAATCAGTCCCTGCTCCCTTCTTAAATTTATCCTTGTGAATCAGAGAGCAGTGGGGGAAACAGCAAATTAAACCTAGTGTCCTTCTACAGCTGAGAGAAAGAATGGAATGTGGAATTCTTGGGAGAACTTTAAAAATATATTTAATGTCTAATCATCTGCTGGAAGTACATGGTAATAAACAGTAACTTGTTGGCAGTGTCCTGGTACTGCCCATGCCTTTTCTCAAAATCCTGGCAATGGTAATAACTACATCAGAGAAAAAGAGAAACTTAAACTATTTGGCAGTTACTCTTCCTGATCACAGCCCTGCTCTCTAAATAGAGAGCAATTTAGGTTTTATTCATCACTGTAATAGATCTGAAAATTCAGAATCTAATCACAAGGAGAACCTTGAGAATCAATCCAATTTTTAGTCAACATCATTATCAACACCATCAACAAATATTTATTGAGAATATAGGACACTAGATGCTGGGAATACAAAGAATCCTGAACCCCTCTTCCAGCTTCCATGGGGCTTTAATAGAGAGAAAAATAACAACATATTAGAATTTGCTCAAAATAAAAGGTGTCATAGAAGAGAGAGTCTGGGACAGCAAAGGAAAGCCAGAAAGAGGAGGCAGCATGGGCAAGGACACAGAGGTCAGAGCTCAGAGAACGAAGTAGAACAGGGACATGCGACATGCATCATGATTGATCTTCCCTGCCTATGATGAAAATGCCAAGATATAAATAGTTAGTATATTAACAGGAGGAACTCCATCTTTAGGCTAAGATTCCATTTTAAAAACCAGGGAATTAGGAGCTAAGATTCCTAATATATTTTATGGTGGTTAGCCAACAACTGACCAGCAACACTCTTCAAGTTGCTTAGGCAAAAAACTCTGGAGTCACTCTTCTCTCAGTGAAAAAGAGATAAAGACTTACAGGGAGGATTGCAGCCTCAGCAAAAGTCACAGGATAGGACTGTGCATGATATGGGGAGCAGATGGAGAAAAACATGTCTAGAATGTGGTGGAAAGTTTACATTAATACATAGTTGGAACTGGTTGAGTTTTAAAGCACTGAAGAGCTATTTTGAGATAAATACTGTCTAGATTATCGGGGAAGATTATCACAAGATAGGAATCCTAAACAGAAAAAATAGTGTATGATATCTAAGATTATACTCAGAAAGAGCAAGAGACTAGCTCTTCACTTCATCAGCAAGAATGAAGACCCTTCTCAGCAACCAGACTGTCAACATCCCAGAAAATGTCAACATCACTCTGAAGGGACACACAGCTATAAAGAAGGACCCCAGGGGAACCCTGCAGAGGGACTTCAATCAGATCACTGTAGAACTCAGTCTCCTTGGAAAGAAAAAGAAGAGGCTCCGGTTGACAAACGGTGGTGAAATAGAAAGGAACTGGCTTCCATTTGCACTACCTATAGTCACTTACAGAACATAATCAAGGGTGTTACACTGGGCTTCCCTTACAAGATGAGGTCTGTGTATGCTCACTTCCCCAGCAATGTCATTACTCAGGAGAATGATTCTCTTGCTGAAATCCGAAATTTCTTGGGCTAAAAATACATCTGCAGGATTTGGATGAGACCAGGCATTGCATTCAGTATCTCAAGCCAAGAAAGATGAGTTGAATCTCAAAGGATATGACATTAAACTTGTATCAAATTCAGCTGCTTTGACTCAGCAAGCCACAACAGTTAAAAATAAAGATATCAGAAAATTTGGGGATGGTATCTATGTTTCTGAAAAACGAACAGTACAGCAGGCTGAGGACTAAGTTGTGCAGCTACAGAAACTGCAAGATGCCAGATGATTCCTTAGACTTACTTGGGGTATTTTTAAAATATAATAAAAATCTTATTGATTTGGGGGGAAAGAAAGAGAGAGACTAGCAGAATATGAATCATAGTTACCTCTGGTAGATTGAATTACAGGTGATTTTAGTTATCTTCCTTTACTTTTCTGTTTCTCAAATTCCTTTAACAAGCATGAACTAATTTTACAACTAGAAAGAAAAACATTTTTTCAAGTTGCTTTTGATTTCTAAAGTACTGAAAGATAAAGTCCTCTTTATTCTCTTTATGAAAAGACTCTTGAATGAATGCCATATATATTTGTAAATAAGCAAAGATGGGAGAAGAGTTGCAAGAGAAAAAAATGATTTCAGGACCTCTCCAAGAAGTGACTTTTGAGCTAGACCTAAATAACAGTATGAGCTGGCCGTAGAAGGGGAAGAATTTTCTAAATTTTCCAGGTAGAAGGAATAACAAGTACAAAGGCTCCACAGTGGAATAAGCTTAGTGTCTGATGCTCAGTGAGCATATACAATCTGATTTACAATCTCCTTCTGCTGTATGAAAAGCCACCACCTAAGCCACCAGCAGCGTTTGGAGGCACACAGACTCATGCATGGCAAAGACTCAACATGGATTAGAGCGTGACGTCGAAACTCCAACATTAACTTCTCTGAAAACAGCTACATACCAAAGAGAGAAGTATAAGTTATTCACTGCTATCAAGTGTCCTTTGGGTGCTAAAGCACTGCTGCGGGCAGGCACTGTGAAACATGGCATAAAAGAAACAGAAAAGATGAATCTTTTCCTCTTAAAGTTTATGAATTTACTGGTGAGGTAGGACAAAAACAAAGCTACATATAAATGTGACTACTCACAAACTTAAGCACTGATATGAGCACATACTGATTAATCAGAGGCTGATGTACTTATTGCAACTTCAAGAATAATAGCTCTAGTAAATTATACTCAAAAATCCAACTCTGTGGTTTTATAATTACAAGATCAGGAAATGATCACAGTTAAATATGTTAATGCATAAATGGAAGTCAGTTTCACATGCCCATCTTCAGCCTTCATATTTATATAATGGCATGTCACTCTGAATGATAGGATCATCGGTATATTTTATTCTAGAGCTGGATTTACCCAGCACCAAAAAGAAAAGTCCATCTAAATGATAGGCTAAATTTTCACTTGTCACACATGTATTTTGAATGACAGAACAGAGGGGAATACAAGAAACTTGCTTTCTAGGGAGCTACTGAAGCAAATTTGACATCAGAATGAACCAAAGATAGAACTGAAAGAATTTCAAATAATTAGGTGTCACCTGCAAGCTTGTTAAATGTAAACCTAAACTCTTAGAATACAGCAAATGAAAGAACGTAGGTAATCGTGGCATTGTTTCTAAATTTAAGAACCATTTAGTACCAATAATTCATTAGATTCTGAAAACTTTTACTTAATCCATAATAAAACCAAAGAATGAGAGTAATAACCAAATTTGGTAGATTTTCTATTCTACATGATTTATACCTATTGAATCTCAACATTTTCAACAAATGAATAATCAGTTAATAACTTTTCTTTCTCATGGTCAAGCTATGATTGCTAATTTTACTTTTCATGTTTTCACTCGTTATCAGGAAGAGTAAGAATTTATCAACTTGTCCAATTGCCAAAAACCTGCAGCTAATGTATTAATGGTATTGGGAAGATTTCCTTCCTTCCTGAAAAATGAGTGTCATACAGGCTTCAAGGGCTGGAAGATCTAAATACTCCATACTTCTCTCATGTGGGAGCTGCTAACAAAGGAATCAATGCAGGGTAATGGTTAAGAACCCAGGGACTGGAGTCATATATTGAATTTCAAACCCAGCTACTCTGGGTACTTAGAGTGGAACCCTGGCGCATTACTTAAATTCCCTCAGATATAAAATAGGAATTCTAAAACCCAATGCATAGAAATGAAGTGAAATAATGTATCTCGAGTTGTGGGCACAGTTCCAGACATAAAGCACATGTTCTAAATTGACTATGAGGATTATTCAAGAAACTCTCAAATTCTCTGTATAGTTTACCATTACTACTGCCTTCTCCAGGCTACCCAACTCTTAAAATGTGCTCATTCCTTGATTATGCTTTCATTTATTCAACAATTGTTTATTGAACAAGTATTCACTGTAGATGTTCACCCAAGTGTTAAAGATATAGCTATAAACAAGATAAATGAGTTCTTTGCCCTTATGGGTTTATAGCCTACTTAGGGTTAAAGACAATATGATATCTGTCTTGGTGTGAGACATTTAGGCTATAATTGTATCCTTTAGCACAGGGTAAGGTGAAACCTGGACTTGAGGGCCAGAGAAGGCTTTCTTTTGGGCAATATATTTAAGTTGCAAATAAAAGGGGAAACAGCAATAACTAGGAGAAGAAAAGAAGAATAGCATTTCAGGAGTAAAAAACAGTATCAGCAAAAGCCTATGGATGAAAGACATTGATGCAGCATTCACAACGGTGAAAGTACAAGGATGTGGGAGATGGCTCTGGAAGAATAGCAGAGCCCAATCATAAAAACACCTATTGCTTTTCTACCCAGTAACCATCCACCTGCCTCCCACTCTACCTGAATCATCTCCATAGGAACTGCCACGTTTTCACCAGCCCCCACGCCTTCTCTACAGTTGATTGGTTCAGCGGTGGGCACCTGACCTAAGCTGCACTAACCACCACCTTGCCTAGGATTGTTGGCTTTTGAGGTGACAGGAGTATGTTATTCTTTCTCTGCTGGATGGAGCAGTAAGGTAAAAACTCAGAAGCCACCAGCTCTTGTTTTATGCCATGTGGAGAAAGCCAGTCTATGAAAAGAGAAAAGGATGAGAACTCAGAATCAGAGATGGGAGGCAGAACTCAAGTCCTGACTGTGTTCTAGTCTGTGTTTCCAGCTATTATTCCCTAAAAGGAGTTACTTTCTAAGGGATGTATTTCCTACATCCACATGGCTTGCTTTTCCCATGAGTGTCCCAGTATCCTACCAATAAATTCCTCTTTTTACTTAACCTAGTTTGAATTGGGTTTTTATCAGAAACAGTTTTTTTAATTGAATCATTGATTTGAGTATTTTTAGATCTAGTTATTCCATTCAGTTCTCTATTTAATCTTGTGTTATATTTCATCTTGTCTCATTTTGTGTTAAGTTCATGGATACTTCTTGTTCAATAATGGAAGTAAAATAATAGACAATAGAAGAAACCTTCCCTCCAGCCTGACTTAAAAGAATAATAGAGATCAGAACCAATCTCCACTCCTCATGCCCTGAGAAAATTTCTTAGGGTGCAGCTGTTTATGTACAGCTGGCAATTAAAACTATTTCTGTAATTCTCTGAGTCTTTGATATATGAATTGGTTATGAGAAACTACATATTGATTAAAAGGCTCTCTGACAAATTGTACAGTATTGATATCAGTCATCATAAATTACAAACTTTGACAAATGAATCTTGTTGGGAAAAGACTGAGAAATACACCTTGAGAGCTTGAAGTCCTGATAGGTTTGGGGTTTTAAGCATTCAGAACCCTGATGAATGAATTTGCCTTACTTTTGTGGCCTTAATTTTGGAGATAAAGATCTGTAAAAATTAACTTTGCATAATGCTTCACAACTGATTGCTTCAATCCCATCACAATTCATTTTAAGAAGTAAGGGGAAGGTGAAAGTTTACAGATTCCCTGTCATGTGGCAGGTACCCCATTTAAGGCCTTCAAACATATTATTTCATTTAATCCTACTAGTTCTTTTTTTAAGAGGAAACTGAAGTTCAAAGATGCTGATGTGCTTGTTAAAGGTCATTCAAGTGTTTAAATGGGAACATAAAGTCTTAGATTCCAAAGCCAACACTTGGAAGTAATAAAGTCCTAGTCATTCTGCAATTTCGATTTACCAATAATCATTCAAAATAAATGGTTCAGCAGCAGGCCTTGAAAATACTAAAAATAAAGATGGTATAGTACTCTTCAGTAGAATAGAAAGACTAAAAATTGTATAATTTGGGGTAGCTTATTAAAAGCCATCAACAATTCAGAACAGATAGACCCAAAATGAAGTAAATATTTAAATTAGCTAATGTGACTTTTTTAAAATGGAGATGTTGGGGTAGAGGGAGAAATATTGTTGATAGTGTTTTGATTTTTACTTTTTTATTTTTGTTGCTTGCTTTGTTTTAGGTTTTAAGTTGTATTACATCTGCTTTAGGGACAAAGATTTAATACTAACAAACTACAAGAACAAATGTGTTCATTCAGCTTCTGTTTTACTTCCATCTGTTCTGTCTAACGGCATTGTTGTCACACTGAGAAAGGTGAAACTAATATTGCTACAAAGGGATTGAAGCCATAGATAGATAAGGAGGTTGTAAACGGAAACCTAGGTGCTCCAAATGAATTTCAAGCTGGACAAAAAACAAGTTCAGGAATTGCAGACAGTATTGCTTTTGGTAATCTTTGTGGAATCAGAGAGAAGGAAAGTGTAATTATAATCCCCATTCTCACAAACCAAAAGAAGAAAGTAGATTCTCTACGCTCTAAGTTTAAATATTCAAAGAGATATAGAGGCTTAATGCAATCTACCAATGGTGCTATAGGACACGTGGCCGACTGGGAGGTGACAGAAGAAGTCGAACCCATTCCTTTTCCTCCAATTAACTTCACCTTTGTGCTTCATTAGGGTAAAGAGGGCAAGGATTGGATGTTCACTCGCTGCCTGCACAAAGAGCAGGGATTTGGAGTAAAAATGCATAAAATGGTCTGGACGGGGCACCTGAAACTCTCTGGGAATTTAAATGATTACAATCATTTATTCCCAATCCTTTATCTTTAAGTAAAGAGTAGATGAAGCCCTTGAAAAATCAAGTTTTTATTCATGTATATATCCCCTCCACTATTAGATAGGTAGGTTGGTAGGCAGATAGAGATAGATAGGTATACACCCACATACACATACACATATATAGGCAGTTTTTGCTGATCTACTTTGGATACTGAGAATAAACTTTTGACACTTCCACCATTCTACATGGGAATATAATTGAAAGTATGTTATAGGGCCATTTGATGTAAAATACTCCTAAAAGGAAAATTTCAGTAACAACAAACTGGATAGGAACAAAATTTACAGGAAGATATTACTGTCAGGCTGTATAGCTTTTGGGTTCACTCCTCCAACAAGAGGTCCCACGTTCCATGTGTCACTTGTGGGGGTGGGTGCAAGACATTTAAAATGTGTGAGATGAACTCTATTGTTCCTGCTTAATGCTGGAGAACTGTCAACTCCATTTCAAGAGAGTCCTGGCACATGGAGTGTGACTCATGCTAAGAGAGTTGAAAATTATAACCTGTCAGTAACACATTGGTCTTCATTTCCCAATTTATTTGTAGCATTTTCAGACTGCAAGACATTTTTACAGCATACATATATTACTGTAGTTACATAAATGTCACATTTCATTCTAAAGCAAAGCTGGATGATAGATAGCCTGTCATTCTCCATTCCCCTAGAGAAAACAGATTGTGGAGTATGAGTTTACCAATATAATTTGAGACAGCAACTGAAGTGAGTTAAAGAGTAGTTTAGCAAGTATCAGAATATTAACCTGGGAATCGAGAAGCATAGTTTTATTCCTAGAAGTCACATTGTAACCTTGAGTGTGTTAATTTTTTTATTATTCATCTTTCTTTTTCATAAAGTTAGAATGATATTCAAATCTCATCTGTCTCATGGGGATGGTCTGAGACTGGAGACAAGGGAATCAGCAGAGGTGCTTAAGGCCTCTGCCTATTTCCTTCGCTTAACCTGATCATCAGAGTACCAAGTTTCTCTTTGGTGCTCCTACGGCTCTTACTCCATGCCTTGTACCACAGTATTTTCTCAAGGATCATATGCGTGGCTTTTATAATGATTTGTATTAATGAGCTTTGTTAATTCAGAGAGGAAAAGATAGATCCTAGCCATTGTTTATAAAGCCTGTATGGAAAAATAAATCCTAGAGTTAGCTGATACAGAAATCCAGTGAACTCTCTGATACCAGGGGCTAATACTTGGCCCAAGTTGTTCCAAAATAGTGGGTTTGTCAATGTGGCCCGTGCCCCATATCTGGTGAGCCTTCAGCGCTTACCATTTCTGTGCACACCTGCCACAATTCCCACCACCAAAACCTGCAACTCTGCCTATGGGTGTTCTCTGACCACAGGAACCCACTCTTCTCCTGCTGGGCAGACCAGGAATGCCAGAGAACTCATGTTCCTTGGGACAGCCTTTAACCAGTGACTGATGGGAGCTGGTGAATAAACACTCCAACTCTGGCCTGGTTTCTAAGCTAGAATCAGCTCCCAGATCCACAGCCAATCAACTGAAGCCACTGAAGGCACTTTCCCAGCAGCACCAGAGCAGGTAGAGAGGAGTTCCTAATACTACCCCAAAGGACTTAGAGCCATTTACCTATGTAACTGTTTCCTGTGTAACTGTACACTGAGGAGAAGGCATGACCAGAGCCCTTGAGGACTGTGTGGTACAGCGTCTGAGCAAATCGCCATAAGGCCCCTATTACAGAGCAGGAATGAAGTGGATATTGGGCGGTAAACAGAAAGCTGGCCCAAGTCTGACTCTCACAGGGTCATTTCTCAGTTCCTAGGCACATAATTAAGATGATATCATTATCCCAGGTAAATTCCCACACTAGTTGAGGTCTAGGGAATAAGAATGTGGATGAGTCTATGGGAAGGTGAATGCTTCCACCAGGGAAGACAGTAGGGTTCTGGCAAAATCAGTCATTATGGGCAGGTAAAGAAAGGAGTTCTAGGGTGCCAGAGGCCACTGTCTTTGATAATTATAAGTAGATAGGATCACTGCTATATAATGGAGCAAGAAGGAATAGATCTGGAACCCAGAGAATTCTTTGGAGCCACTCTTGATGCTTCCATGCCCTCTCGTAAATGTAAATGAGCAATTGTAACAATTACAGCTTCACTGAATTACTAAGCAGGGGCCCAGGCCCCTCAGAGATGAAGGTGTGGTTTACCCCACTGTGTAGTAACCCTCAAGTGCTGGCTGAGAGTGAGAGGGATTTAGAATGGATGATGGAGGAAGGAGATGATAAATGTCTATTATGTCCTTGACATTTGCAATTGCAACAATGGGGACTATGGCTTGTTCACTAACTCATTGTAACCTGCCACAGACTTGAAGAAATTGTATGAGACAGAATAAAGTTGACATGAGGCACAAGTGGATGTGTGAGAGGCAAGGAACAGACTAGCAGAAACCACCAGAGCCTTGCCCCCATGCAACTGACACATGTTTGTGGCTCAATTTCCAAATGCCAATACTTCTAATCGCTTGCCTGAGGGATGTCTCTGTCCTGGAGCTGATGGGAAGTGCCAGAAAATTAATCCACCCCCACCCTGGAACACCTACACACCAATGTCAAGGAGAACTGGTAGGTAAATACCCAGATCCCTCGCTCCTCCAGTGGGATAACTCTGAGTCACATCTACACTGTCACGGGACCCCTCAAAGGAATAAAATTCCTTTTGCCCACTGTGGTATCTCGTTGATAATACATCCTTTTATGGCTGCCTTTCCTTTCGTTTCATTTGCCAACTCCTCTACAGTGTTTTATTTGTATCTGAATCCTTGTCTTGGTTTACCTTTGAGGAGACACAACTTGTTAGCGATGTATATTCTGTCATACAATTGCAAAGGAAGACATATTTACTGGATAACATCTCTTCTGTAAATAAGCAAAGATTTGCTCCTCTCCCATGCACAAGCCCATTGTTTTCACCCCCCTTAGGGGACCAAAGACAGCCAGTGCTTTTTCCTTTAGACCTCTGTGTTCTCCTTAAAGACCTTGAAAAAGGGATGGGAATAGCTATGGAACTTTGAAACTCTTCACTACAGACAGAAATAATTTGGAAGTGAATGCATACAGAAAGGAAAGATTATGATCATAGGAGGCAATATTTATTCAGCATATCTGTATATCAGATCATTTATAAAGCCTTGAATGCATTATTTCCTTTTATTCTCACAGCAACTTTATGAAGTAGTTAGGATTGTTATCTACACTTTACTGGTGAGAAAATAGAAGCATGGAATGTTCATATAGCTTGGGAGATTCAAGTCTGGGCATGGCTGCCTTGGAATTCCATGCATGTACTTTCCGCTATGCTACACAGACTCCCTATAATAAAATAAAATAAAAGCCTTTATACATTTCCTTGGCTTGCAGCTTGGAGCACATACCAACTAGTGCAATCCCCCAAACCAGAACCATTAAAAACCCCAAGAAAGAAAAATTATGAGCACAAGGAGGAAAATACCTTAATAAATGCACTTTGTGCTTACCAGGACTCTAGTCATTACCTGCACTGCTGAACTGGCTGTAAAGCAAACAGTCCAAGTTCATCCAACATGAAAAATAGCTGAAAGTATGAAAACATGGGGAACTTACAACAATGCTCTACTCCAAGTTTTCCTTTTAGCTGCAAATATGCACACCTCAAGAACATAGGGATAAAAATAAAATGAGACACCAAAAGCATGATCCATAGAGGAAAGATTAATAAGAAATTGAAAAATGGACTTCATCAAAAGAAAAAAAAACAAACATTTTGCTCTGTGAACTATCTTGTGAAGGGGATGAAAAGACATGCTGTAGACTATGAGAAAAGATTTGCAAGCCAAATATCTAAAACTTGTATCTAGAATATATATAAAGAACACTAAAAACCCAACAGTAAAAAAATAAAATAATAAATAAACAACTAGCAAATGGGCAAAAGACATGAACTGACAGTTCACTGAAGAGGACATACAGATGGCAAATAAGCACACGAAACAATGTTCAACTTCATTAGTCACTAGGGAACTACAAATTAAAACCCCAATGTTCATTACATGCCTATCAAAAGGGCTACAGTAAAAAATAGTGATAACCCAAAATGCTGACCAGACTGTGGAGAATTAGATCACCCATACATTACATTACCGGGGGAGCTATAAAATGGTACAGCCACTCTGGAAGACTATGACAGCTTCTTACAAAAATAAACATGCTTCTACCATGATATCCAGCAATTACTCTTGGGCATTTATCCCACAGTAATGAAAACTCATGTTCACACAAAAGGCTGTACACAAATGTCCACAGCAACATTATTCATAATCACCAGAAACTGGAAGCAATCCAAATGCCTTTCAACCAGTACATGGCTAAACGAGCACCATGTGGTTAAATGAGCCCCATGATGGAATAACAGTAATAAAGCTGAACGGATTTCAAGGGAATTATACTGTGTGAAAAAAAAAATCTCAAAAATTTATATACTGTATGAGTCCATTTATATTGTGTATGAGTCCATTATCTTGAAATCACAAAATTATAGCGATGAAGAACAGATTAGTGGTTGCCATGAGCTAGGGAGGGGGGCAGGGTGGGAAGTGGTTTTAGCCATAAAACATTAGCATGAGCGCTGTTCTGTATCCTAAATGTGGTGGTAGTCTCAACCATGTGCACAGGTGATAAAACTGAACTAGGACACAGTGCCTATAAGACTGTTGAAATCCAAATCGGGTAAACGGAATGTATCACTGCTAATTTCCTGGCTGTGATAATGCTACTATAATTGTACAAAATATTACCATTGCCAGAGCTGGGTGATGGGTATATGAAATCCCTCTGTAATATTTCTTAAAGGCACATATGAATGTACAATAATCTCAAAATTTAAAGTTTAACAATTTTTTAAAATACAGTGGACCTGGATCATACAATACAGCAATTTTTATGTTTGCTTATATTGATTAAAATGTAGTTTTATCTTCACAAGATGATGGTTGGGAGGCTTATTTACATTTTTGATACCAAAGTTGGCTACTTACTTCTTTTAAGTAAAAAGGGCATCGAGCTCAAGCAGTAAATTAAGATATATTTGAGGCTCCAAACCAAGCCCGGCGACCTTCGTATCTCACGCGCCGACAGCGTAGCGGAAACAGTTCCTGAGAGTTTCGCTGGAAGCGTCTTTGCCGCAAAACTAATTGCCGTAAGGCAATTGTGCCTTAAAAGATAAAATAACGAAAAATAAGAGAGACATTGGTTTAAAAGGACGTAGTGAAACATGAAAAGTGAATAACAAAATTACAACGACTTTATTGGGAATGTAAAATACTTGAATACATTCAAAGTGTATAGTGTAGATTCATGGCAACACTGTGCAAATAAATGACCTTATTTTGTGGACGTAGCTAAGGGCTTGTCTTAAAGCCTTTAGTATTATACTTTTTTTTTTGGTTGTTGATTTGATTCATATCCTCTTTCAGTATAACACTTTTTTTCTCACTAAAAAAATTTGTTCCTTCCTTCATTAAGAGTGGTATCAATTTTCATATTCCAATTCCAATACGCAGAGCTGTAACTGGGCTTTGTGTTGCATTCTGAAGCCTTTTACACCGTTCCTAGCCTACTGCCATACGTCCCTAGACAGACATTCCACAGTTCTCTGGGAAACGTGGGTTCAAACTCTGTGCCACTCATAGACCCACTCTAGGGGCCAAGATTTATACAGGGTAAAAATGGAAATAGTGTGTCATTGGAGAAATGAAAACAAACTGTCAAACAGTTGATGAAACCAACAGTCGATGAGTTGTGGTTTTTAATCTTTTTTGGCAAAATTGCCTTAAAACCAATTCGTTATGTAGCAAAAATGCTTGCCACAAAAACGTCTGCAGAAAAGGTATTTAAAGCAAAAATATTGAATGTGGTGGAAATGATCCTCTCATGGTAGTTAGGGGCCCTACATTGTAGGTCTGGTTTGCCTCTTTCTAGCATAGGCCAGGTTTGACCTTCAGTATAATGCAACACAAATATAATTTCCTTTAAAACATCAATATTTGGAATGTCTCTTCTTACTGAATATTCTTAAGTATCTTATTTAACTTATAGCAGGCAAGAATAATTTTTCTCATATTACTCCTATTGAGTTCATATACCATGACCCAATCTTTTTTTAACAAGTGGGTGGAAGACCTCAATCATATTAATAACAATTTAGACATCTGTTCAAATAGCAAACGTCCCCAAGATAGAAACTCTCAAACCTCATGGCAGACTTCATCCCTTATATACACTGCTGATATCATAGTACAGCACACTTTTCCCAATAACTCACTCCCTCTTCAGCCAAAATAACTCAAATTCATTCCAAATGACTGTGTCATTAGAGAAACATTTGTCAGTTGTGTGCGTTGATCTATCTCTACCTTCCAACAAGAACATAGCATGGTTAAAATAGCCAAAGAGGCACGTGCTGATAGGCACTCAGAATTTGTCTTTGTCTTTGGTTTAAGTCTGAACAAAAAGGTTATGAGGTTTAAAAATGCCAAACTGTGACTTTATCTTGCAATTAATGTTGCTGTGTTTATATTCAAGTACATATCCAACTGATACTATTTTTTTCTCTCTTGAATGTTGTCACAATATTGGAATGTCTGGGGACACGTTATAATGTGGGGGCCCCTACCCCAATCCATCTAATTTATGATTGTAAATCAGGTAGACTCTAAAGGATCTTTGGAAAAAGGGATGATCATCCCCAACAAATACAGGCAATGAAAAGAGAATCTCTTTGCATTGTTGTTCCAAGAGAAGGTTTTGATGAAACAGTTTGTAACAAATATTCTTTGAGGTGAGAAAAGCTTTGGATTTGGGCAGATATCATTTGGAACTTGTAAGAAAAGATGTGGTATATACCCAGTGATCTGAAATTCTGAAGATCGAACCAGAACAAAGATTGTGCAGGACTGTATAAACAGACGATTTTAAAGCTACCATCACAAAACGAATCAAACCTTTAGGTCCCCATATAGGGTCTAATGGGTGTAAATGTATCCACCAGGGTCAGGCAAACTATGACCTTCTGGCCCAATCTGGCCCACCACCTGGTTTTATCAATAAAGTTTTGTTGGAATACTGCCATGTCCCTTTGTTATTTTCTATGACTGATTTCTTACTATAGAGTTGAGTAGTTTTAACAAAGACCACATGACCGACAAAGCCTAAAATATTTACTATCTGATGTTTATAGAAAAATTTTGCTGGCCCTTCTTATACGTAGTAAAAATAAGAAAATAAAAAGAAATGTATCCTTTGTACTGAGCTTTTTAAAGATCCTTTCATATATATAACCCCATTTCAATCTCTCAATATACTCCAATCTTTGGCTTTCCCACAATAACTTTGAATAAGAAAAAAACACTTTTTAGGAAAATACCCAAATAGGGACAGGAGTTTAGTATAATGTGTGGTAATAATCTATTTACTGTAATTTTTACACATTCCACTTGCTGGAAAGGGCAAATACCTATCATGTTATTAATTCCTAACTTTTTCAGGTCTGGAGTAAAATTACAGATAATTTAACTAGCAATTCTCCCCTGATGCTAGGGATGTGGCAAAAAGAGAAGGAGGACAGAAGGAACCAGGACCTTCTCTCACACTGGCAGCTGCAGGCCCTCCTGGCAGCCCCAACCTTTGAGAAAAGACATAAGGAGCAGCTACTTCACATGGAAATTGCCTATGGAAGGAGATGCAGCTTTCTATCAAATATCTTCAATGTCTTATGCATTAAAACTTCTTTCTTTGAGATGGCTTTAATTGTTCTTCCTTGAGTATTTTTATATCTTTCAAACTTTCTAAGAAATATCTATTACCTTTGTAATCAGGAAAAAAAAGCTATTTAAAAATAAATTATACAAATGCCCATTGTTTTCATATGCACTATTTAGAGTATGTATATGTCATCCCATAAAGCTAATCTTCTAAAGAAATTGCTCTTAAAAAGTGACTGTGTTGCCATATACGGTGTTCTATGGCCATCTAAGTATTTAGTTCTACCCCAGGACACTAGTCTCCAGGGCTCATCTATAAGGTTTAATACAAGATCTCCCCAAACCTCCTTGATAGAGAATTCATTTAAAAAAATACAGTTTATTTTTTGAAACAGTTTTAAATTTACAAAAAAAAAATTGAGAAGATAATACAGAGTTCTCATATACTCGCCTCACAGTTTCCTCTATTAACATCTTACATTAAGAGGGTGCATTTGTTGCAGTTAACAAACCAATATTGATATATTATTAACTGAAGTCAATAATATAGTCAGGCTTTTTTAGTTGTTACCTGATGTCCTTTTCCCATTCCAGAATCTCATCTCAGATGCCACATTGCATTCAGTTATTATGTCTCCTTAATCTCCTCTTGGCTCTGACAGTGTCTCATACTTTCCTTGTTTTTGATGACCTTGACAGTTTTGAGGAGTACTAGTCAGGCATATTGTAGGATGTCCCACCATTGGGATATGTCTGATGTTTTTTTCATGATTCAACTAGAGTTGCGGGTTTTTTGAGGAGGAGGATCACGAAGGTAAAGGAACATTTCGATCACATCATACCAAGGTTTACTATTACCATGATATATAGCTATTGATGTTGATTTTGATCAACTGGCTAAAGTAGAAACCTAGTAGTAGGTTTCTCTATTGCACAGTTCCTCTTTTCTTCCCTCTCCCTTCCAATACTGTAGTCTTTGGAAGGAAGTCCCTATGTGCAGCACGCATTTAAGGAATGGTACGTTATGCTTCACCTCATTGAAGGTCGTAGTATCTACATAAATTATTTGGAATCCTTTTGCATGGGAGATTTGCCTCTTCTCCCCCATTTCTTAATTTGTTCAAACATTTACACATATCAGTATGGGCTCATGGATATTTACCTTATACTTTGGGCTATTAGAGAATGCAGAGAATGTGTTTTACAGAGTTATAAAATACAATGTTCCAGAGAAAAACAGGCCCTGCCTGTGCTGCTGAATCAATCGATGGTGTTTATTGGAACAATCTGTTTCCATGTCCGGCTGCATTCCTCTGGGGACGGTTCTCCCACTACGGAAAATAGAAAGGATTAAAAACTAAATGCTGAGCTCAGCCTTTCTCATTCCAGCCACATCTGACTTGTGTATGCCTGCAATACTCATTTAAGAAGTACTTGGAAAAAGATTAATTGATAAAAGGGTGAGTCCCTGAATCTCTTAAGAGGGCTGTTTGCATGTCAAGGAACACAATAAAGAACATTTTCCCTGGGATGCACTGTGCTTCAGAGGCCTGATTTTGCATAGAACTCTTTCTCTTTCATTTTCCATCATGTAACCATTGGATTATTGACTTTCCCAGCAAAGAGCAGGAAGGCGCACATAATTAAACTTCAATGTTGTACTAAGAATCTTTCATCTATTGTACGAAAATTCATACAAGTGCATTTGGATGTTTGGTTCATTACAAAAAGACAAGGGTCTCAGAGAAACAAAGCACTCCCCTGAGAGGGGCTCAGGACTGTGGGCAGGCACAGTGCCTGCTTCACTGTATCCCTGAGGTACCCACATAGAATAAATGATAAATATATGATGAATTATTTCATTAATCAGGAGAAAGAAAATCAGGGGACTTGTGTTCCTGTCTTCCAACTAGCTGTCGTCCATCCTTGAGTAATCACTTCCTGAGTCGGAGTCTCAGCTTTTCTTGGGCAGGAATAGGGAGAGGCTATTCATTCCAACTCTTCAAAAGAAAAGCATTCTGTATACTTTGTACTGGAAGTTCTCAGGCTCTAAAATATGTTCCAGGAACCCTCCTGAGAAAAATGCCTTTGCTAGGTGGAAGTAACCAGATCGATTACAATTGTGTGACAGTCCAGCAAATATTTAAGGCAGCCTCTTCCAGCTGCTTCAACAATTGCTCCTGAGATGAAAAGGGGTGTGAGAATAAACAATACAGCTATGCTTCATAGCTATTTTTCTAGATCAAGCCAGCTTTCAGCAAAATTGAGAATTAAGTAGTTCGTGCTTTTCCATTCTCTCCCCTCTGTGCATTAGGTTTAGTAATTTTTTTCTTTAGTTTATTTTGATATCACTAATCTACAATTAAATGAGTAATATTATGGTGATTACACTACCCCCTTCATCAGGTCCCCCACCCCCAACCCCATTACAGTCACTGTCCATCAGCGTAGTGAGATGCCATAGAGTCACTACGTGTCCTCTCTGGGTTGTACAGCCCTCCCCGTGCCCCCCGAACATTACATCTGCTAATCGTAATGTCCCTTCTTCCCCTTTACCCCTCCCTTCCCACCCATCCTCCCCAGTACCTTTCCCTTTGGTAACTATTTGTCCATTCTTGGGTTCTGTGAGTCTCCTGCTGTTTTGTTCCTTCCGTTTTTTTTTTCCTTAGTTCTTATACTCCACATATGAGTGAAATCATTTGGTACTTGTCTTTTTCAGCTTGACTTATTTCACTGAGCATAATACCCTCTAGCTCCACCCATGTTGTTACAAATGGTACGATTTGTTTTCTTCCTATGGATGAATAATATTCCATTGTGTATATGTACCACCTCTTCTTTATCCATTCATCTACTGATGGACACTTAGGTTGCTTCCATTTCTTGGCTATTGTAAATAGTGCTGCGATAAACATAGGGGTGCATCTGTCCTTTTCAAATTGGGCTGCTGCATTCTTAGGGTAAATTCCTAGGAGTGGAATTCCTGGGTCAAATGGTATTTCTATTTTGAGTTTTTTGAGGAACCTCCATACTGCTTTCCACAATGGTTGAACTAATTTGCAGTCCCACCAGCAGTGTAGGAGGGTTCCCTTTTCTCCACATCCTCGCCAACATTTGTTGTTGTTTGTGTTTTGGATGTTGGCCATCCTCACTGGTGTGAGGTGATATCTCATTGTGGCTTTAATCTGCATTTCTCTGATGATTAGCGATGTGGAGCATCTTTTCATGTGCCTGTTGGCCATCTGAATTTCTTCTTTGGAGAAGTGTCTATTCATGTCCTCTGCCCATTTCTTAATGGATTATTTGCTTTCTGTTTGTTAAGGTGCATGAGTTCTTTATATACTTTGGATGTCAACCCTTTATCAGATACGTTTTTTATGAATATATTCTCCCATACTGTAGGATGTCTTTTTGTTCTACTGATGGTGTCCTTGCTGTACAGAAGCTTTGCAGCTTCATATAGTCCCACTTGTTCATTTTTGCTTTTGTTTCCCTTGCCCGGGGAGATATGTTCATGAAGAAGTTGCTCATGTTTATGTCCAAGAGATTTTTGCCTATATTTTTTTCTAAGAGTTTTATGGTTTCATGACTTACATTCAGGTCTTTGATCCACCTTGAGTTTACTTTGTGTATGGGGTTAGACAGTAGTCCAATTTCATTCTCTTACATGTAGCTGTCCAGTTTTTCCAACACCAGCTGCTGAAGAGGCTGTCATCTCCCTAATGTATATCCAAGGTTCTCTTATCAAATATTAATTGACTGTATGTGTTTGGGTTGATGTTTGGATTTTCTATTCTATTCCACTGATCTGTGGGTCTGTTTTTGTGCCAATACCAAATTGTCTTGATTACTGTGCTTTGTAGTAGAGCTTGAAGTCAGGAGTGTAATTCCCCCTGTTTTATTCCTCCTTCTCAGGATTGCTTTGGCTATTCGGGGTCTTTTGTGGTGCCATATGAAT